>OZ010738.1:133808548-134131048 GCA_963932295.1 Tipula lateralis
AAGATCATAATTAGATATTGGTACTTGAAAATATTACTTAATTTGTGCAACAAAATATATAAATCTCCTAATATATGGTTACTGTTAACTTAAGACTGTGAATTGATGAATATAACCATGAAAATATTTATTTATACCACTATTTATCGAATAAGATTGGTAAATCAACAGCTTTATTTCTCATTCAATTTGGAAAAATGAATACCTCTACTATAAGGAATAAGCATATTAGTTACACAAACAATTAACCGCGATAACCGCTTTAAAGTCATTATCTAACTACTTATTCATCTTAATTAGGTTAGTAAAAACGATTCAATCATCGTAGTGAATTAAGTTTGTTAGATATATGGTAAGTATATATGTTGGTTGTGATAAGGTTATGGTAATGCTTTATGTTTCATCATATGTATAGGAATTCCTCAACAGCAAATAAATTAGAGTACTTTAGTTCTATCTCATACACCATTTAATGAGGGTAACTTATATATTCGTGATGACCCGACAGCATTTTCATTTACAATATGATGTTCTAATACTGTTAATTTGTTTATAGGGTTTAGTTTTTAAACAAAAACTAGTCATATTTAGTTAACCTCAGCATTTATTCTATTCTCTTTGAATCCTTTCTTCCAGTTCATTATTTTATGAGCAAAGTTAGTTCTTATGAGTTTTTTTCTTAAACTGGTCGCACAGTGGAAATGCTGGCTTTAGTTTTTTATAACAGTTTTATTATGTTCAAATTTATGTGCTATTGAACGACTGGTAAGATTCATGGTTTAAATGCTTCAATTTACTATGTCATTCAGGGATTAACTGTTTTCCTGTTTTTCTTTGGTCATATTTAGCTTTGTTTTAATAAACATCACTTTAAAAATATTGCAGTTTTATTTACACAAAAATATTAAAGAAACTATTTTAACCTTAAGAACAATATGCATAACGACATTCAGAGAAGTCTACTTTCGAAACTACAAACACTTCTATTTTCTGATGTTGTTGCCTTAGAACAGTTTAATTTAAAAATCGGTTTTGAGTTTGTGTACAAATTTAATGCTTCTAAATTTTTTCAGAAATATCCCCAAAATTTATTTATCGAGCACAAATATTCACTTGTTTCTGGTTTAAAACTTAAAAAAGCATTTCGACCTTGAAACAATAGAAACAACATCACTAAACTATGCGACTGCCCAAGAATTATAATTACAGAATCACCGACGTATTGCATTATTTTTGCTTTCGGAGATTGGAAATAGAACGATAAACTCTTATTGGCGTCAAACAATCGACACGTTGGAGTTTACAAGACGATTCAGATGATTCGAAGATCATTTCGTTTGAAAATCTTAATGATTTCAACAAAAGCTACATGAAATGTTTCTTGTTTGAAATAAAGCCATTCCACACTTTGCATACAGGCCATGTTGGACCTTTGGTGATAATTGATTGATACTACAAGTATATTCTTGTGATTGTGGCTGGTTTATCAATATGTGTTAAATAATATGCAGAGCAGAATGCAAAAATAAGAAAGTGTTTATGAAATTAACAACGTATTTCGAAACATTCAGCGTGCTAAAACCGATTATATCGAACCGCGGTACCTGTAATAACTCAGTATATCGATCTTCAATACGTTACTATCAATCTATTTGGAATCGGACAAGGATCACGTTCAAATTAGGAACAGTACGAGAGTAAGAGAATTTACTCCACATCAATAGTTGGTTGGAAATTATTTTCTAGTTAAGAATCTCGTAACCATCCAAACTGTGAGTCGGAAGCAGATTTCGATCCATACGTCATCACAACAGTATTGGCGAAAAGCGGCACCATTTCAAATAAAACCCATTGATGATATAAATCAAAGCACGATTTAGCATTCAAGAAAGGCCTTTTGTAGAGATAGCTATATAACAAAGAAAACAAAGATTTCTAAATCCATTTGGATAGTATTTTAACTCTCGTATTTGTCGGCTGTTTTATTAATTCCATATTCCTCGCTTGCTTTAATACACAATTGACAGGTTTGTTAGATTCAGGTGCAAGCAGAACTTCTACATTCGACTGTAGTCTGCTTAGAACTGCAATATAAACCTTTTCCCTGTTGCCCAATGAGAGACTATGCTGTATAACCTTGTTGATATATTTGTTGATACCGTGGTGGTTCGTACTAAATCACTCGAGGACATTATTCTCAGTTGAGCTGGCCATTCTGATTTTATTATAGTTTATAGTATATGTTAACTAACAATATTTTAAATTACTATTATTACTATCATTGCTGATACAACAATTGAAAAAAATTAAAATCAATAGAAATACTAAAATTCAACTTACTCATTTGATATTTTTATGATTACCTTATTTATCGACGTTCCTATCAAGAAACAATAATCCCTATTTAAAATCAAATATTTAGTACAATATTGTCTTCAAAAAATAGTTTACATACTATAATCTGAACAAAATAATCATCGACATCGTCATTTGGGGGATTAAAATTTTTTCACGCCTTGAATTTATACACATATATAAATTATAGTAGCAATTCGCTAATAGAATAATTACGAAACACTGAACTGAGTGATTATCGTATACATAGTTCATAGAACATATGACTTCTAGATTCCATATTAAAATGTTAATCAAATTTGCTAACATATTAAATAAATATGTTCATACATATGTCAAAAGTAGTAATTCCAGTTAAGGCACATTATATAGATAACCTTTGGAATTCGCTCTAGAACAAATAACTTAGTCATTTATACATACATACATGTATACAATTCACACAAGTATGAATTTCTAAATTCAACATTTACATATACTAAATTATCGCGTGGTATCGTGCCGCTGAAAAACTCGCGTGTACATTATGTTTAACGACGATTCGTTTACCGAAGAATTCCACTGTACATAATATATATATCATGTATTATCGTATCGTAAGAAGTGTAACGAAAATCTAAAAATAAACGAAATCAAACGGTTATGTTTGTTGTTATTATTTGTCTTGATATTTTACAATTTCTTTATACATACTCGATTGTGTTTAGTTGTTTAATTAAATTCGCTGAGTGTAGACGCGATACTTGAATTTTTTGAGTGAAATTTATAAGTAACGCGAAAAGTGAAATTAGTGAAATTTACGTGTACGAAAATTGTTTTGTATATGTGTTGCAGCTAGTGGTTTATTTTACATACATATTATTATATATAATAATGAGTGATAGTATAAATTATGTTGTTTGAGTGGTTTTTTATAAACTGAGTGTTTTATTCGGAATTGTATTATATACATTTATATAGAAATAATAATACAAAATTTGATGTAAAACATGTATGTAAATTCTGTATCAAAGTTCTGTATAAAGTTTTGTGGTTATGTGACATGCGATATCGAATGTTTATGTTTTGCATTTTGAGATAAAAATACTTTAATGCCTATTGTTATTTGGTTCGGTAATTTTCCAGACAGTTGTCATACATAGATTAAATTATTCTGTACGTTCCGATGCTGCCAAAAATTTTCAAAAGTTGGTAGAGTATGTTTGGGTATACGTTTTCTGAATTATTTATTATTGTTATTTATATACAGTATGTGGGTGACGGTTATTAATATTTGAAAACAAATGGCCGAAACATCTCGTGAAAAGTATTTTTAAAACATGAGAGAGCAGAGGATAATATGCAAGTGATATGGATACAATAAAATATAAAGTATTTTTTTTTACAATTTATTATTGTTTGCTTACCCTTAATGGTTGTGAAAGTCATGATCATAGCAATAATATAGATTCGCCCACAATTGTTAAAGATTCATGGCCAAGGTTATTGGGTGGTGCGATATTGACATTAATTATTAAAGATCTGCTCATCTAATCTAGTCAATATTGTTGTAGTTCAATGAGTACTCCGTAAATTTCCAACATCGTTTAACTGTAAGATTAAGTATGAATTGATTATGCGATAACGTATCTTTTTGGTGTTACTAACTATACCTCTTTTCGTTTCTAACTACTTAAACTAATCAATTACAATTTTAATCGAGAGATAATGTACCGGTTCGTTGAACTACCACCGATACGTGTAACAAGTTGTAAAAATTCTTATTGTCTTATCGCGTCAGTCGCGCATATGGTGTTAAAACTTTTAAAACTATACCAGTGCTCATATTTTTGTCAGTTTTAGTATGTTGATTAGTTAGTGAGATAAACAGTGTTTTATGTGCATAACATAGGTTATTTCATAGGTATAAACATAGGTTCATTCTAAATTGACTTAATCAGTAACTAAGTATGTATATGGAATTAAAGTTTATCATGCCGTTTAAATATTTTTTTAATTTTTATAGTTTGTGGATTGTATTTTCAATAACATCGCAATATGAGCATTTTAATTAATTGATATTCATGTTATACACCATCGAGGTAAAATGATTATAGTTTTGACCAAGAAAATAACAAGACCTTAAATTTTATTTTGATTTCATTTCGCAAAGGAGTGCAAAAATATTTTCTTATCTCTTTGGGATTTTTAATCGATGTATACCTTCTGATTTAAATCCCACGTTGTTAGTCACTTTGTTTCATTACAACAAAAGGACACTTAAAGCAATTGTAACTCACATAGCTAACTTCAAACAACTATTAAACTTCTATTCGAAGGGTTCGACAGATTCTCTCATCAGGATTAATAATCTTCAAATTATCAGTGAGAGTAACGGAGTTTCAGAGTTTATCCATTTTTTGAGAAGGATGCCCTTGATTGCATGACCGTGTGATCGAAAAGATCAAATCCATCTCATCAGGCATATGCTACCGGACTTGATGTTCATACTGTGCGTACTAGTGAATTACAAGAACTTAACTCGAAATATATTTTATTATTTAACTGTGGCGTGAGATAATTTAATTGTATTTGTTGGAGTTGTTCAAGAACGCCACATAACTCCCCCGAAAGTGAATCCCCCATCCGAAAGATGATTATGAATATCTGTGTCGTAAATGGTTGTCGTAAAAGGTGCCTTTAATTCGCCCGCTTAGTAAGTATAGGCTTGTGTTGCGACATGAAACGAAGCTGACTGCATGCTGTATTTGTGGGTGTCCACATTCGCCCACCTTATTGAATTTGGCTTTGTTGCAGCATGAAACGAGCCGGGAAATTCCATTGTGGGAAGTTAACTTTTTGCCGTGATAGATTAGGCGGGAGGTAGGATGAAATTAGAGGGTGGTTTGTGTCAGAAGATCTTGACGTGTAATGCCCTAAAACAGGGCCGTCGGGGTCACCAATGAAGAAAGCGCATTGCTTTATTTAATGTAAATTGTAAATCTGAGTTGTTGCTTGTATCTTGTACAAGGCCGGTTTCGATTTGATGATGATGACGTCATTGCATGACCGTGTGATCGAAAAGATCAAATCCATCTCATCAGGCATATGCTACCGGACTTGATGTTCCTACTGTGTGCTTCGTATATATATATGTTTAGTTGTGACGCGACAGTACTAGTGAATTACAAGAACTTAACTCGAAATATATTTTATTATTTAATTGTGGCGTGAGATAATTTAATTGTATTTGTTGGAGTTGTTCAAGAACGCCACAGGCTCTATCCATATAAAAACGTCATATAAATAAATTATAATACTGTAAGTCTATCTTGCATACATAAATCGTATATAGTTCCATCGATTTCAGCATAATTTAATTACTCCAAATAAATTAGTGTTTATATTATTATTACAGATTACAGAATAGAAACTCTTTATTGCCAAGGTCAATATTTTCGAATAATGTAAATAATATAAACATTTATTAAATCTTAAATAAATATATTAATTTAATATAAAAATATATTTGAATAAGTTTCATTATTTAATTAAGCATTGCTGCGTAATGTTTATTAATTATATTACTTTTATTTTTTTAATAATTTTATTACTTAAAATTTTCGCCGTAATATAAACAAGTTCATAAAATGACAAGCACAAAAGTATTTATTTGGTTATTATCTAACAACAACGTGTTATACATTTTAATATTCTTGTATGTCACATAGATCGCAAAATTCCCAACGTTGTTTGTATTTCTTAGTCACTCACAAATATTTTTATTTTGCAGAACATTGACGACGACATACCTACATAGAAACTTTATTTCAGTTGATTGTGCTTTGAATATATTGGCAAATATTAGTGTATCAAATAAAAATATAAAAACTATTCATTCATTAAAAATAGTTGAAAACAGTGAAATTAATTATTTGTATAAATAAATAAGACAGAATAATTTTGTTTTTACAATAATAACGTTTTAAAAACTCGATTTACGTAATTTTGAAATTGAAAAATGTAAGTAAATTTTATTTAAAACTAATTTATATAATAATTTATGTTATTTTTTGGTTTTAATTTTTTTGTATAATATGTACATAGTTCGTTTGCCAAAATATGTGTATTTCTGTATACATAAATAAAATAAAAACGTTATTCTATTTTAATGTTACAACATGTTTTTAATTTTAAAGATCAACAAATAAAATTAGGGTGCGTTGCTATATTCATCTGGGTTATTTCATTGAAGTTTTAGTTTATTCCTAATCGAATATTTGATCGAACTGATGAATATATGGTAACTGAACCCACAACTGTCAAAGATTCAAATGATATCTCAAAATAAAATACAAGTTCTGGCGTTCCAGTAACAAATATTAAATAATTGCATTAGCATAATACAAATTATCATCATGCCACAATTAAACAAATCGAAATTTCCGAGTAACGTATCTTGTAAGTTTCTAGCACTGCCGTGACACGATTAAACACCTCCATGTACAAATCTCACAGTACATACATCAAGTCCGGTATTTTGGTTTTATGAATAAAACCAAAAATATGCATTTAAAAACTTCGGAAATTCAAACAAATATTACAATTCTTATTAACCAGCAAACGAAGTTAAATATTTTCCAACGCTCAAAATAAGTAAATCTCAACTGTTCTGCAAACGATACATAAAATACGATTCAGTGCTTTAACACCAGCAATAGGAATAAATCATATATAAACGAATCGATTAAAGCACATTATGCGGCTTATGCAAAATATGTATAGGGTCTGGTAATTGAAGTGTCCAGATTAAAAGAGCTGCAAATTATTTTGTTTATCAGCCAAATTTATTATAACTTGTTAGAAATTAATGTTATAAACAAAATTTATTTTAAAATTTCAAATTGGCATGAACATTTTTTACCGTAACCACCCGTTGTGATTTATTCGGCTCGCTTGTGATGTCTTGAGATAAACGATTTCATAAGAATGATTATATGATTTTTAGCAAAGCGTTGCCTGTATAGTAATCAAAATCGGTATCTCATGTATTCAGGTCTCTTGTTAAAAAAAAAATTTTACAAATTGTTGATCATGTGATGGTGTCAAGTTCTGGTGAAATGTAAACTGGTAATTTTGAAAATATTTTGGTGGCAGAATAATTAGCAATGATTATTTTCAGTTATTGTCGCTGAAATTATCACCAGGTTTTTTTCTGAATATATAAAATATGGTGAATCTCCACGAGCAATCCTTTCGATTTGATATTTGGAATCAAATAATTAAGCTAAATTCATATAAAAAGTGTTCAAGTTAGGAAGATGGTCAGAGTAGAGAAGTGAAATAAAATAAAGTGAAGTAAAATTAGAAATGAAAATGTTTTAAAAATAAACACTACTAAGGTATATACGAAATTATAATATTTTGTAAAACTTTGGTGTATTTTATCTTTAACCTTATATTAATTCGTCATAATTTACAAACTTTTTATTTACTCTACAGTAGACAATGTCATCATTACTTTTTACATGATGTTCCATAAGTGACTAATACGAATGGTACAGTGAAATTACTTGATGAAAGCGAAGATGACTATATTTATATCTCTCACGTTAAAACTTACCAAGTTATAAAAGTTTAAAGCTTACAGTAAAGCTAACTATTTGTAATAGTTGTACTATTAAGTTGACTTAAAAAAGACGGTCTTTATAATCAACATATGGTATTTACCATATAACACTAAGCTTTTTCGGGACATCGAGAGCCAATTTGAGAAACTAGCATATATTTATTATTTTTAGAATTAAATTTACTAAAAATATATTTATATTATTATAAACATTTGTTTAATAATAACATTGGATTTATAAATTTTAAGATTGAATTTTTATTTAAGCTGTAAATCTAGTTTGTAAATTTTGACTGAAATTTAAACGAAGAAGTCCAGGATTATGTGATTTATTCGGCATATCTAATTTCTAAAAATAATAAATGAAATACCGGTGGCCCGGTAGCTGAAGATGATGTTGCGTTGTGGTGATGATTGTTTTAGATGATGTTGCATTTTAAATAAAAAAACATTTATATAACCGGCCAAATTATAGCATGCATTTAAATACCATCAACAATTAAAGCATTATCATGCTTGATAGTATATTTTGCTATCTTCAACTAATATTTTAAAAAATATGTGTATCTTTAACTAAACAACATTTAACAATTATAAGGGATCAACTATTTTCATCATATAAATTTCGCAGAAAATTATTTTAAATCGATAATTAAATATAAATCAATTATAGAATCAGAGGAACATTCGTTCTTGCTCTAATATAAATTAGTTCATGTTTTAACGTACATACGAGTGTTGTAAATGCATAAAATGTTAGTTTTATTTGTGGGGATGTTTTTTAACTGGGTTATAGATTATTGGTTAAAACAGACAAATTTAGCATGAAATTCGTGAAATTAAATACAAGAACCTTAACCAGATAAAATGTTTGACAGCAAAAGTTGTTATGTAAAATTAAGAAAGTTAGGTAACTTAACTCTCATTAGTCATATTGCCATTTATCTATTGATGAGATGAAGTTATAAATAATTGAAAAAGTGAATAATATTGACAACCAAATCAGCTGGATGCAAATTTTAAATCACATTCTTTTAAAGAAAAGTTAAAACCAAATTAAATATAATGCTGTTTGAATGTCACTGTTAAACATAAGGAACACATAATAATTTTACTGCCTTCTCTGTGCCCATGTATTTATTTAAGTGAATTCACTGAAAATGTGGTTTTCCCAGTAGTGATCCAAAAAAGTGCAAAATCTATTTACTAAACTAGTGATTAATTTCATAAAATAAAAAATTTAAAAATAATTGATTCAGTTATTAGGTAGCGCATATTTATACCAATCGAAAGAAAACAAGTTACACAATTACGAGAGTAAACCACACATAATAAAAATAAGTGTGAAAATATGTTTTCAGAAAAATAGAATACGTAAATCGTAAACTGAAGACAGATTCACTGACCAAAGAAATTTGAAACTGAATGAATTGTGCTGGTTTTCATTTTGATGTTTTTAAATAAGTTTTATAACTATTTTATTAAACTAGTGGCATCTCCAGTATTTTTGTATCTAATTTTTATTTTTAGTTTTCTGTTAGTCATCTATGGTATGTGCCTTATGTGAAACATTTCGGCTAAATTGAAAACTATATGAGGAAAAATCGAAAAACAATTTCTTTAGCAGTAGTGTGTATGTTAATGTATATCGTAAGGTAATATAGCTATCTACTTGCTGCATTATTCATATATCACTTTATCCTTGTATTCTTGTATAGGTGCGCTTGCTATTCAGATTAATGTTATATTGTTAACTATTAGCATGTGTTTATCTAGTTCAGTTAACCACAGGTTAATAACCGTCATTGCTACCTTAATTCTTATTTTTTACTCTGCTTTTTGGAGGTATTCGTGCGGTGACTTATACTGACGTGTTGCAGTTATTGACATTACTATATGCTTAAAAATGTGCTGTATATGGTATGTATGCAATATTTGGAAAAAAGGAAAAACAAATTAAAATGACACATAAAATGAAATTATGGGTGAAAATTACGTGTACATTTAGTATTTAATATTTATACGTATAATCAGAGCCATCTAGAATATAGAGCCGTAAATATACGTCATATTTTTATCACAGCTTCTGTTATAGAAGGTACATTTATGAAAATGTAATGCATCATTCAAATTATTTTTTAATTAATTTTATAATACGTTTATATAATTTCCATCGAATTGACTGTTTGAGAAAACTTAAATAATTTAAGTATTAAAATCATTCAATCAAATAAAAATTTGATATTTTTAGTTCAAAAATAGTGGAATTTTTATTTTTTTATATTGTTAATATATTTCGGCAATCAAGTTGCCATCTTCAGTATTTATCATGGACTCATGATAAATACTGAAGATGGCAACTTGATTGCCGAAATATATTTATAATATAAAAAAATAAAATTCCACTATAAGGAATATTTTGATCAGATTTTTATTTGATTGAATTTAAAAGTGGAATAAGTCACACAAATGAGAAATTCTTAACATGAATTTCAACAATATTAAAATCAATTTATTGTGTTTGTTAAATACCAGTAATATTAAGTTTTATTTAAGAAACATTTAATTAAAATTAATTTTGAATTTACAAGAATATTTTCGCTATTTTCGTTCGCACTTTAACACACATGGCATGAGTACAGTTTACAAATCTTGTAATAAGTCGAAAGTAAAACTTTGAAAAATTCTCCACAAACGCCAAAAAAAATCGAAACTTGGTATAATTGGGAAAATTCATTCTATTAATGTTTAAAAACGGTTTTTGAAATTAAATAAAACTTTTATATGAGATTAAAACTAGAATACAAGATCCGAATAAATGTATTTGATTTTCGTAACTTAAACTTAAAATTATAGTGGACAATAACTTTGAAATAAAATAATACAGGTTATTTATAGTTAAATTAAATAATAATCATTTTTTCGAAAAATTAAATCACAGAAACAATTCCCAATATTATTTTGTAATGGCGTCTTGATTGTTTCATAGAGTACACCTATTAGTTAGCTCCAAGTTGACTATACGATTAACTTAACCACTCTATTTCTATAGGTCCTTCGAAGTCGTCGTCTGGGGTTTTTGGGTAGTCTTTTGGGTATGAAACGTCAATCTTAAATTAAAAAAATAATACTTATTGTAGAGTCCTTTAATTCTCATTCAAGAGAACATAGACAAAATTAATTAGAAGATTTTGGATTAAGAAAAATTGAGTATTAACAAATAATACGTAATTGCTTGCTAGAACACACATCAAGTAGTAATGTGAGAATATAATATAAATAATTACAATTTATTTCATATGAGTAATAGTTTTGTTCAGAAAAATCAATTTATTAGTGTCATATTATAGCGTCAAAATTTATAATTAACTTCAAAATATACTTTCAAGTTACAAACTAATGTTAATGAACAGTTTATAATTTTCTAAACTTATGTATATGTAGGGTACACTGAATCTCGAATAATATAATGAAAATGCATCGGGCAGCTTTCCAATATTTTAAAGTAACTATTGAAAATAAAATTAGATATCTATCGATAGTTCTTCTTTTATCTAACTAACTGCAGTTTATTCGGTTGCGTCAGTAGACCATTAGTATCACACAAACATGTATATAAAATATTGAGGAAGGGGGAATAAATAAATTTTATTGGATTATTTCCAACTACTTTAACAATCAAGTACAATAACAAACCATACTATAACTTATAAAATTCACCTTCAGTTTGTATTATGTACATAGACGACATTATTTCAAGGTTATAAAAGAATTACACAATCCACGCATGAGTATTTAACTTAAGCACTTTAAAGGCTTTTATAAACGCTGTAACTAAAATACATATGTATATTTCAGTGACACCTTATTTATTGTATTAATCTGTGAATAATTTAAATTTCTATAGATAAGAATAAGCTTAACTAGCACTTGGAACAGGTTACACTTATAAATACAAAATAAAGTATTGATAATAATATTTTGCTGTTAAAGATTAGCATTTTTGTTTGGTTTTAAATCAAATTAAATGGTAATATATAGAATCATCTAAAATTTGAATTGGTATCATTATAAATACCAATTCACTCGTTCAGCTCAGCTTTCAAGCCATTACAATTTTCAATGAAATACACCTGTTTTTTGAGAAAATTTAAGTTATTTTACATAACAATCATCAAACTATACATTTTTGAAATCATAGTTATGTTTAGCATAGACAAGAACCGAACTACTAGAAGATTCTAGCGGTTGATTGCTGAAAAGCGAGTAATAATATAAGGCTATACGATAAGGGTATACTTTTTCATGGTTTTCGTAGATGGTAGCAACGTTTTGGATATCTAGATACCGTACATCCTGTTTTTTTATTTGCAAAGCTCATTATATAGTGGTTCTTTTAAAGTTATTAAAGAATAAATGTACATAGTTATAAAATAAACTTGATAATTTAAATATATACAAAATAAATATTTTTTAGGAGAGTTACCATTTTGATATAATATTATTGTTTGTAGTATTTTTACTATAAGTATTTTTCGTTTAACAACTTCCTAATGCAAATCTTAATAGTGTTGGGGACATTGTTTGTATACGATTTCTCTTAGTATTAAATTATTTATTGTTGATGTAATATTTCATAAGTTACACTGTTTTCGTTTAAAACGCCTGTCGATGAACCTTGTGAATGACATCAATAACCACGCATGAATTTCAATTTTTTGGCTAACTCACTAACTGACATATGCATTTCCTGCATATTAGAAAATTCTATCCCAAATATGACCTTGTGTACAATAGTTTAATTTAACTATGCGTTTTTAAAACATACAATTCTTGGATTCATCTGAAATCTTCTTGTTTAGTTCTATGTGTATATTATGATAATGTTTATAGCTACATATGTTTTTTGAAGATTAGAAGATCAAAATATCATTGTACATCAATATATCAGTGGTTTGAGTAAACCTTCGATAAGGATTTGTCCTATAACACTTGAACTGAATAAATTTCACCAACACGACGTTGGCAATTTATAAAGAGGCTTTTGACTGGAACCGTCTAGAAAAATAATATTTGGAATTTCTCCGATATACTCGTTGATGTGAAAAGTAACCTTTGTATTCGCCAATGTTACCATTTATTCAAGACACAAACATTGGTTTATATATGTCTCAAACCAAATTTATATATGTCTCAACCTTCAAAGTAAATTCCATCAACATAATATTCATTCTGTCCGTACTCTTGATCAGGAGCATCAAGAAAAGTGTTAGTAATAAACCAAAAACATCAACCAGAATCGTGCATAAGAACTAAACATTTAACGAACCATATTACAACGCATTTTACATGTTGATTTTCATTTGCATCCATACAAAATTCAACTAACTCAATGTTGAGGAAATCATATCAGTTAAATTGTCGCCGTTTTGTTGATTGGATGCTTGAACGATAGGAAGGTTTTTAATCAAAAATCATCTTTAGCGATGATGTTCATTGAGAAGCAGAGTTCCTTCGTGTTATTCACCAAATAGAACTACAACCTTCAAGAGTCACTGTTTGGTGTGGTTTATGGGCTGGTGATATTATTGGGCCGCTTTCATTTGGAAACGAAAAGGTAAATAAATGGCTTTATAGTGAATGGGGAAAATTATCGTAACACTTTAACTGTTTTTGTGGGTTATTTGAAAAATAAGGTGTATACTCATCATCTACAAGCAATTCAAGAACTTAAAGACAACATTTGAGCTGAAATTAAGGTCAATGACCTGCTTTTATTGAAAGAAGTCATCATTAATTTTGATGTTTGGATGCAGGTCTGTAGACGAAGCCGTGGTGGGTATATGAACAATATCGTTTTCATTATCAATAAAAAATGTTGACTGTTCATCTAAAAATGTGCATTTTGAACTGCAACTTTTTGATTAAGTGAAAAAATTGCGTGATACGCTTATTTAAAATTTCTCATGTGAGTGACGAATCTCCAAATTTAAGTGTGATCCGAATCTTGTTGTTGAAATATAAAATACTTTTGATGTTAACCTTTGAGAATTTTCTAATTCATAACCGCATGAATCTATAAATTGGCCCTCGCTAATACTTAATTCATTTCGTGATATATACGATTACATGTTATATAAATTCAACGACCCACGCACGATAAGCAAATAATACGGCTTCTTATCATCATTATTGACGACACAAATTACTTCTGATATCATTTCGTTGATAAAATTATAGCAAGGAAGTTCTTTATACGAAATAATTAAAAAGCGCAAAGTACAATACTATAGTAATTTAATTCATAGATTATTTTCATTGTTGGTTGCTTATTTTATTCACTTCGCGCATTCACGGTTATTAAATAATTTTTAATTAAATGCAAAAAAAAATCTTATCAACAGAAAATATTAAATTTTGTATTCTTATCATAATTTTTGTTTAGTTTGGAGGTTACATACTTTTCTGTATACGAGTTTGTTTTAATTGTAAACACTAAATTGTATACATAATCTAATTTGCATAACAAAGTAAAGAAGAAATTAATTGTCGTAATATGGTGTTAGATTGAATATTTGTGACCATATTTCATACAACTCAAAGTCATAAATGATTAGAATAATGATTTATGACTTTAAATAGCTATAGTATTTGTATATATTGACAATATGGCTTCATGGGTGGTATTTTTCTATATAATACAGCAACTGGTGGTTGTTTTAATTAATTAAAACATATATGTATGTGTTGCATAGATGTGAGAGTAAAAAAATCATATTATTCAAGTACTGTTATATAACAATTAGTAATAATAAAAGTACTGTTATATAATAAAGTTACAGCACTATCATATTATATAAGCTGAACTTTAGAGTTCTAATAATAATGAATCTCCCTTCTGGTTTTTATGTAAAAAATAATCATGAGTACTGAGTTTTATAACTCATTAAATCTTGTAGAAAAATACCACGGTCAAAGATATTCAATAACCAACCATACTTATGACGAACAACTACTCAAAACTAAATACATTTAAAATGTAATTTTGAATATTATCTGACTGTATAACAAATGATCTTATGAAGACCAAATTTATATCATAGAAATAATAAAATTCATTCGGTTGTTATAAGTTATAATAATGCAATTCGTTCAGATAAAACTAATTTTTTCGTTTCCTGTAACAAAACATATTTTGACATTGTTTTCCTTCTATTCTTCTTTATGAAGAAAACCAAAAAAAAGTGATTCAGAGAAACATATTTTGAAATACCTTAGCATGGTATTGAAAAAGAACTAGTTCTTTGTATAAGTCAAGCACTAAACCGGATGATGTGGAAGAGTCTTATTTTAGTTTTTATATTCTTATTTGAGGCTTCTCGTAAGATATCGGTGGTTAATTGGTCTTGTTATTTTATAGATCAAGACTAAGTTTGTGAAAACTTTTAAATCTAAACAAGCTATAATAAGAGCAGTTTTAGATAATGGACAAAGTAAAAATGACTCTTGAGATATCCTGTGATCTTGACGGTCCTTGGATGGACGTCGTCCTCGGCAAATCACTGCATTGGAAACAAAGTATTTAAGTGAAGTCGCACACTTCTTGTAAAATGTTGTGGATCACCATTATGCATCTAACGATCTGCACATTGCATAGCTCTATACCGGACTATAGTTCTGACATGAAAGATGTGTCGACCCATGGATTCTGTACTCATAGTTGCGTTCATTCACACCCCTGATCGTAATCAAGTGGTGAAAAATCCCATCCTATCGGGATTCGAACCCGGTATCTCCCGCTCCAACTGCCGCAACTTTAAAAATCAAACTTAATAACGAATAATGATAGGAGATACTCGTAAATATTTAATATTTCAATTTTGAGTTCTTGTCTATATTTGTTAAGACTATCAAGTCACGTTAATTGTATACACTTTCTAATTTTATTTTGGATGTGAGCCAAGTAATGAGGAATGAAGATTGTGTGATTTGTAGGTAGATTTTAATTAATGAATTCATTTTTGTATTCCGTTTCTAGATCACATTAACAGATTGTTACTTCCGCAGCAGTATATCTTGCACACCCTAACAATGGCCAAAACCAGTTGTTTATAGCTACATACTTATAAAATCTTGTTTCTATTATTTTCTATATGATTATCACTTGAAGATTTATGAGACATACCGACGCGATGTAATTTGTCTGTTATTCTGTCCAAAATTCAACGTAAAATAGTTTATAAAGATAAAAATAAAAATGAAACACCGAAAAATTTGCTGTTGCTTATTCAAAATTAAAGTTCAGTTTATCCGATAGTAACCGATTATTAATTAATTATGGATGATATCACACAAATGCTGGCTCAATTCTCCAATACTAAAATACTCTTCAAAAATATATCGAACTAACCTCCACAATTAGGAATTTTCCATTTCACCCATGTTTGTATTGTACCTAACAACACTATTAAGGTGTGTGTTGTGTACAAAAATCATTCAAGAAACTATTATATATACACATTTATACACACATATAGTTTGTTTAGTTTATTTAAATAATTAAAAAAAGTCGTTTACCTGAAAAGTTAAATGAATATGTATAAAAATATTCTGAGTTGAACCAAACCTTTATACTTGAATATACGTATGTACGTCATACGAGTATATATTTGTACTAATTTATTAATTTATTATTTTTGTTATAGCTGTGGGTTGAGTAGTTTCCTAGACAAATATATATTTATAAATGCTGATGAATGGTAGCTTATTAATTATTTATTTAGCAACCTTCTCACAGGTGGAATTCGGAAGAATATTTAGTGATCGATTTCAATTAAAATACAATTATTCTTGACGTATATTAAATGTAGTATAATGCATTAACTTCGAACATTGAAAAATAAACACATCATCTAGTTTCTAGTATAATAAATGTAATTTGATCTCTAATCAAGCAATTAATCACGAATATTATATTACATAAGGTTAAGGTTATCATTGCGTTTTCATTGATCAAATTATATTTTATTCATTAATTTATATAAAACGAATATGTGTCTAATAGTTTTGACATTGAAAACAATAATCTATTATGTAAATATACATGTGAATCTTATCAGTAACTCACAGGATGCCTGTGATCGACCTTACATAAATACATTTACCCAGTTAATGAATGTTATTGCTTTAAGTATCAATTATCTTTTTTCAGCCAATGAAATTAATCCTATAACCCTTAAAGATCATTGAAAATTGAATGGATAATAATTACTAGATTGAATGCAAGTCAATCTAGCAGAGATCACAGATTGGTTCACCCTATTATGTTTTGCTCACAAAAATATTGAATTAATGTTTCACCTATGAAAGTTGAAATGATATTTTGTTTTACTCCATGGTGATAGGTCCTATTTCTGTTCATTGCAACATATCACTTGATTTAACAACATTTATATCGCAGTATTTTAGGTGATGTTTCTCTATGATGTTTAAAAAATCATATTTTGAAAAGTCGAACAATGTCTTCCAATGTTGACCAATGTTGCTATGTAGATGACCAATATTGCTACATGTAGTTCTGTGCTTGTAATACTCAATTATAGTCAAATTATTGATTAATTATCGTTTTTACCACTTTTATCATTTTCCCACTCTGTAATCTGCAACAGGATTAAAGGGTTCGTAAGTCATCTGATGTGGGTTTTAATTAGAAGTTATAGATCGACCATTGAGTAGTATTGGGATTTGTAATAGGTGAGCTTTTAAAAAATGTATTATAACTATTAATACAACTTAATAATATCAGAAATCGATATTTAGCCTAATTTGAACTTCCGCAGATTTTTTTAGTTAGCCTATCTTTAGAGGAGTTTCTGGTTGTCTCATTATAAAAACATGTTCTCTAAGGGCCGATTGTATGAACGCGGATAGAAGAAATGAAATCCGAGAGTAGAGATATATCTCTATCCGACGATTTTATTCTTTTCCGATTGTATGAACAAATTTTCTATCTTCCGTTTATAGCATTTTTATAGTAGTTTGTATCTGGTAGCACTATTTAATTATTTTTGACGTTTGTTAGTTGTTGCGAATAAAAATACAAATTTTGGTAATTTCTTCCATCATTTTATTTTTCAGTCGTTCTGATGCAGAAATTTTTGTTGCCCGTAACTTTAAAATATTAGATCTTGGATTGGATGTTGAAGGTCTGTTAAGGTAATCTTAAGTTGACGATACATTTGTGACAGCTGCGGTTGAAATCTCGGTTTCATTAATTTCGTCGGCATACACAGTATTATCAAGTGAATCATTTATTGCAGACTATTTGGTGGATCCAGTGTAGTTAACATTTCATCATCCAAATATTCCGCATTCATATCGTCCTAAAAAAACACATTTTAATAATTTATAATAATTTAAATATGTATTAAGCATACTGGAAATAATGCATCTGAAGAATCTATATTAAGTGGGCACACCGAACCTTCCACAAACGAGTACATCGGATCATTTTCGCTCGTTTTAGGTGAACCATCCGTGGTTCTGTATCTTTATGCTCTTTCCTCAGCAATCGTCTTGCGTAAATCTTGCGTATAATTACTGCTCATCCGTTTAATATGTGCATTATTATTATTTAACTCCATTACTTTATACATATTTATTTAATCTCAAATTACATAAATTTTATATTTAATAATCATATACACAAACAACAACAACAATTTCTATCCTCGGTTATAACCATCGAAAACTTTAGATAGAAACAGACGATATAACTCTACTCATGGATTTATTTTTGTGGTCATACAATGCAAACGACGATATATCCGAGGTTATATCGGTCCTAAGTAATTGCGAAACATTTCTTTCGTCTGCTTTCCTAGTTATAATAAAATGTATATATGTAAAATTAAAGGCAAAGTTTATGAGTCATATCTAACATCATATCCAAAAGGTTTGAATCACAAAGAATAGTTGAAAATACCTAATCAATAATGGAAATATAGATTATTGCTGGTTTCCATTTCTTGATCAACCTCGCTCAATTATTCCAATAGGACTGACACTCATGCTACATAATTTGATAATCTCGAAAACATATAATAATAAGTGTAACTAAATAATTAAAAGTAATTCTATAGAACTTGAAAATTAGCTTTATAAATTCCATTTTTCCATTATTTATTTATTCAAATATTAAGGCTGTGTTCGTAACCGATGCTTTTTTGAAAATTATTTACTTATCTTAAATATAAGTAAGCAAAACTATTCGAATTAATTTCACTTTACGCCACTACCTTACGCCATTACAGCCGAATCGAGGACGTACGGCTATAGGTCCAATTTACGTAGAACCATCTGCACATTGCATAGCTCCATGCCAGCATAGTTCTGACATGGAAGATGGGTTGGCCCATGAATTTTGCACTCCAACAGGGTGTGTTCATTCACACCACCGATCGTAATCGTATGGTGAAAAATCCCGCTCCTATCGGGATTTGAACCCGGTACCTCCCGCTCCAACTGCCGCAGCTTTAACCACTGCGCCACCTGGGCGGTAAAAGACGTCTCGGCAAGATATTTATTTGAATGAGTTATAGGTTGCGCAAATAAGTATTTGTTTCGAAAACAGCCTACTGAGGTAATAATAATAAAAAATAGAATTTGTTTTAAATTTCATTTGTTTATTGCAATAAGATAATATCGTCATGAATATTATATTACATAAGGTTAAGGTTATCATTGCGTTTTCATTGATCAAATTATATTTTATTCATTAATTTATATAAAACGAATATGTGTCTAATAGTTTTGACATTGAAAACAATAATCTATTATGTAAATATACATGTGAATCTTATCAGTAACTCACAGGATGCCTGTGATCGACCTTACATAAATACATTTACCCAGTTAATGAATGTTATTGCTTTAAGTATCAATTATCTTTTTTCAGCCAATGAAATTAATCCTATAACCCTTAAAGATCATTGAAAATTGAATGGATAATAATTACTAGATTGAATGCAAGTCAATCTAGCAGAGATCACAGATTGGTTCACCCTATTATGTTTTGCTCACAAAAATATTGAATTAATGTTTCACCTATGAAAGTTGAAATGATATTTTGTTTTACTCCATGGTGATAGGTCCTATTTCTGTTCATTGCAACATATCACTTGATTTAACAACATTTATATCGCAGTATTTTAGGTGATGTTTCTCTATGATGTTTAAAAAATCATATTTTGAAAAGTCGAACAATGTCTTCCAATGTTGACCAATGTTGCTATGTAGATGACCAATATTGCTACATGTAGTTCTGTGCTTGTAATACTCAATTATAGTCAAATTATTGATTAATTATCGTTTTTACCACTTTTATCATTTTCCCACTCTGTAATCTGCAACAGGATTAAAGGGTTCGTAAGTCATCTGATGTGGGTTTTAATTAGAAGTTATAGATCGACCATTGAGTAGTATTGGGATTTGTAATAGGTGAGCTTTTAAAAAATGTATTATAACTATTAATACAACTTAATAATATCAGAAATCGATATTTAGCCTAATTTGAACTTCCGCAGATTTTTTTAGTTAGCCTATCTTTAGAGGAGTTTCTGGTTGTCTCATTATAAAAACATGTTCTCTAAGGGCCGATTGTATGAACGCGGATAGAAGAAATGAAATCCGAGAGTAGAGATATATCTCTATCCGACGATTTTATTCTTTTCCGATTGTATGAACAAATTTTCTATCTTCCGTTTATAGCATTTTTATAGTAGTTTGTATCTGGTAGCACTATTTAATTATTTTTGACGTTTGTTAGTTGTTGCGAATAAAAATACAAATTTTGGTAATTTCTTCCATCATTTTATTTTTCAGTCGTTCTGATGCAGAAATTTTTGTTGCCCGTAACTTTAAAATATTAGATCTTGGATTGGATGTTGAAGGTCTGTTAAGGTAATCTTAAGTTGACGATACATTTGTGACAGCTGCGGTTGAAATCTCGGTTTCATTAATTTCGTCGGCATACACAGTATTATCAAGTGAATCATTTATTGCAGACTATTTGGTGGATCCAGTGTAGTTAACATTTCATCATCCAAATATTCCGCGTTCATATCGTCCTAAAAAAACACATTTTAATAATTTATAATAATTTAAATATGTATTAAGCATACTGGAAATAATGCATCTGAAGAATCTATATTAAGTGGGCACACCGAACCTTCCACAAACGAGTACATCGGATCATTTTCGCTCGTTTTAGGTGAACCATCCGTGGTTCTGTATCTTTATGCTCTTTCCTCAGCAATCGTCTTGCGTAAATCTTGCGTATAATTACTGCTCATCCGTTTAATATGTGCATTATTATTATTTAACTCCATTACTTTATACATATTTATTTAATCTCAAATTACATAAATTTTATATTTAATAATCATATACACAAACAACAACAACAATTTCTATCCTCGGTTATAACCATCGAAAACTTTAGATAGAAACAGACGATATAACTCTACTCATGGATTTATTTTTGTGGTCATACAATGCAAACGACGATATATCCGAGGTTATATCGGTCCTAAGTAATTGCGAAACATTTCTTTCGTCTGCTTTCCTAGTTATAATAAAATGTATATATGTAAAATTAAAGGCAAAGTTTATGAGTCATATCTAACATCATATCCAAAAGGTTTGAATCACAAAGAATAGTTGAAAATACCTAATCAATAATGGAAATATAGATTATTGCTGGTTTCCATTTCTTGATCAACCTCGCTCAATTATTCCAATAGGACTGACACTCATGCTACATAATTTGATAATCTCGAAAACATATAATAATAAGTGTAACTAAATAATTAAAAGTAATTCTATAGAACTTGAAAATTAGCTTTATAAATTCCATAAATTTCATTTGTTTATTGCAATAAGATAATATCGTCATAGTTACGAGTAATTAAAGTTTAAACAAAATTAGTCTGATCATGATCAGACTAATTTTGTTCAAACTTTAATTATTCGTAACTATGAAGATATATTTATTATACAGCTATTTATGTTGCTTGAATAACGCAAAATAGAAACTATGTATATATGCTATCCACAATCATTAAAACATAAACACATAAAAATTATTTCATGTTTAACCTGGGTGGTCATTTTGTGGTGCTTTATCACATTTAGTGATAAAAAGTATGATAAAACGAAATTGTCGTAGCTTACTGCCGGTTAATCATGAATGAACAACTTCACGTCGTATATTAAAATGGGTAAAAAAGACAACAATATCTTCTATTTCGCTTTATCAGTTAACATTTTATACTGTTTGTCATATTTCTTGTTAAAATTGTTTGCAATCTCATTAATTAAGTTGTATTGATATACTTACCACATTATAAAATTTTTATCACTACCTATTTCAGCACATCATATAAAAAATGATATAATTACTTTTGGGGTTATGTAGAAACGTCAATTTATCACTCTAAAATATTAATTTCTCCTTAAAATTCATTATTTCCCCTTTTAGATTCATTGCACAGGGTTGTGTTTGTAAACTTATTTAATATTTTTTATATCACGAAAAAAGTCTACAACCGTGATATACAAGTATGATAAAGCACCACAAAATGACCACCCAGATGAGGCAAATAAAATATTTCTTTCAATTATTTCAAGCCAAAGTTGACACGGTCTATACTTATTTGTGGAATCTAACTTATTCAAATATCAGTCCTGCAAAAAATTGATTGTCAAAATTTATGAAAAAAAAATTGATCTAGTCGTATTTGGGGTTGTTACCAATCTAAATTAATTGTCATATTTATAGATAATCAGCTTTTTTTCTAAAATAAATAAATGAAGTTATTTCGGATAGATTGGCTTACATATTTAAGATGTCAGCAAATGTGTCAATAAGTTTGAAATAAGTGTCGGTTTTGGAAACAGCCTTACGATGTTATCTTAAATGTATTTAATTTTTGTGAAATATCTGATATGAAAATGATTTACGACCCTGTCAAAACCCCGAATAATAGCGTCATACTTATTTTGACGGGTCTTTTTATGACATATAAACCTATAGCTATTTTAAAATTAATACAAATTGGCTACATTATGAAAATATACATACAGACAAGATCGCTACAGACTAGATCAACAATATTTTATTCACAAATTTGTACAATCAAAATAAATTTTTTTGCAAGAAAGCTATAGAAACTAAATTACGTTCTGGCGACAATGAGTAAGGTTCCACAAAAAAGTATTCATGCCTAAATAAAAGTTTTTTTAAGAAATATTTCTTAATTTATCTCAGAAAATGCGATCATCAGCTTTATAATATACATTATTTTAGGTTTATCAGCTGTATGGTTTATACATTACAAATAACCAAACACTACTTTTTTACTAATAAAATCTTATATTTATATTTAAAATTGAACTAATGACTAGACAGTTTTATAACTCTTTAAATTCATACCAGTATTACAAATTAGTAAATTTAAAGCCCGTCTCGTGTTTATTTCTGTACGTTTGCACATGTCATAATTCAAACAGTACAATATAGATTAAACACTTCGTAAATATATAATTTAAAAACTCATAATTCTTCTTGAGCCAAACACAGCTTGATTCGTACACTAAATAATCAATATTACGGAGAATTCTTTTCTCTCACGTAGTATATATTTTAGTACACAATAATAATTTATCTTATTTCTTTAATCTTAATATTTTTTTATCTAAACAAATTTGCATAATTTATTGTGGATTTATTTCAAATAAATATTTAATTTACACAAAAAAAAAATATTCTGTTTAAAATGCAATAAATTTTAATAAAACATTTTCCGTAGAAAACTACATACTGGTCAATGATTATCACGAATCATAAAAATTAACCTTCAAAGGTTTACATGCAATCAAGCATACGCAATTAACAGTTGCCATTTTGAATAATTGATGAGTTCTTCGCGAATATTATTAATTAGATGCGGTTTGGGCTTATTAATTTAAACGGATAGATTGATAAAATTGGTTTACGTACTCATAATTATAAATGAAAATTTAAAATAACAGTTTTAGAGAAAAGTGTCAGTACATTTATAGATTTTCTGGTACCAAACGAAGACACATTGAAATTGAAATTGAAGATGAACTGAGATTTTAACAATGGTGATAAAAAGCAACCTTTCTATGAAAGAACCTTGCTGTACAATATGAATAACAATAAGGATTAAAGTTACTTCTAAAACAATTTCTATGAGATTGAGAAGATATAGCCTTAATTCGTTGTCTCAAGGAAATATTTGAAAACGGTTAGGGAAGTAGTGAA
This sequence comes from Tipula lateralis, assembly GCA_963932295.1. Lineage (NCBI taxonomy): Eukaryota > Metazoa > Arthropoda > Insecta > Diptera > Tipulidae > Tipula > Tipula lateralis. Next base: position 133,832,860 of record OZ010738.1, read on the forward strand.
AAAAGTTTTTTAATTATCACAAAATGTACCCACCAGTGGTCCTATTCTGGTTTTCCCTGGGAATTGGGAAAAAAAATTTCCCATAAAAAATTATGATTATTAGTACATATTTATGAATGAGCTAATTTTTTTATATTTTAGGGCAGATAAGATCAAATTTAAAAAATTGATGTTTTTGCTTTTAAGAAATAATGAAAAGAAATTTAAATTTATACTCTAGTATTATGATTATGAGTATTTTACTATAAGAAATATGAATTCCCAACAATTTTATTAGGGAAAAATAAACGTCAAAACTGTTATAGTTGGGAATTATTTTTTCCAAACGAAATATTTTTCCCAATAGCCAGAATACACTTTTGGGAAAAATAATTCCCAACTGTTATCATAACGTCAAAAATTCCCAATTCCCTGGGAAAACCAGAATAGGGCCATAGTTGTGGATTATAGAAAAACTCATCCATAACAGAACTTTTTTTGTTTACTAAGAAACATATAGTTCGGTCAGTTACCTTTATAACTTTGAATGGTAACTATTAGCTTTTATTGTTAAAGAGAGATTTCTGCGCACAATAAGCTAAGTTGCAGGTTATTAATACAATTGTGGAACTAGTGAACGAGGTTAATGCGTTGACTTAATACTGCTAAATCTACGCTACCATATATATCTATATACCGATTTCTATACTAAAGTATGGAGTTAGAGTGGTGTTCTCGGCTTTTGATACGGTAACATACAGTTTTTTTTATATTTTATACTATGCAATCTTTTTTGGGGCTCAACGCTCTCCCAGCTCTTACGCGGTTCACTTATTTACGTCCTACTTTACGCTTGAATGGCCGTACGACTGTAGGTCCGAATTTCGGAGAACCATCTGTGCATTGCAAAGCTCCATGCCAGCCTATAGTACTGACATGGAAGATAGGTCGGCCTATGAGTTGCATTCCAATAGAGGGTCATAGATGTGTTCATTCACACCACCGATCGTAATCAGAAAAATCACTTTTGCTTCCTCCTGCTCCGATTGGGATTCGAACCCGGTACCTTCCCCTCCAACTGCCACAGCTTTAACCGGCTCAGTGGTTGACCTGGGCGGTCAAAACATACAGTTGAAAAGATGAAAATAACGGCCAATATGTTTCTAAGCTTTAGAGCAACTGTTTGTAGATCAGTGAAAATGTCTTAAGACAGGACGGTTCGAGAGGGTAGGTCGCCATCGGAAACTAAAGTTTTGCAATTGTACATGGATAGTTTCTAGCAAGAGGGAAGAGTGGAGGCTGGTATCTTTTGTGACAAGCTCGAGGTGAGCATGTCCGTTCGTATTCCTGATTACTGCAGTTTGTGTGATGATAATGTGATAGCCACAGTAGTTTGTGGGATTTGTGAGGATATGAAGATATATGAACATATAAGGAATTTGTACTTGATTAGCTACATGGTGGGATGGCTTTCTGAACTCAGAAACAGTAATGAAGGATATTTTGAGCTTCCTCAGAATCTAAGAAAGAGTAAAGAAGAATATGATCTGTGGTATCACATCGGACCGACACCGGTTTAAATGCGCGTAGACAGACACTTTCAACTAGCCTAACTTATTTGGAGGCTATATTTTTCGAAGTATTAATTTCATCACCATTTAATTAAACGCTTATTTTTTAATAACTAATTTATAACTTGCGGGTTATCACTAGTTAAATTTTTAAAATGATATTTATTCGTAATTCAGCTCTCTATATTGATGGAGTGATATTTCTGATAAAAGCCTTACTATCAAATCGTTTTAGTCCCAATGGTATAGCGCATCAATCGATTGCTTAAAACGGACGTGGAAGAGTGTGTTTGTAATTCCAAATAATCGTTTTGGGTAATGTACGTGAAAGTTTCTACTGGTCATTATCTATAGACAGTTGGTGCCAGAATGGAACTAAAAGTGTGACCAGTGGCAGTAAAAAACCCATAAAGAGGGTTGCTAATGTATTGGTAATGTATAATATTTCTGTTAATGGCCAAAAATATACCCAATGCCAAACAAATAACTTCAATTGCCAATGCATTGGTGTACAAGTGAATTATTTTTTATGAAGTTCCAAGAGTGGAATTTCAAATCGGTAGTTCTCCCATGAGATATGCAAATAAATAAATATAAGATAACACCAGTTCTGCATTCTGATGAGATAATTGAGCGTTTTAATGTCACATTGGAGTAATTCACAGCACACAATTGGGATCAACATATTATCTTGTTCCTAGTAATTGTTATTGTTCATATCGATCTGCGATGCTAAATACAACAGGAGTTCTACCAAATATAATATAATTTGGTTAAAACCTAAAACTTCCATGTTGACAAGATCGAACAACAGAAGATTGAGGAAGTTAGTTGGTGTTGCTTCGCAATCACAACCCACAACGAAAGAAAGGATCTGAAGAAATGAGTTTGTGATTTCTAACAAATTATATTTGATTTAAATTTCCAAATTATTCTTTATAGAACGGAAGTTATAACCTCGAATATAATATAGAGATTTATTATAAGTGCTCGTTAGTTCGTTAAAAATATTCTTAAATCAGATCAAAATTCAATATAATATACCGATAAATATTGTTGGAAACCTTTCAATGCTAATGAATATATAATTGGTAAACAAATATAAAAATTTTAAAATTTCACGATAATAAAATTCTTGAAAATCAATTTTCATTTCGTTTTAAATAAATAAAATTTTAATGTAAGTGAAAACGACAGTAAAAATTTATCCATCGAAAGCGAAGTTTTAAACAAAAGAATTTCTAAATTATAACGAGTTTTCATCATCGCGTAAGAAAACTCTTTTCCGCCTTGATCTTTTTGTTTTTTGAATTAGAAAAATATTTTAAAATTTTAAAGATTCATAATTGAAGGAAATGACTAACAACGTAGAATCACAAAGCTAATGAAAAATGTCGTATATAATAATTTTTTGGTGCTTGATCAAACGAATTCATTATTTATTTTATTTATATGGACTAAAATTCAATTGATTAACATGATGTCAGATTTGCTATGTTTTTTTTTTCAACATCTGGCATTTTCAAGGTTAATCTAATTAGATTATTTGTTCATCAAGAACTCTTGACATCGACAAATGTATACTGTATAATATAATATGTACATTTAAAGTAAACTAAACAATTTACGGTTAAATATGTAAAGCAATGCAAAAATAACAATAGAAATGGTACTTGTAACACGTGCCAATTATTAAACGAAGGAAAAACAAAAGCGAAAGTGTAGAAGAAAATTACAACCAACTAATTTGTTATTTTCGAACAAAACATTTGCGAGGCATAATTTATTATCTGTTTCTTAATTAATCTTTTCACTTTCAACCTGTGTCTAAGGTAAAAGTTTAGTATGTATAAAAGAAGGTTTTTGCTTTTATTTGAAAGATGAAGATTTATTATTAGACAAATAGTAAATGCGCATCTGCAGAGCTAAATATATGTATGGACGATATCGTAAATTTGAAATATATGGAAGATGTGACAAGTAAAATAAGTCAGCTTTATATTCCAATAAATTTCCATTGAGGGGTTCGAATTGGTTTCAAAACTAGGACGAATTGGTTTTCGAAGTAGTACAGTAGCAATGTTTTATGAAGGTGACTATATTTTATCACTAAATTTTATTTAAGTTTTCGTTAATCAGCTTAAGAGCTAATTATAATTTGAATGAAACACTTTTTTTAATATTCTTTAATATAAATGACGTTTGTAGTAAAACACTATTTAACTTTTACATTCCGTTTAACTTATTCATGATTTCCGTTTAACTTATCCTCGTCGATGTTAATAAAAGTTTGAAAGATATTTCGATTTTTAGATTTGGCTTCCAAAATATACTGAAAAACCTCAGTGAAAAAGTGGAAATGTTAAAAATGTCAACAAACAGAAAAAAATCGGATACCGCCAAAAAAATAATGACCCCCTGCTAAAGTACCCGGATACGAGATTGAGGATCGGCATTAAGAAAACCTGGCGCGTTAGACGGCCTTATCACATGTATGAAAGAGTATCGGTTGGAATTCGTAGCGCTCCAAGAATCTCGATGGCCTAAAAGTGGAGACCATGTGTCCCAGGGCTATACGTTGCTACACAGTGGAGATGACCTCGGAAATCTTGGAGTTATGTTTTTTATTGGGCCACAGGTAAAAAAGGCTGTACTGGACTTTCAGGCAGTCGATAATCGAATGTGTAAGCTTCGCTTGCACATGATATTAGCTAACCTGTCAATTGTCTGTATACATGCGCCCACTGATGTAAGCCAACCCCAAGATAAAGACTCATTTTACAATAATTTGGGTAATCTGATGGGCTCTATACCCGGTCAAATTGGTGAATGGTGACATTATTGCTTGAGCTGGCAGAAATCAAACCGACTAATGCGATTATATAGATCCGTACTCCCGACACGAAACTGCGATAATGGGGAAAGAATGATGTACTTTGCGATCGCTCATGATCTCAAAGTGGTAAGCACATTCTTTCCTCATAAAAACATTCAATTGGAAACATAGATACATCCACGTAAAACATCCCGAAGCTAAATTGACCATGTGTTCTGCCAATAGGGTTTTGTATTCTCTGCGTCCACTGCTGAAATCAAAATATCTTGCAGAGGTTGTCGTAGGAGGCGACGAAATCTGGTTGGATCGCTGGATTGATGACCCACATCCGTAAAAAAAGTGGAAATGTTAAAAATGTCAACAAACAGAAAAAAATCGGATACCGCCAAAAAAATAATGACCCCCTGCTAAAGTACCCGGATACGAGATTGAGGATCGGCATTAAGAAAACCTGGCGCGTTAGACGGCCTTATCACATGTATGAAAGAGTATCGGTTGGAATTCGTAGCGCTCCAAGAATCTCGATGGCCTAAAAGTGGAGACCATGTGTCCCAGGGCTACACGTTGCTACACAGTGGAGATGACCTCGGAAATCTTGGAGTTATGTTTTTTATTGGGCCACAGGTAAAAAAGGCTGTACTGGACTTTCAGGCAGTCGATAATCGAATGTGTAAGCTTCGCTTGCACATGATATTAGCTAACCTGTCAATTGTCTGTATACATGCGCCCACTGATGTAAGCCAACCCCAAGATAAAGACTCATTTTACAATAATTTGGGTAATCTGATGGGCTCTATACCCGGTCAAATTGGTGAATGGTGACATTATTGCTTGAGCTGGCAGAAATCAAACCGACTAATGCGATTATATAGATCCGTACTCCCGACACGAAACTGCGATAATGGGGAAAGAATGATGTACTTTGCGATCGCTCATGATCTCAAAGTGGTAAGCACATTCTTTCCTCATAAAAACATTCAATTGGAAACATAGATACATCCACGTAAAACATCCCGAAGCTAAATTGACCATGTGTTCTGGCAATAGGGTTTTGTATTCTCTGCGTCCACTGCTGAAATCAAAATATCTTGCAGAGGTTGTCGTAGGAGGCGACGAAATCTGATTGGATCGCTGGGCTGACGACCCGCATCCGTAAAAAAAGTGGAAATGTTAAAAATGTCAACAAACAGAAAAAACTGCTGAAATCAAAATATCTTGCAAATACGAATAAGCTGAAACTGAGTATTGATCAGACCCGTTGTCATGTATGGATGTGAGAGTTGGACCTTGACGGATAAGTACGAAAGATGGCTTCTAACATTCGAGGGAAGAATCATGCGTGTGATATATGGCCGAAAACGCGACGTTAATGGCACATACTGAGTTCGTTTCAACCACGAGATCAGGAATTTATTACAAATTCCTGATATTGTGCATGAAATCAAAGGAGAGCGAATACGCTGGCTCGGTCACGATCTGCGTGCTGATCCGAACCGAATGATACAGCGATCTTTGAAGGGATAGCCGCCTTTCGGTAGGCGAAGAGGTCGCTGTCGGCGACGATGGCTCCTCGGCGTATAGAACGATCTGGCATCTTCTGGTCGCTTGCAACAATATGAAGAGCTGGCTCGTGATCGAAACCGATTTCCTAGAATTGTAAACGCTAACGCTAACTCTTTAGTTAGAATTGTAAAGGCTTCGGTAACTCTCACCGAGGGGCTTTAGATTTCAACTTCGAGGGACGTAGGAGCCGGGATAAACAAACATTTCGCATTGCGTGCCGCATGTAGGAACGGATTATATAGAATCTATTTATGGATTTCGGTACACTTCAGTTCACATTTTGGTAAATTTACACATTTACGGGTAAATGTCGACATTACCCGATTTCGGACTTAAATCGTTACACACACACATATATATATATATATATATATATATATATATATATATATATATATATATATATATATATATATATATATATATATATATATATATATATATATATATATATATACATATATATAAATAATATATATGTATGTACATATATATATATATGTACATATATATATATATATATATATATATATATATATATATATATATATATATATATATATATATATATATATATAAATTTCTTGAGAATTTCATATAGATTTGAATACAGTTTTGATTATAGTTTTTAATGATTTTATTTCTGTTTGATGATTTAACTGGTTGTTTAACAGTTTAGGTATTTTGCTTCAGTATTGTTTGACATTTCATCATAGATAGACTTCTTGACACAGACGAGGAGTGCGTTTCGTGCGCTTAGAGCAACTTATAGTCCACATAACCGACCAACCAAACGCATAATTTGATATATCCTCGAAAAAAATTGAAGCCTAAATTTTCTAATTGGATAATACGCGACCAAATTGGTGCCAGCATATAGTGAAGAAAATGTAGTGGCTGAGAGTGTACGTGATGACGGTGATGAAATGATTCGACGCCGTTCTCCAAAGCATCGCTTGTCGTATGCAACAACTTATCGTAGTTTACGTTAGGATCTTGAATCTAAAGAATACTTGTGCAAGATCACCTTCCAAATCGTCGTCGTTTCAGTCTTTAAGCTCTTGAAAAGCTTGCAGAAGATCCACTATTTTCGACCAAAATTATGTTCAGTGTTGAGGCCAGTTCTGGCTTATTGATATTTGGACCTTATTGCTCTTCAGCAACCTGAAAAGGTCCAAAAGGTACCATTACAAACCACACGTCGGTTTGGTGTGGTTTATGGGCTGGTGCAATCATTGGTCATATATTTTCTAAAAATGGCGCTATTTGCCACACAGGTCGTGAAACTGTGGCTTTATTGCGAGAATAATTCAGTGAACAGTTATATTTAAACGCTTTGGACCAGTGACCTAGATCATGTAATATCACATCATTAGACTTTTCCTTTGGGACTACGTAAAGTCTAAAGTCTGGTGCATGGATAAGTGGGTTATGATTGTGGTATAAGAAGCCAACATTACTTGCGGCATGCTCCATTCGAGATGCTCAAACGCGTCATCGAAACGCGTTATTGGAACTTCAGAATAAACGATGTTAGCCGCAAATACGGCCATCATTTGAAACAAGTAATCTTTCAAAAATAAATGTAAAGAACGGTTCTTTTTTATGATAGTATAGATTATTCGATAAAATTGATTTCTTTACATTTTTATTTTTGAAAAAAGTACCTTGGAATCAACCATAATTATTTAGTTTTGTTAATTAAAAATTTTAATTTTGTTTAATTAATAATGACAGTGCACATAAAACAATGATATATCATTAACAAGTATTTTAGATTTTTCTATTTGGTCGTGTCGTGTAGCTACATTTTGTATATTAATTTGTGTAGCTATAAAATATGTTGTTATTTTGTGTAGCTACACATTTTTGTTAACATTAATTATACATCGCGATGTACAAGTTTTATTTCTATACTGCGTATGAATACTGAATATGTATATTGATTTTATTTTTCATAATGCATTGGAAAAACTCCCAATAAATACAAAATTTTGTAGGAAATATATAATTGCATTTGAATTACGGATAAATTATCAAGTGAATATATGTACATATATGCCTTTCAATCTGACACATATGTTCACTCACTCTACTGCGCATTATTTATTGCTTAAACTAGGCTAACCTTATAAATTATTTATGAAAACAAAACTTATGATTTATTGATAATATTTATTCTTTATTTACAGATAGTTTACATGATAAAATTATATCTGATAATTTTGAGAACGTTTTGTATTTTCTGGTCTGATGGTGATTGAGAGTGAAGTACGACAGACGACGTGTGTGAATGCAGCTAGTTGAAGATTATTTTTAAGAACTGTAACATAAAACTTTTATGGATAATATGACGATATCAGGTAAGATTTATTGATAGACTTTATCTACTCATCGTTATTAAGCCTATGTAGCGCCTACAAAATAGGGGAATGCAAACATAAATTAATTTATTAAATTTATTGATTCCCAAAATTGATTTATGTTTCCGTTTTGACGCTCGTTTCCTTTTGTGTGGCGTATCGTTTTTATACATGCACTTGAAACTATTCTTATTTTTAGGTCGAGGTCAGAACGGATATGGTTTTTTCTTGAATTTTTATTCTTCCATTATCAAATCATCGACTAAATCATAACAAAAATATGTTCATTTTTTTTTTAATTTATTGCTTGCTTACAAATTTCTTAGTAAGTAATTTTTGTTTATACTTTTCGAAATGGAGAATCACTCAACCAGTCAACAAAAACTGAAAACAATTTAATCATAAATCTCCCTTTTCACCGCGAGATGACTGATTTTTTTGGTTGAATATATGTAAATAAAATTTATTTTTTGTTAACTTCGTATATCTTGTAGAAACTGTTTTCATTTTTGTTGAAAATCGAAATGAAAATATTTATAAAAATTTTCGTTTTAGTAAACAAAATGATTTTTTTTTAATTTTTTTTGGATCAACAAAAATTTTTAACCATATGGTCGTGAAGGTACTTCTGTTTTATAAATATTACAAAATATAATACAAAAGATCTGATTTTATTTTACCGATTGTTGTTTGGTTTATTATTTTAACAAGATTGTATCATGAATCATGACTATTTTAAATAACTTTATACTTACATATGACCTAACCCCCGTTAACATTAAGCATCAGGATAAATCCTCATGAACCATCAACAGAATTAATTCTGTTATCCATATGACATTTTAGATAAATTAAAATTGAAACCATTAACAGAATAGGGGTTACGTTACGAAATTCATTTAAAACACGACGAATGAAGCCTAGCATATGGAGGCTTTTACGAATCGCACAGACCGGAACATCAAGTCCGGTAGCATGAGCCTGATGAGATGGATTTGATATTTTCGATCACACGGTCATTCGATGACGTCATCATCATCAGATCGTAACCGGTCTAGTGGATTATACTACAAAATACAACAACAACTCGAATTACTTCAAATTTACATAAAGCTATACGCTTTCTTCATTGATGACATTGCTTCATTGCTTTCTTCAAGTTCAACCTAGGTGGGCGAATGTGGACACCCACAAACACAGCATGCAGTCAGGTTCGTTTCATGTCGCGACAAGCCTATACTTACTAAGCGGGCGAATTTAGGCACCCCAATCATTACGACACAGATGATGATAATATAATTATCTTTCGGAGGGGGGAATTCATTTTCGGGGGAGTTATATGGCGTTCTTGAGCAACTCCAACAAATACAATTAAATTATCTCACGCCACAATTAATTAATAGAATCAATATTTCGAGTTAAGTCTTGTAATTCACTAGTACTGTCGCGTCACAACTAAAAGTATATATACGAGTCGCACAGTAGGAACATCAAGTCCCGGTAGCATATGCCTAATGAGATGGATTTGATCTTTTCGATCGATTCAATGACGTCATTATCATCAGATCGAAACCGTCCTAGTGGATTACTATAAGATACATGCAACAACTCGGATTACTTCAAATTTACATAAAGCTTATATACAAATATAAAGCTTATACACAATAAATCTTATATACGCTTTCTTCAAGCAATAACTCTCTCTAGCAGATTCTTCAATATAAAGGGTGGTTTTGCGTAGGTTCATAATTCTAAATGAAAATGGAATAAAGAATAAACATTTGGAATATCAGTGAAACTAGCTTAATTGTGCCATAATTTGTGCTATATAATTATGTGCCATTATTGTTTAAATAAGATAATTTTGTGCCATTATTGTTTGAATAAGATTTCGGTCATGTAACCACACCGAGTTATAGGTGCGTAGATGGCGAATTCTGGATGTCCAAATTTCGCACACTTTTTGTAGTAATTGCGCTCATTTCTCCCTACTAACTCACCAAATGTTGAGTATTCTAAGTTTTTAGTTATTTTGGTATTAGCGTATAGGAAAGTGACTTAACATAAGCCCAAAGAAAATAAATCTTATCGAGCTAGATAGATCTCGATGGTCAATTAACAGGACCATTAGTATTTCATCAAATGTTTCTTTGAGTAAATTAATTGTATATCTCGCGCTGTGTATGGCATGTGACATCGTATTGTTGAAATAACATATCGGCAAGATTAATGCCAGCCAATAAAGTAAGAAATAATGTTTCTATACCTACACATTCCGTTCATCATCGTTTTTAAAGACATGGACCAATGATTCCGCCGGCCCATCAAGCAAACGAAACAGTAATTTCTCTGGATGTAATGGTGTTTCCGCAAAAAATTGTGGATTGTCACCACTCTAAACCTGACAATTCTGTTTATTAAGTTACAAACAAAAGTGTGCTTCTTCGCTGAGTAAAATTTAGTTGCTGAGAACGACATCAAATTGATTGATTTTGGTCTTCTCAAAGCTATCGCTTGTTCGATACGCACTCTTCGACATCATTCTGGATGCTTATTGTTATTTAGAGTATGCATGGTTCGAAAACGATCCACAGTTAATTGAATATAATCTGATAGACGATTTGACAACCGTAAAATGAACGTATTTAATACTCGACGAGTTTGGCGAACAGAACCACTATTTCGATAAAAAAAATTGCCACTGGAACAACTTATATGTAGCAGCAAACAATCGTTTGCAAATAATCGGCAACTTATTTCCTGTATGATACTGGGAAAATTTTTAAGCACCTGAAGTTGATATTAGTGGGTAAATAAGAAAATTACTTCATTTTGTGTTTTGTATGTAGTTTTTTTGTATGCAGTCGCTGGTTGTAGCTTAGTGGTTAAAAGACGGAGAAAAACGTTACGCGGCGGAGAAAAATACAGTGCTTTAGAAAAAGAATATAGAGTTATATATTAATGTTCTAGTATTTATCGTGTACTGTAAGCTTGCAACAAATCGCATAAATCGATTCTTATACCACTCCGAATGAAATGACTGATGTGGTTACTGTCTGCCATATTATTTTTCGTTTAATAAGTGCTCGAGTCACTTAAACTTGTTGCGATAAAAGCAAACATCAAAATATTGCATATAAATAAAAACAAAACTATATCCATCCAAATATGATGTCGTATTTTAAAAATAGGTTTTATTATTTTATAAAACAAGATACCGTGAAAAAATTAGTGCTAGAAAAACACAAACCAAACTGCATTTTAAAAATATTAATGGTGGATAATAGAACTTCATGAATCACCATCTTAAATATTTTTATCAGATAAATGATTAAATATGGAACGAACGATCCAAACATGGACTGACAATAATATTTTTTGGGATAATATTCATTTCCCCTACTATTTCCTATCTCTTGCTAATATTATTTATCATTACTTCATTTTTAATTCAGATAATATTTATTACCACAGAAAATATTTATACAGATGACAACAGATACAGATTATACAGATAATCAACAAAATTTGAAAAATGTACACCTTCCTGTTGGATACAAAACAAAATTTATCTGTTGATCACAATCAGTGTAATACTTATGTAATACTTTTGGTTGATATTGATGAAAAAGAAATATAGTATGCAGATGGTTGTTTGACATCAATTGTGATAGTAATGGCGTAGATGTCTCTACCTTATTTGATAAAAATTGTTTAACTTTATTTTCCACGTTAGTTCGCCATAGAGTAATAAAAACTCTGATGGTGATATTCTTTCCAAAATGAGAGAAAAGAGCACTTTTTTTTATCAAAGAATATAAAAAAAAATGACCTTTTTGTCGATGTATTGGTGAAAATAAAATACAAATTATTATGCTACACAAACACAAATTTCATAGTATAGTCTTTTAAAATATATAGATTTATTTTATTATAATCCTTTATTATTATTGCTATTAACTTTTTATTTAATTTTGATAATTTCACACATTTACGACAAAATATAGTTTACAAATGAAATTAAAAATGGCGTTTTGTGTTTGTTTATATTATTTTGACATTTAAAAATTTATATGTGTATAAATCTGCGAAAAAATCTAGATTTTTAAAAAGTGCTCGAGATAAAAAAAATGTGCTCGAGATCATTTCCAAAGAACGTGTAATGTCAAAAACTCACGTGTTTCGAGTAAACAGAGCACTTTTTCTGCTGTCAGAGCACTTTTTTTTTACCAAAGAATATCGCATAAAATAACAACAGTTATAAGGATCAACAGTTCGGATAACTAGAATTATATAAAAGTTATACGATGTAATTATATATAAAGTGTAGTCCAATAAGAGCTTCCGAAAGTTGTTTTTTGAAATAAAACGCATTTGTGACATAAGCTCGGGTTATGAATTTTAACGTTTAAAAATAATTTCTATTAACATCCGCCAGATGATCTTAGATGATCCATTCTATGGATCCAATTTTCCAGCACTTCGACCGATTTCGGTTAAATAGGCGTGTTATATTCATTTGTAATGCAGGAATCGATTGAAGTTTATCGATATAAACCCAAAAAAAGTAATCTGATTACAAGATCTTAGAGGCCAATTCACGGGTCCCTTTGATATGATGTTCTCATTAAATTTAACTTTCAATAAATCGAAACAATTTTTCATTGAACACTGATTTTTGAAATAAATTTTCAAATTTGTAAACGTTGTTCTCGCGTAAGTCTATATTCATGGTGAAATGACAATGAATACTGAATACAAATGTCATATGAAAATGACAGTTGTCACGCAAGATTCCCATTTGGAAAAAGTACATCCTCTTGCATCATTCTTTAGGACGGTATTTTGCGAATATGTTCAGGCTCTTGAGCGGATGTCTTAGATATCACATTTGAGTCTATTGTTAGTTTATATTCATATTTTGATAGTAATAAAAATAAATCAAAGAGATGAGCCACCCAATGCAAGAATTATTAAAATAACTTAAATAAAAATTACCACACACCGAAGATTTATGGTAATTCGTGTGTCTGGAAATTAAAAAACTCCATGTGATGACCTCTTATTAAATATAAAATGTTTATTTATTGATTTACGCTACGATGTTTGTGCGCTATTTAAAATTAAATAAATTTAAGATTTTTAATATATTATTTTAATGGTAATCCACAATTTGTGCGCGTGTGTTTTTTGAAGAAATCTGGTGGCAATTTTAATTTTTATAGTTTTGAATTAATGTTTTTATTTTATTTTCATGTAGGTAGCTACATAGATAAATTGTACAACGAGAAGTTATATACTATGTATAAAGGCAGGTATTCTCAAAATATTGTGTATTTTTTCAGTTTGTGCCATAAATATATTGATGGGAGATTTACTAAAAATGTAAATTTATGCACAAATAATTGAATAGATACAGTTAATTGGAATTGCATGACATCGACAGTTACCGAATCGAACTATAAAATTGTTAAGCAAAACTTGCGTTGAGAAACCCAATATAGCTTCAAACAAAACATTGAAAATTAAATCTTTCTGGGTGAATTTTTTACATTGTGTTTAGTTTGATGCGATGTATATATATATATATATATATATATATATATATATATATATATATATATATATATATATATATACATATATATATATGTATGTATATATATATATATATATATATATATATATATATATATATATAATATATATATATATATATATATATATATATATATATATATATATATATATATATATATATATATATATATATATATATATATATATATATTGAGAGTAATACGGTGGCACTTCAAGATGACATCAATTGTCAAAAATCTAATAGTTTGACATTTTAAGGTACTATACGCACATGATTCATTGCTAATTTTTAATTCTATTTATAAGGATACAATGATGGTCAACCATTGGATGTATCCTATTAATACAGCCTACCTTCGAGATATTGTATTAGCACTCAATGCGTGAGTGCTAATATAATATGTATTGTATTTATCTGCTCAGTCAAAACGCCATTCTAAGATCATGCATATAAAATAGATAATACACTCGTACCTGTATGTATACTGATATAACTTTCACCTTATAATAAACAAATTGTATAATAAACAAACTGTAATGTTAAAAAACGGTAAAGATTTCAACCAAAAACGTCCAAAGGTAAGCTTCTATAGGTCTACATGATAGTTGAGAGGATATACATAGACTATGGTCTATGACCGTTTACAATGAAAATCTGAAACACGGTGATTAAGGGTGATATTGATAAAAAATCTGTCAAATGAATCAAATCGATTAGCTGATTTTTATAACCTTTTTCCAGAATCTAATTTAAGCACACTTTTTAATTGAAATATTTGAAAACATGGTTTTTATGCCACCAGATTAATTCTAGGGCAAATATATTGATTAAGATTAGAAAATACATGTTTGTATGTTCATCGTGTATTCATGGTTATATGGTAGTTTTGTTTGGGTTTTAGTCAATTTTTTATACGATTTTGGTCGTTTAATATTTACTAAAATACAATTTTCGGGTTTTGTTGGTTGCAATCGATATTCAGGGCTTCAATTTGTTTTCGATTTGTGAACTATCGATTTATACGTAATAATAAAATCTAATGGATTTTTCCATTCCTTAAACAGAAAATCGAATAACAAAATCCTACTATAGATAAATCATAGTAAATTCAATAAATCAACAAATAAGATCCAAATAAACTATTATGTTTAACTTCATACTGTCGACATTTCAGCGTAGCTTTCGTCATTATCTATACACCAAATTTGCCTTTATCTACACGATTCAACAGTTCAAAATTACGCTTAAAGGAACAGAATCTCAGTTAAAGTAATTAACTACTATAATAATAATTTCTTCTTTTACATACTCTATTCATTTTAACTTTGCATCAAGAATTGTTTCGATATATTTAGCGATGTTTGCGTTATGAATTAATTGCGAATTAAAACGAATGAGAATTTGTATAACTTTTGGTTAGTAAAATTAATATGAAATGACTTTGATTCATTCAGTTCGTCCAGTTACACAATGTATCAATAGTTTTGTGCTTTTTAGTACTCGCTCTCCAATTGCTATAGAATTAAATGTTTCTATACTTACCTCGTCTGTAACTGGCATATCTTTCGTATATAGATTTTATAATAAAGGCCCCAGCACACTTTCTTGTGGTATTTGCTTCCGTCTAGCATTTCTTGCATTATATTGGGAATTCTGTACACCTGTTGAACAGTTGGTGAGATTGAATTAATTTTCTTTCTTCTATTATTATTGTCTTAATAATTTATTCGTGTGATTTCAATGATCAAATTTATTGCTAGTTCCTTGAAAAAACAACTCTTGAAAAACAAATGGTTTGGGTTCTAATTGCCTGCATTGTTCTGTTTTTATCGATATACATAAGGTAGTTTGATAGGACGTAAGCGAGTTTGATCCAACGAAATTTTAGGACGGTTTTTGGTAAATTATCAAAAAATTTATTAATATTTTCCCAGACTTATTTATTTGTATAAGTATATATTTATGTATACATTCTAATAAATTATAAATACATGGCGCGTAATTCCATCATCGATTCGTACAATACAAAATAATTTTCGCGTGACATGCACACAAGAAAATATTTTTCCGTTTTTTTTTATTTCGAAGACGAGTAAATAAATTGTCATAAATACAATAAATAACAAAACATTCTGAAAATAGATTTATTTATAAAACAAATAGTAGAAGTACATACTACATACTACTCATGTAGAATAAACATATTTTGTCGAAAAAATTTGTTTTACATGCAAATAAAAATGTATTCCAACTTTAATGACTAGTAACGAAAACCAGAAATAATTTTCTGTAAATAAACTTTGTTTTAAGTATAACAAGACTGGACCATTAAAATGCTATTTGGGTTAATGGGTTATGGCATTCATATCAAGAATATGGAACACATGCGAGTAAATTGGCATTGGTTTAATTTTTTTATACTATGGTATTAATCATATTTTACCACATAGCTCTCTAGCTATTATAACCATGTAAAATATATTAGAAATAAATCACTTAAACCAGTTTTACAAAATATGAAAAAGATGTTTAGTCTGTTGCAACAAGGAGTTTCCCAATATTTTCTGAAGTTATTTCGAAACTAATTTCTAGTAACTAGGAGTATCAAACGGTATATGGTATACTTAAAGTCTATTTTAAAATGAAAAAATGATAAATTTTGTAAAACTTTTGAATACTTTGAAATCTAAACTTGCATCAACAAGGTTTTATGTATTGAATGGTAAATAAATAAAAACAAATTTTGTCAATTTGAGAAACTTTACCATTTATAATTGTATGAATTTTCTAGATGTTACGGGTTTAACTAATTTGATTTCAAATTTAGTCTTCATATTCAGTTTTTTTGTTAAAATCTAAATTTTTGTGTTGCATAATAAAAACATACTATCATGTGGTTGATAAACAGCAAAATATTAAAATTAGTTATTATAAATGAAAAAGGTTGCTATATGTAGTCACTTATGTTAATCATGTTGATAAAATGTACAATTTCTCAAAAATTCTGACGAGGTATCGGCTTTGAGAATGAGTGAAACAAAATAAAGTTATTATTTGGTACTACTTCGGTTATTCTTTTTATCGCAAGTCTATACCGTTTGGAATAATACGGTTACATTGATAATAAATGCATTCATTTGGCATTGAGTGCTAAACATTTAGTTTTAATGTTAGCATTAATTTATTCATAATTTAGCAACTCGGTATCGTACTGTTTAATTATTTTTATAGTGTTCAATTACAAAAATTCAAAAAGTTAGATAAGATTTTTGTTTTGATTAAAATCCTGTTTTATTTTTATAACACTGCAATATCGTGAATAGTAAGCAGAAAATATTAAATTTGAAATTATAAGTACAATTCGATGAAAAACTATTAATTTATTTTGAAAACCAACTAACTCGATGAATGATTAAAATTTACAAAATAGTAACGAAATTATTAAATTATTAATGCCGATCATTAGTCCTGTTTCTGGTATTTTTAAGTGTTTATTCTCTCTACATGTTTTTTCCATCGTGTTGTTTGGTTGTGTCACATTTTCCATAAGCGTTGTCATTTCTTCTTTGTTTCTTCATAACCTAATTTCTACATAACCTAATTTGAAATTATAAATAGTTTATGCATTCAGAATGAAACTTAAGTAAAGTTAGTGTTTATTTATTAGTTTGTTTGGTGGTGCTTTTTTAACCACTTGACCAATTTTATTATAAGTAAATTTTAAAAGTATATTCAAAAGAAATGTTTAGGATTAGATAGTCTTGATCAGAAATCTATCTGTATTGATATTTGAATTAATATTAAAAATTCCCTGAAAACACTATTTTTTGACGGGTTCTAAATTAACATTAAAATGAGAAAGATATTACCTTAAATATTGACAAACTTATCGATACAATAACTTAATATAGTCAAAAACGTATACGATCCTGGCTATTTTTTGATTTGCGTTTACTCTACTATAGATGGCTAATTCTAAATGATGGTTTTTGTCTATGATGATCTCAATAACAAAAACTATCAAAGAAAAAAGTAAACAACTTTTTTGTCGTTTTTATTACTGTAGACACAAAGTTTCTATCACATATATTCCCTTAGTCGTGCCACTTCATATGATGCGACAATTATTGACAATTATCACATCACATCGAAATTGGTATCTTACTCGATCCATGTGATGTGATGCGATAGCCACATAAAATATTTATCTGGTAATACTAATTAATTTTGTAAAACTGACATTTTAAAAATTATCTAAAATTATCGAACTGTTGATTCGACCTACCAAATACTTTAGACTCCTTGCATAGCTAAATATTTTTCGCCATCAGGACGACCAAACATTCGAAATAAAGAAAAATATAGAAAATAAATTAAATCATAAGAAATAAGAAAATTAGGTTATAATTATTTAAAATTTAATTATAAATTAATTCTGAAAATAAAACTGGTTATGTTTTTTGGAAGTTAATGTAGGCCTTGGATATATTGTTAATACTTCTTTATATATTTTCTTTTATAAAACGGCTTGTCTTCAGTTTTGGGTTAATTTGTTTTTTTACAATATACATATACACATATTTCTTTATTGATTCTTTTTTCAATATTGATAACTGTGCAATAATTAATTAACACTACTTTTATTATAAAAAAATGATTTATATTTTAAATATATAATTAATTATTTGTTTTATATATTTTAACAATTGGTACAGATTTTTATATTCTGTGTATATACAGCTCAAGCTTTTTTTGAATAATAAAATAAAACTTTCTTTTAACTACAAAATTGTTTTTTTTTAAAAAAAGGCTACTATATACAAAAGAAAAATAAGTGAACTTCCATAATTTTACTGTGTTCAGTGGCCAAAAAAGAAGTTTGGAATGCACAGAAGGATTACAATTTAAAAAATTAAAAATTTAGTTAAAACGAAAAAACTAAACGTGACCGAAGCACCACAGTTTTAATGATTTATTAGTTTGACATTTTTGAAAGATGAAAAACCGTTGTTTCATGTGATAAACACCATATAGAATGTCTAAGAGAATGCGATTATTGTAGAGTGAAACGACGAGTGTCACATTAATTGACTAACGGAATACCGAAAGGTGATTAAGTAACAAGTGTCACGACAAAGAGAATAGTGATGCTCCTTTTTCCTAGTAGTAGCTTTAAAGAGGTAACTATATACAGAACTTAATGAACGCCCGTGGTAAATTAACGTAACGTAAACAATTTACCGAAATTTCGTTCATTTATTATCTGTCAACGTAAAAACGTATTGATGCGATTTCTTACGTGCAAACTTAAATAAAATGACAGACATATGAAATCAAAAATCAAAGAAGGCATGTTCAATTTTATTGTTATTAAATATGAACACCTAAAATCTACTGTAAGAATCTTACGAAAAGTATGGTTGAATCGAGAAAAAACGGGAAAAATTAGATTCGTTGAAAAATATTACGTTTGTTTTAAGTTTATACGTTGTCTAGGTTTAGCTCATAAATGAATTAGGCAAAATTAAAATATTGTTTTTCCCCATTTAAAACACTTTACTCGTAAGTATATCATAAAACACAATCAAAAGTGGCTCGTATTGAAAGTAAAATGGTTTTTCAACAATGGTGGGCTGCCTAGTTACAACTTAAAACGACAATTTTGCTAAAAAATCGAGTGGAAAAAACCTTTTTTTCCGTACAGTTGTTCTGATTTTATAAATGAGTTATTTCAAAATTGTCACTGCGCAATTGCCATTGGCAATTTTGGATATAACGAGTCTTGTTGTCGTTTTTCGAGAACATACCAGATAATTTACATACTAGATAATTTATACTAGATAATTTACATACGAGTAATAAGAAATTAATTATAAATTAATACTTAATTTTTATAATTTTATAAGTTAATTTACATATAAATAAGTATAAATGAATACGTAATTTTTTGTTTTGACAACCTCTAGTTTCTTAAATATCCTTCACTAATGTTGAGTGGATTTGTATACAAATTATTTGTTACCCATGGAATGTGCGGATTGCGATTATCTTATGCGACATTCTTATATTTCAACCTAGGTAGAATTTTTATATAAGTTAGAAGAACAAGAGACCTGCGACTCCTCCTTAAGTTGAAATTGACGATTATTAAAATATTAGCCTTAATTCGCGGCCAGTTTAATTATTTTACAAAATTACAATCGTATAGTCACAAAAAAATTTGAAATGTGGAACAAGGTTACACTGGTGTATTTTCAATCCGAAAAAGATTAACAAAAGAATTTGTGTGTATGTTACTAGACATTTAGTATCACCCATAAGATGTGTGAGGTAAATTTTAGCATATATACAAGAATTTTTAATGATAGATGTCAAATTTTAATTTTTTAATATTACTTTATAAGTATGTATCATCCTGCAAATTAAAAAAATAGTGTAATTGAAAAAAGGTAAATTCTCTATTTTCTAATAATTAAACAAATAATTGGTCTAAAAAAGTTTTGAAATAAAAAAAAAGTTAAAAAAAAAGATTTAACCACTAACCAGTGGGTCAGTAAGACATTTAAGTAGCAACTCGATATCTGTTATTTGTATGTTAATTGACATTTCTGACCATTAAATCATTATAACTTTTCGTCCAGTTTCGTTAAATGTTTCTATCACTGAGTGTCACTATGTATAAATTTCGATGTGTTGAAAAGTTTATTTTTGTTATTGGATAAAATTGAAGTCAAGACACAAGTAATTATAAAAAACTTTAAGATACACATTCTCGTTAATATCGATAAATGATTTTGGAAAACATAATTATTATGGTTTACATATATGGTATTTGTTGTTTTCGGCGTTTTTTTCAATACACTATCAATACATGTGCATGAATATATTTAATATTTTTATTATAGAAACGAGAAGTATAACAACAGTTAAGAATCTGTAGACATCCATGTAATAAAAGGTAAAACAGGTATGATGATATTGAAAATAATTTTTGCAGAAATTTCTAATTTACCTCAATAATCTCTGATCACGTTGAAATATGTATTATAATTGACAGCCAATATGTTATTTCACATAATCCATTGTTGAGTTTAATTATGAAACTGAAATAAACGTGTAGCTTTCAGCGACAGTTAAATATAATTCATGTATCAAACCATTACTGAGAACCATTCTGATTGAAAACATCCCACGTTTCTTTCGTAAGTTATGCGTTCCGTAGTATTTATTAATTAGTTAGTGTAACTATGTAATTAATATGTAATATTATTTATTTTTTTATTAATATGTTATTATTTATTTTTCAACTCGTTTTTATTTATTTCATATTTTATAAAAGATTAAAATTAAAACCAATTAAAGAAAGGAAAATGTAAAATGGCTCAGCATTTTTTAGAATGTAATTGAATAGTTGTTTACCCCATTTTCCAACTGAGTTTTTACATTTTATATTGAAGTAAGCTGCGTTCTACTAATTTTGTGACAAACTTTTTGGATCGAAATTATATTGAACTTTTTCGTTCTTCGCTATGTTCAGAACCCGAATTTCGGTTCAATGATGAATGCCATATCTCTAGGTATTACTTTTAGCTTTCTATTTATCATTGTTGTCATGAAGTTGCCGATTCCCGGACTTTTATTTTACATTTAGATCCTTATATTTCAATTAATCTCTAACGTATATCTTTATTGTCAATTAAAATGGTTTTCATATCGAGTAAGATACTCAATCTTATTTAAAGTGGTAGAACTACTATTAAAAGAAATACAAAACTATCTTATCTTAATCATTACAGCTAATATGTGAACAAATATTTAATTACTTGTTATCAATTCGTAAATATTTGGGTTGTATACATTTATAAGTACTCGTATACTCAGAATAAACGCGCATCGTGTGCCATATGATAATACGTTTGAAAAAACAAGTATACATATAGGAATTTATAACAAGGTTTTGTGAGATATAATATATAAGTGGGTCAATTTCTAATTTATTCCAATATCTTTAGACGATAGTGTTTTTAAAGATTGGCCTACACCAACTTTAAATATTAAAGTTTATATATTATATGTGTGGTATTCAGCGACAAATTAACAAACTGGTGTTACAGTTTACTGTGTGAAGTTGACCCTAGACATTTTAATTTAATTTAAAACTTTTATAATTATATTCAATCGTCTTCAATTAAATAATAAGCGCAAACAGTACAACGAAGTTGATTTAACGTTCTGTATAAGTGTATATACACTGATTGACGTATGTTAAATATTCTACGCAAACAACCTATATTTAATAAATACAAAAAATTGTAGACAAGGAAATGGAGCAGCAAATTGAATCAAGAGTTGAGTGTAATAATTTGAAAAGTGATATGCAATTGAGTTTATTTACATACTGTGCGATTAATTAAGTTAGACGTAATTTCATAGAGAATTGATTGAATAATTGAGCTTCTGTGACAACAAAAGCTCACGTGGTGGTGTGAATAACCTGCATAAGCAATTATTTTACTATATAGCAGTATTTAAGAATCTAAGAAATTAAGATAAAGCTACATACAGAATATATTTACCGTCACAACCGTTTGGATTGCTTTTGTTTTGAATCATCTTGTACCTGTTATGAATGAGTTTTTTCACTTATTTTTATTTACGAACAATACAAAAATTTATTCAAAACTATAATAACAATATCCAAAACTAACAAATGAAAATCAATCGACAACCGACTATAAAATTTACTTAAAAGTTAATTTTGATCTAAGATTCCAACAACTTGTTTTTATTGCCTGTTGTTTAACTTTAACTCTAAAAGCGAATTTTAATCTGTTAACGATTGCAGTGTTTACACCGATAGGATTATATAACAATGGTCAGCCTAGCAAAATTAGGAGCTACGGAAACAAAACCAGTATTCGATAATCGAAATTAAGATTTTAATAAATTTCAAATTGTGAAGAATTTGATGAAATGATTAGATATAGTATGCAATAATTGGATAAAGAATTTAAGAAGTGAAACTCTTGTGGTAGTGAAACTATAAAGTCCAATAAGAAACGTATTATAAGATAATATAAGAAAAGATTAATTAAAAATTGGTTGCCAACCTCTAGGACACATAAGTATCGAAAAAGGGCCGAACTATTAAAAGCTAGCGAAGCACATTTATTGAAATTAGAATTTATAATAACCCATATTCTAATAGCAAGTGAAACTAGTTGAAGTGGTAGATGTAAGAGCTCAAAAACGAGCCATTATAGGATTTCAAAATGGTCAAAATTGTCAGGGGTAAATCGAAAGGAAAAATATTTTAAGATAATAAGGTTTAATAACTGCGAAAGATTCTACATTTAAAATACGCAATCAGCTTATTGCTTGTGTGTAATAAAGGGTTTTTTGACCCGACCCATTTCATAAACAAATTCATTCAATAATTGTTTATCTCAATAAAGCACAAACTAATCTTATTCTTTATGTAGTGTTTAGCTAAGATTAGCTAATCAAAAATATTCTTATCATAAAATTAACATTTTTGTGTAGAGCAAGTGTTTTACTTACGTCAATGAAATGACATTGAAGTTCATTATATCGCATATATTGTTTGTATTCTATCAAAGAGCACACTGTATTATAAGAAACGGCGAAATGTGCTCTATAGCTATGTATATAGACTCACAAGAATATATGTTTTTGTTGTTTCAATACAGATGACGAAATTTAAATATTTTCATCACAGTAAAAAAAAATATTTTTTTCATTGCAATGTGAAATTTTTCCTCTTATATTTTGGAATCGTCTTGCTTAACAAAGCATCTCACACAAATTTTTTAATTTAACGTCGTAAATTATGATTATTAAATTTTTATTTTTATTTATATTTTTCAGTGCCATCCGAACCAATTTGGATACTAGGTAGACGTGAATCATCCGGACAATTATTTTGGCGCCGTGATTCATCCAAAGTAAAATTTCGATGCGACGTTGAAGTGCTCGAATATGTTAAGGATCCAGCCGAGCATATATCACAACACTACGACAGTGATTCGTTAAATAGAACAAATTTTTTAATAGTATGCGCAACTTGTGCAGCCGCTCTGGCGGTCACAGTAGTTTTACCTTGGTTCTTAATGGGCTCGAGTTAAGAACAATCGATATGTTAAGATATTTGATCTAGTGATTATTTATTAAACTATGCCTCTGTGCCTATATATAGATACGAGTACATACACAAACACACTGAAAGGTGCTTTTATAAATATAAACAAAATTACAAACAAAATTTCACTTTTGTTTCTTGGTTTGATCAATTATTAATTTTTTGTTTTATGATTATGCTGTGATTAAATAATTAAATTATAAATACTATATACATATATTATTATTGTAAACAAACATAATAAGATTTTACACTAAATATAAGTTTTGTAAGTCTTATATTTTGATTTAGGGATAGTTTTGTAAAAATATTTAAAATAAAAATAAACCAAACGAAAATGATTTTGAAATAAAATTACTTTAATATTAATTTTATAAATCAAGCAATCTATTTTATATTTTTTTTTATTTATTTAATCGTTAGTTTGTTGAAAAGTATGTAAAAGAAACGGTAAGGAATTTTATAATAATTTAAAGGTAATCTGAAAAAATATATTTTAGTTTGACAGTGCGTGCAAAGATGCTTTGATTAAACAGTCAAATGCTGGAAACAGATGGTTAGAATTCTGATTACAGAAACATTTGAATACACACGTTTATATGAACTGAATTCTGCTCAGCAAGTAGAATTCTGCTTTATGTCTCTATTTCTAATAATTTCGCTGTTCATAATCAGAAGCGACTTCACACAAAACTAAAAAAATGTGAATGGTGACTAAGCTCAGTTTGTTTTTTCATTAGTTTTCTGTTAAAAGAAATTATTTTTGTATTCTGTCAAAACAAAATGGAGGAACAGAATAAGTTGTTTAAATTTAACTGTAATAAACTGAATTAGTTAGTACAATTTGGTTTTTATTCAAGTATTTTTATTCAAGTATTGGTTTCATAATTTTTTCCAAAATCCTAAATGGCGAACGCATCTCGTGGAATTATAACCAGCATCATATATAAAAAAAAACTAGTAATTGCCTTTCATTTCCGGTTAAAACTGACCGTGTCCGTAACCTTTTTTTTTATTTCACTACAAAACCTAACTAAATTAAGATATGCACAGTAACAAAAAAAAACTTGATCATATTTTATTAAAACACTCATATGTTAATCGACAGATAGAATTATGCTTGTCGCGTCGGAACAAAACGCAATGTAATTTAAGGTAGCACTGTAAGTAATACAATTGTGACAATCTGTTTTCAGGATAATGTATGTAACAGTTAAGTATGTAATAGTTGTGAATAAATCAGTTTAAATGCTGTCCATATTTACAATACGCGCGGCAAACTATTATTTTAAATGTTTTGACGGAGCAACATATTATTTTATAGAACTATGCACATATCTTCGAATTATTGACAACTTCAGACTTTAAATAAGTTTAAGTATTGTTTCATGCAGAAATTTCGTTCTGCTTGTAAACTCATTTCGATTCATTCCGATTATAGTGGTTTCGCGATAAATTGCACGTTGCAATTTATTCGAGAATATTTTAATTTACTTGTTGAATTTCATCAAATGAGTTCCTTTTGTCTTGTGAGATAAATTTGCTTGCAATCATTCGTGCTTTGTTCCTAGAGAACACAACATAATCTCTAATGAAATTCTAAAATAAAATCTGACATCGGATTCGGAATCAGTTCCTCTATTACTATTACTACCGAGTATTACCATTACATACAGCATAGCATAACGTTGTTACACAACAATATAATAAAATACTGTACTATTTCAACCATTTGAAACTAGCAGTTACATTTATTGAATATATCTGCTTTACTTAATACACACATTAAGAAAAACTCTGGATGAGATTAAATTCAAAAAACATAAACTCGCCATACTTTAACGGATCACAATTTGAGAAAACCTTTCTTTGATCTTTAAATTTGTGTTAAAATAATTACCTTAATTCGTAACAAAAATTGTATTTTTGAAGTCAAATCATTGCTCACAAATCGTAATTTTATTGCTACCTCGTCTATGCAAATCTGACCTATAAATATACATCCTCGATTATGCTAGCAGCGCGTAATAAGTAGGACATTAAAAGTAAACTGCGAAAGAGTTGGGAGTGCTACCGCCCCGAAATAGAATGCAAAGTAGTAAAATAAAAAAAATAGATTAAATACTTAAAAAATACATAAATAAAAAAATTAATTATTAAATGTTTCTACGCTATATAAAAAATAATGATTTACGAAATACCAATTCTTACTTTATAGTAAAACCACCTCCAGTATATGCCAGACTGTGTGCTATGATGGAAAAGTAAGACTGTCGCACTGAATATATTAAAATTAACTGTTATGGAACATATCCCCTGATTCTGCATTTAATACTGTTAGAGCAGTAGTTAGCACTGCCACACGAATGGGAAATGTTAACCAAAATTGATGAAATGTGATTTGGCAAATGTTGGGTCAATGTGGGACTAATGTTGGTTGACTGGCAACTTTTCCAATTTTTTTTTACTCGAATTAAGCCAATGTTGATAGTTTACATTTTAGTATTTGTTAATAGTTGTCACTACTAGTCATACACTAAATACAATATCTTCCAAGAGATTGAACTCATGTAATACTTAATATCTCTTAAATTAGATTTTGAAAAAATTTTTTTGGTAGCGTTTGTATATTCTTAACTTATTTAATAATCATTTAATTGTGTTTATAATATTGTGAGATTTAAATTATAAATAGCGATAGCGATGATGATGTTATTATTGCCGGTCCAATACAAACAATTGTTCTTATGGTTGGAACGCAGTCTTTGAGGATTTATAAAATGTCTTCCGTTTCCGCACCAGATTTTATCAACTTTTAATTTTTTCTTCAACTACGAAATATTTATAAAAAACAATTATTTATAAATTAATTAAAAAATTATATTTATTAAATTTACATGTACATATTTAATTTTTTATTTTATTAAATGAAAAAGCTAAAAATAATACAGCATAATATATGCATGATTGCAGCACTGTAACATCAGAGTACCATTTGAGCAGGTCCTTTTCCAATAATTGGAAGCAAAAACATTGTCTTAGTGGTGATTGCTTTATTAAGTAATTAAATCAACAATAATTGGATAAATCAATATGGAGTACCCATAGAACTGCAATCGAATCAAGCTGGTGATTTTCAGTGGTATTCCAGGAGATTTACAAATTAATGGAGATTAACAAAACTAGAACAATACTTTTTCATTCACAGTCAACAACCACGGTTTAACGATACTGATTGGAAAACCGACGTGATTGGAGTTAAAATTAAAACATATCGTCATGCCTTCATTTGAAATGAAACAATAAGTCAAATTGCTTTCAAAAGTTTTTTAATTTTAGCAAAAAATACTCCAATTGGCAATAAAATATGGTTGCCCATTTTTTTTCCAGCACTCTACGGAATATATGGATATGTGTGGTTTAAATGAAAATAAACATCAATAGAAAACAGAAATTTGTCAAGGGAGGGATTCAATTTTTAAGCAATAGGATTTTGAGCAAAAGCATATAATTTAAATAAGTAGAGTTAGTCTGAATTCACAATCTGCATCATAACAGAGCTTTTTCGATTAATAATATCGATTTATATTGGTCCATATCGATTAATAATTAAAGTGCTGTAAGAAATTGAAAGTAAATAAGTTCACTGTAAAAATGTAATTCAAGAAGTTCTGTTAAGGAGCAGTGTTTCTTTCTGAGTTGGATAATAAATCAATATGGTGAATAAATAGGGGGATTATTTCTTATAGAACAACTTAAAATAATCGTGCACTTATATTTTATTGTTTATTTCCGTTATCGTATTCATTAAATCCAAAGTAAACGAATATATTTATAAATGTTTGCAGTATAGAAAGTATGAAATTTGTTTATTTTACAATCAAATATCATTTATCAATTTATGAGCTGTACGGTTATTTTCAGTTATCATTCATTTACATAATTTAAATTTGATATTTTTTGGTAAATGACTAAGCGCAGTTTACGCGATTCTGAAAATTAAATGTCGCTATTAAAAATTCTAGAATGCATCTTTGGAATCCTATTTATAAGTGAGTATAGTTTATAGATTCACTATTTTTAGTGATTATTTAGGTAACCAATGTCTATTAAATACAAATAGATAGTCTGCGGCAGTTTTACGACGTTGGACTGCCTTGTGATCCTAGAAATTTAAGTGAAGTTAGTCCATAATTTCATCCCAGGCAAAATAATTTTTTTTTATTCACGCAACTACTGAATAATAAGATATATTTCATTAAGATAAATATATAATCCAATATGTACATATATCATAACTTTATTCTATTGTTGGGTTAGAATGGGTTGCTATCTTTTAAATTGAATATGCACAATTAAAGGTGCTTGATCTAAAATCCTTGGGTAGAACAATATTACCTGTTGAATACATATCATAGGCAAGATTTGTTTTAAGTTTTAAATTCAAAAATTTCTAACTGTCACATTTGTTCGATACATTTAAAAAGTTGTATAGTAAAAAATAAGATCATAGATCATTGCATTTCAAGCAACAAGACGAAAATTTCAATTTTCAAAGTTAGTGTATATTATGTATGAACTTATACCCTATTACAATATGAACCAAATATTTTTTATCATCAAACGGTAGATAAGCGTAGGGTTCTATTTCTAATTATTTCAGTGATATACGACTATCTAATCGTTTGTTAGGTTACAATTCGACGGCGTATAAAATATTTAATCGAGAGTAGAATGATAATATCGATATTCGGATAACGAATTTTGACAACAAACTGTTGGTCTAATCTAAACTGTTTCGTAAATTATAACGATGCCGAACACCAACATTTAAATCATACAATTCAGTATCTAATTTACTTATGGTATATCGCGAAAATAGTTGTTAAATATGGAAATGGTTATTTCATAGCATTTCCAAAAATTACATTATAGACTCACAAAATCATTTTTGTACATGCAAATTCTCACGTATGAAAATTTCACACCTCCGTTTTATATTTAATTAAACTCGTGCTAGCATAGCTCAATACTAAAATTAAAAACAATAACATGTTATTTGCATATAAATACTCTAACTTTGTAAACAAGTATAAAAATATTCTATTGATAAAAACTCATGTGCAGAAGTATACGAAATACTTGAACTTCATAAAAAAATTCCCGTTGTAATAATAATTGTTTAGATATTGCGAAATAATTGAAAGACGCCAATAAATGTTTATAATCTCCAGGTGGTTTCAATTGATAATAAAGTGGACTTAACTTCCTTATCTCTCTACAGTTTTTACCTCATTAAAACGTTTCGTAAATGCGCAAATGCGATTTTATTTAATCACAGCTAAATTTATCGAAATGCTCGAGTGGCAAATTGCCAAATTAATCGTAAATTCGTGTGGATTAAGAGAGCATAACCAAATCTAATAAAATGACGTGTATTTTAATTTTGTAGGCTTGGCACTTCCAATCCACACAACCATTAAATTATTTGCTTTGTTGACTAAATAAATTAGATAAATAGGCAAATATGCAGATTAAGATTTTGTAAAACAAGATAATTAAAAAAAATAATTAAGTTATTTAAGCAAATTGTACATTTTCGTATGTAGTGATAATTTAAAATTGAAATGATAAAATAACATGATGTTGATTTAATTAAGTTATAAGAGTGTTATTTATAATAAGAGTGTTGTTTATATTACATACATTCATACAGGACGAGGCTTAACACTCGACCAGTAAATTACTCAAAATAAGCCAGAGGATGAGCTGTACTTTTTGGGTTTTAGTATTCTTAGAGCTCATAAAAAGGAGGTAATGCAGGTAATTTCACGAAAGTGTTAATATCTTAAGAAATATTAATAGTGAAGAAAACCTTGATATAATTCTCGTCATTCAGTTTTTTAAGAATTTGTAATCGTCCTTAACCATTACTTATTTTTGTGGTTATCTCTCGATTTTCATTCGGAAGCGGAACATCAAACATAAATAGAATACATAGAGGTACTATCGCGATTCTGTTTTATTTTCAAAATCCGTTCGAAATCGTGAGCTTTCACTCCAACTGTTTCTTGCTTCACACAAACGTTAAACAACCTTCTTACAACTTATTTAGTATATTCCAGTAATTCTAAAATAAACTATAAACAGTAAAATAATGCGCTATTCTGCCTTTAAATGTAATTTATGTTGTATGTCGTAAATTTATTTAAATTTTAATAGTATGTTGTTTCTTCCATTTATTTCTCTGTGTAATTGAGATTTTATAAAAACTCAACTCCTATACATTAAAAAATTGTTCTACACTTAATTCAACGAGATATATTATTTAAATTTCTGGTTTATAATGACATCTATTTTTCAATAGGACAAACAAAATGTTCGAATAAAAACCAGATTATACCGTATTATTTTAATGTTACCAAATTCCAATGCGATAATGAATTATTATTTCAATAAAACCAATATTCTAATATTGTTACATAAATATTTATTTTCTCAAAATTAAAAAAACTCGATGAAAACAATATTAACCACTTTCAATTGGTGACCAGCATTAATAATTCAAATCAAGTGGTAGATCATAGATGACGTTCAAATAGTTTTTTTTATTGGTAATATAATTCTAAATTCATACCATCGTGAATTTCATCTGCAAATAATATCAATTGAACATTTTAAGTAAATATAGATTTAATTAGTTTAATTCTTACAATCGCATAGCCGAATATGATCCTTAAAAATTGTGTACCATTTTTTTAAAACTATTTTATCGTATTTTGTTCCTGTTTGTGCAGCTATTAATTTTTTTAAATCACCAATTGTGTCGTCTGGATTACATTTCACACGAACCTATGTACCAAAGAAATAATAGATTTGGATTGTATGGGACAAAAGTTGCAAGATGTTATGAAATGGTTATGATAATATACGATTATATAGAATTTAACTTACTTTTTTCCCTAATCGATCGTTACATGTTATTTCCATCATTTTGAACCGGTATTTGTTAAAAATTTGTTATATTTAAATAAACGATTGAGATTTATTTATGTTCGGTAAAGTTTGTTTACTTCTGTGAGCACAAATTATAATATAATGTCAAATAATTTTGACATTACAATTCATTATTGTTAAGTTGTTACAAATGATTTTTAGTACAAAAATATAAATTTTCTAAAATCGTTTTGTATTTTAAAATAAATATAAATGAAAGTTAAGAAACTTTTATAATTATAAAATACTAATGTTAAATTGTCTTTGTGATATGCATTGTAAATAAAATATGCTGTAATATAAATTTTTTAAAAGTAAATTAAATTCGGCCGGAAGTAGTCATCAAATAGGTTATGTTGATTCCACATCATATTTTTTGTCATTTTTTTAGTACAAAAATATTTTGCTAGAGGAGTTGCAAATGTTATTTTTGAATTACTACAACAAAAATCTAGATAAAGTCAAGAGAAAGAAGAGTTGATGTTTTAATTTTTCTATAAATAAAAATCATAAAAATACTGTTTAGATTATAATATAAGGAAAAATGAATATTCCTAGTGAATACATCTCAAAAACTGAAGATGTTGCTGATCAGGTAAATTATTTTAATTAACTTTTGTCTTAATTTTCGTTTCATTATTTTTTCTTTTGGTCACTTATATTCCTTTTGACAGACACTAGAGTGAATTAAATAAAGTCAACGTCATCTCAGCGCCACGAATTTTTTATGTGGAATTTTTGTGTGAAGTTTGATTTATTTTGTGTGATTATCTATAAAACAAACCACTATTTTCGCTCACTAGTTTGCAAATGAATTTTAATTACCAAGATAACCCGGAATTGTTTGTAGTGCAGACTACAAATTAACTGATTTGGTTTCGATCCTGATATTGAAACTGTGCATTGGTATTAGTTCAAAATGTTATACCTTTTTATTTCAAATTAATTTTCGTTGTTCACATTTTTGACTCGATTACCATAATCTTTCGAATTAAATAATGCATTCCACTTTCACTTCTTAAACAAATAAATTAAATTTTCTCTTTTAACTTGTTGAATAAGAAGACGAATTAAACCCAAAATCAATAATTTTGTCTCGCCGGTGAGTTACATTGGGGTAACCGAAACAAAAATTCACGACACAAATAGTTTTCAGTTTGTCACGTATACTGAAATAATTGTTGTGATGATTACTGTTGTTCTTTGGTCCTGTAACGTTAGTATTAGAATAACTTATTACTAGTGAGAATTCTTAGCGCTTTGCATAATCCTAGTATCACATTTTGTACGGAAAAACCTACAATCCAACATTGTCCCTAATATTTTCAATATGCTTAGCAAGTAATTTAAGTTGCGAACTAGCAGATGAGGTTTAATTATATATACAAATCTGTGGAAATCATATTCAATCTGTGGTATCTTCCGTATTATTAAATGTTAAGATAGATAGTTGGAATATTGCTTTTGCATTATTGAGAATCTTTCTAAGGACCTAGCCAACTTTAATAATAAAAAAGCTTTATCTTCCCGGATTATATGATCTTTAGCTAAAGCTGTAGAGCTACTTCAATTTAACATGTTTGAATAACTAAATAAAATTAGGACAGTTAATCAGAATTGTTACTAAATCAGATATGTATATCATATTTTAATCTCAACAATGGACATGTGGAATATTAGCAGTTAATTCCCAACTAACTGTAAAACCAAATTTTAATGCAAACATGCCAACTAATTATTTATATTTTTTATAGGTAATAAGAAAAGGAAAACATGTACTTCCAACAATAGCCCGATTATGTTTAATATCAACATTTTTAGAAGATGGTCTGCGTATGTGGTTCCAATGGAATGAACAGAGATCGTATATGAATGATAGCTGGAATTGCGGCCTTTTTCTTGCAACAACATTTGTATTTGTTAATTTAGTTTTTCAAATTGGTGGCTGTGTAATGGTGTTAGCAAGATTCAAAGTAACGATTGCATGTGGAACATTATTCTTCATTGTTGTATTACAGGTAAATCATAATATTTTTATCAAATGTGGCGAGTATTAGAACATTTTAAATTTTAATTCCATTTCAGACGGTTGCTTATTCGATTCTGTGGAATTTCCAATTTTTACTACGTAATTTAGCATTAGTTGGTGCCCTACTTCTTGTATTAGCAGAATCGCGTGAAGAAGGAAAAAGTTTATTTGCTGGTGTTCCATCGCTGGGTGATAATAAACCAAAAAATTTCATGCAATTAGCTGGACGCATTTTACTTGCATTCATGTTTATTACATTGATTCGGTTTGAGCTCAGTTTTCTTCAGGTATGTATATCATTTTATTTTTTTAATATTTTGGCATTTCTTTAAACAAAAGCGTTGACCTTCTTAATCCAATAACAGAAACGTCGACACACCACTCAAAATATCTATATATTTACTAATGTGTTTCAAGACAATTTAGTTTTGTTGTGTATCAGTTGTTGGGTCAGTGCATTTATTATAACATAACACAAATTAATATTTGCTAAATATGATTTTTTATCTTAACAGATAATAGTATATTTTCAGTTATGACTTGCAAAATATGTTATTAACACGTTTGAAAAATGTTCGAAGTTCAAACGTTATACGTTGTTTAATCCAACTTCAAGGGTAGATGCACTGATTTGATTATAAGGGTTTGTTTTGATTGGTATTAAAGTATTTCTCAAACAATTTTTTTATTATCAACGTGCTTTTGATAAGTTGATACATCAAATATATTATGTATTTGCAAAATAATTGAATGGTTTCACAACATCGTGTAGTATTATGTCTTATTATCTTATTCTTATCTTCAAGTGAAACAAATTGCTTACGCAGTAGATCGTTCTGACAAAATTGTTGCTCCCTCTTTTCTAGTTATGATATTGAAGGTTTTCCACTTTCGCCGTTATTTTCACTTCCTCTTTTAAAAATTCCTTTGAAATAGTAGTGGTTGAAATAACCGTTTAAAATATACAACAGCGGAAAGTATACAATTCGGATCATCGTTTTTTTTTACATTCTATAGTCTTCTAGCAGTTGCTTATAACGTTAAAATTAGATGTACGTATTTTAATTACAAGATCGATGCAATTTTATGAAATATCAGTATTTTGAATTATATTTTATAATAAAAATTATTTCTTTCGAAAAGAAATATTGTTTTGTTACTACACAAAGTTATAATGACGGGCATTTGTTAATAATTGTAATATGAATAATTCGATTCTAGAATTGGAATTGCAATTATGAATATCCGATAATTTTTAATAAGCAGTAACTTCATTTAGCAATAGTTTACAAATTTGGTTACGCTACATTTAATTGTTGTCACATTTTTAAATTACCTTGCAGAACGTGTGGTTAATTCTTAAACATTGTTATTTTTTTATATTTTCTCCTTCGATTTCTCCTTCGAGTCAGGTTGGTTTTCAATCACTTTGTATCTATTTTAAAGTTCTAAGTCCTAAGAATAATATAATTTTTTGTAGTGCTGTTTAATTGTGTAAATCTTTTATTACCGAGTTAAACAGAAAATCTCATTTCTACATTTTCCGCATATAAACGATCTAGTATATATTTAAATAGTTTCTTTATGATCTGATTTTTTTGTTTGTTTGTTTTGTTTCTACTATCTTGTTTTGCGGCCGAAGCACGCTCAACGCTTTCGCACGTTCTTTTTAATATCCTTCCTTCTTAATATCTTAAAGTCTAATAAAAGACGTACGATGAATGATGAAAAATAACTTTTACATCCAAAACGCCCTTATCGAAATTCGGAAATAATGAGAACTTCAAGCTTTAACCACTTCGCATTGTACAATGATCTGTGTCAGTGCAAACGAAGTTCTTAACAAATAATTATTAATATTAATAATATTAATAATAATTAATAATATTAATTATTATTTTTTACTTTTTAGATATTACAGGATATTGTTGGATCAATTTTAATGGTTTTGGTCACTATTGGATATAAAACAAAATTATCAGCTCTTAGTTTAGTTCTACTTTTAACTATATTGAATTTATATCACAATGCATGGTGGAGTGTACCATCGTACAATCCAGTTCGAGATTTCTTAAAATATGATTTCTTCCAGGTAACTTTAGACAATTGCAAAATATGTTTTATTTTTTGTATAATTATGATTATATTATTAATAAAAATTTTCTGGTATTATAGACACTATCAGTGATTGGAGGTCTACTTATGATTGTTGCGTTAGGACCAGGTGGAGTATCAATGGATGAGCATAAGAAAAAATGGTAGAAAATATAAAATTATGTTTAATAAGAAATGACTATATAATGTATATGACTATAATTTTTTTTATTGAGTTAATTTTTTTAATAAAATTCGTATAATTAATTTATCTTGCAATGAAAAATTTTTTTGGGCCATATGTCATTTAGTGAGGTTTTGTGCCACAAAATATTATATTGGTCACATACGTGTATCAAACGGTTGTAAATAAATTTATTTTTGTTTTTCGTTTACTTGACCCAGATTATTATTTTTTGTTTAAATATATTATTAATTTTATTAAGATTTTCACCTTTTTAATTTTAATGCAATTAATTATTAAACACTTATAAAATAAAATAAAAAAAAACAGAAAAAATTGTTCTACATAAAAATGCAAAAAAAAAAACAAAACAAATAAAATTAAAATTTTAAGAATACATAAAAGCAAATGGTTTTATAAAAACTCTTCACGGAAAATAAATACAATTTTTAAGAAAATATAAAGACAAGATAATTATTTGTTTTATATTGTACTGATTGGAAACAAATTTAATTAAATTCCATATTGTAAATGCTAATTTTATAAAGTTCTATACATATTTTATTTTATTGGTATGCCAATAAGACTAAATTCTAAGAAAACGAATTCTGTTTAGGATTTGGGATGAAATTTTTGCGCCTGAGTTAAAGTTAAAAAAGTTAAGTTGATGTGGCTGCTATCGCACACTTAGACCAATTTGTTGTGATACCACTCTATACGGCTATAGGTCCGAGTCTTTCCGTAGGGCCATCTGCGCATTGCATAGCTCCATGTCAGTCCTATAGTACTGACATGGAAAATGGGTCGGCCCAAGGATTCTAAACACGACAGAGGATCCAAGATTATGTTTATTTTTCACCAACGATCGCACCGCCCAAACGATCGAAGGTGAAAAACCCATTTTGCATCCTGCCTCGGAATCGGATTCGAACCCGGTACCTCCCCCGCTCCAACTGCCGCAGCTTTAACCACTGCGCCACCTGGGTGGTCTGTACATATCTGTTTATGGCCAGCAAAAATCGATATTCGCCTGGGCTTGCCGGATTTAAACTAAGCCGACAAAACTAAACAACCTTAATCTTTTGCGGCAGACTGGCGACATTAAAACAATTCCTCGGGACAAACGCGCTTTTACTTTGGTTCAATATTTCGCAACTTTTATAACTAGTACATTCGAATTTTCAGCTTTTGGAAATCATTTCTACTATTCAAAAGCAGTCTCCATAGAATTCCATGCCAGACACAAAAATAAAATCCAAAATATTGAATCCAAATTATTTGATACGCGCTTTTCGAATCCATCTTATTTCCATCCATCTCATCAGGTTTGTATTTACTAGTTCTATAGTCGTGTGCATTAAGTACTTCACCGAATTACAGTTCATCTTCTCAAATCATTTTATATTTATTTTTTATTTGTTACAATAAAATACTTATTTCAAATGAAGACGCTACATAGCTGTTAGAATATATTCATTATCATGGATTTGTGCATAATAAAATTTAAGGAAAGTATAATATTGCCGTCTACAGAAATATAATTAGTTTGTACTCCGAATTTCTAAATACAATATCTAACGAATCTGATTTTATGCTCTAGTTAACAGAAGAGTAAACTATCTTGACAATGCTTAGCTTCATCCCAGCCTCTAATATTGGGAATGATTTAGGATTAAGAGATATTTATTGGTTAAATTTATTTAAATAAACTAGTTTTTGAAGCTATGCCTCTTACAGTTATTAGTGACTGTAAGATTTAGCTTGAACCTTAAATTTAATGATATTGATAACCGTGTGGGCTTAAAAAAACGAATTAAATATGTTAAAATGAAATTAAAGTGAATTAGATATAAAACAATATTATCATATAAAATGACGATCAATGAGGTGGATATTTAACTTATAATAAATTATAAAGAAAATCGTAAAGAATAGCAAAACATCACAGATCTACTATTACATCACAGAGAAAAAATCTACTATTTCAAAATTCTCAGATGATTTGTTTTAAAAGTAATCTAGTCTCTCCATTTGCACTTGATATTGCTAGACTGTGTGGTGTTTTGTTATTATGGTTGACATTAATTTCATAGACCATCATATCAGATCATTAGTTTTGCTGTCAATCTGTTAAATAAGGTAAGTTAATTCCTTATCTAATGTTTGACTAAAACAAATAATTTCTCTTGTACTCGCATTTTGAAACCTATTCGAAACGTAATAAATTTTTACCATAAGCAAGGCCCACCTATATCGACTGTTTATTGATTACAAAGTGATAGTATAATTATGTATTACTTATTAATCTAACTAAGATGAAACAATGTTTCTAATATTCAGTAAAATATATTTTATTGGCACGAATTTATGAATAAGAACAAGTGTGTTATTTATGTATCAACAAGAAATCGCCCACGTTCACAACGAAAATTGATGAATTATTTGATATATTCTTCGTGTATCGATATATGTATCGTAAGTAAGCATTTCTCGAGGTTAATAATAACGAAAATTTATTTTATTTCAAACTATACTTAAGAAGAAGAAATTGAAAATATTGATTTTCGTCGATTACAACGCCATCTATCATGAACCGAACAAAATATTGCATTTAAATCATACGTACTTTTTAGTACGTAGAATCCGTATCTGCAATAAAAAATATGGCTTTCTATCTTAGTTTTAAAGTTACCCCGCCCCACCTACAAAGCGGGGAATGGGGGACTATTTACTTTGCACTAATGAATTTCCCCCGCGGTATGATTAAATTTTGATTATGCATTTTTTCCGTAGAGTGGCTATTTTTCGAGATATTTGATCGTCTCAGTTTAAAAGAAACACCATGTGTATATATATATATATATATATATATATATATATATATATATATATATATATATATATATAAATATATATATATATATATATACATATATATATATATATATATATATATATATATATATATATATATATATATATATATATATATATATATATATATGTATATTATTATTACATATATGTATTACCACTGCGCCACCGGGGCTGTCTTGTAAAATTTAAGAACTGCCTACTAAGTAATAAAAGTTCGCCCAGTAGGCAATTCTTAAATATTTAAAAAAAAACAAAAATATCAAATCCTTTGCAATTGTTTTATGAAACTTCTTTCAAAAATTCAGAACGATCGATTAAAATGGAGACAAGCAAATCCAAAATAGTTGAAGGTGCATCAGACAAAATTCCACCACCAACTCCAACAGATATTCGCTATGTAATTCTCTTCGGCTTTCAGCGTAAATAAAAACCACTTCAAATATTTTATGAATGCCAAATTGTATGTGGAACTATTGCATCGTCTCTACATACTATTTCCAAGTGGTTCCGAAGATTCCACTGATGCCGTTACTGTGGCGCTACACATATTAAATAATCATCTTGGTTACACTAAGAAATCTGCTCGATGGATTCCAGGAATTCAAAATGAGACAAAAAAGAAACATGCCCCACATGAGGGCATAAAACGCCATCTACCGCGGTTGGCTTTCTATAAAAATTCAATAATAGAAAAAATATTATTTCAAAAGAGACGAAAAATTAGATTTTCCACACGCGGACATGCGCCCACTGATGTAAGCCAACCCCA
This sequence comes from Tipula lateralis, assembly GCA_963932295.1. NCBI lineage: Eukaryota > Metazoa > Arthropoda > Insecta > Diptera > Tipulidae > Tipula > Tipula lateralis. Next base: position 133,871,882 of record OZ010738.1, read on the forward strand.
ACATAAAGACTCATTTTATAATAATTTGGATAATCTGATGGGCTCTATACCTGAGCACGATGTCAGATTGGTGATTGGTGACTTAAATGCTAGAGCTGGCAGAAATCAGACCGACTTATGTAATAACATAGATCCGTACTCCCGACACGAAACTGCGACCGAAAATGGAGAAAGTGATGTACTTTGCGATCGCTCATGATCTCAAAGTGGCAAGTACATTCTTTCTCCATAAAAACATCCATTTGGAAACATGGACACATCCACGTAAAACATCCCGAAGCCAAATTGATCATGTTTTGATTTCAAAAGACCGGGCTCGGGATGTCCAAGACGTGAGATCTTATCGGCCGTCAACAAAATTCGTAGGCAATGACCATTATTCTTGTACGAAAATTTCTATCGTAGCTGCAAAAATACGATTGAAATTTTTGTACAAGCCAGGAAGGACAAGAGAATATAAAACGCGATTCTCTTGTGAAGGTCTGATAAATGAAGAAACGCAACGAAAATATCAAGATCTTGTCAGCAATAAAATTTTATGATCTAGTTACCAATCTGATGATGTGAACAGTGTCTGGGAAGTATTGAAAACTTCCGTTGTCGATGTTGCCCAGCACATTCTCGGTATAGTGAAAACTAAGCCCAAACATGATTGGTTTGATGAGGAGTGTCGTCTTGCTGTTGAGTAACGAAATATAGCCCACAATGAAACGCAGACTCGGTTTACAATTGCAAGAAAAAGCAAAGCAGTTCTTGCTAGGAGGACAGGTAAACGCATTTGTGTAGACAGAAGAAGCGCAAATGGTGGAAGGCTAAGGTCTTAAGAGTACAACAACTCAGCAATGAGCACAATTTGCGTGGTTTCTTTAAAGGAATCACCGAATTGCACCATACTTTAAGATCTCGGTCAACTGCCATTCGGGACCAGGATGGAAACCTCTGTGTTAAATTCGATGTTGTACTCGATACATGGCGTGTACATTTTTCTGACTTACTTAATGTTCCACATGTATCACAAGCTGTATTTGAATACCCTCAAATACAAACCACAGAGATGTTCATTGAGGATCCATCCTATGAGGAATTCACAATGACCATGCAGAGACTAAAGAAAAATCGTAAACCCGGGAGTTGATTGCATTAATTCAGCGCTCTTGATATTCGGAGGGCTAACTTTGTAGAACTGTCTTTTCGACCTTGTTCGATTGGTATGGCGAAATGAAGTTATGCCTGACAAATGGAAAGTGGCCGCGTTATTCCCAATTTTCAAGAAGGGTGATCGCCTGAAGTGCGAGAATTATCGCGGTATAGCTCTGCAAAGGAGAACATACAAGTTACTATCATACATTATTTTGGGAAGAATTACTCCTCTGGCGGAGGAAATTATCGGTGACTACCAAGGAGGATTCCATCTAAATCGGTCAGTCACTGATCAAGTTTTTTCGCTACGAATGATTCTTTCCAAGTACTATGAAACATCTCGCGATGTACACCAGGTATTCCTAGATTTCAAGCAAGCCTATGACTCGATCAATCGAGAGAGGCTATGGCAGGCGCTTGAATATTTAGGAATACCGAAAAAGATGTACATCTGTGTAGTATGAACGTACAGTAACGCAATCACAATGCTGTGTCAAAGTTGAGAACAGGCTATCGAGAATTTTTGCAATCACCACTGGTGTTCGACAAGGAGATGCGCTGTCACCGATACTTTTTAATCTCATGTTGGAATACATCCTTCGTTAAAGTGAAACACCTCACGACAATATCTTATTCCGACAATCCAATCAACTTCTTGCATATGCAAATGATATCTGTGTGATTGAATTGAATAGCAACGGAGTGAAAGAGATATTTGATCCACTGAAACAAATTTCAGCTTCCGTTGGTCTCAAAATCAATGAGTCCAAAACAAAATATATGATCTCTGGTTTTAGAAACCAAGACGCAACTGATTTCAGTAGTGGTAACCACACGTTTGAAGGAGTAATAAGATTCAATTATCTTGGATCTCTCATCACTCACGATAATAGTATGGGAGAGGATATCAAGGTTCGACTTGCTGCTAACAATCGGGCTTTGTATCCTCTACGTCCACTGCTGAAATCAAAATATCGTGCAAATGCAGATAAGCTGAAACTGTACAGAGTGTTGATCAGACCCGATGTCATGTATGGATGTGAGAGTTGGACCTTGACGGATGAGTCACTGAAAAAAATAATTTAATGTACTCGGTTTATCAACTTTTTCACATAAAAATTGTATTGAATCAATGAAATTTTTTATTAATATTATGAATATTTTAATAATTAGCTTTATGAGGTTGTAATGGTGTTTATTAATACTATAATTTGGGCTACATCAAATTTTTCTGATCATTGTTCCATTGCAAATTTGTCAGTATGTACTTGATTATAATTAACTTTTGTTAGTACTTATAACCATATACATATTTTTAAAATTCCCAAATAAAATTAAAATTCGCTAGAGTACTGTTGATAACACAAGTATATAAAAATTGGACAGTCCGAACTGCGAACATCAGTCTAATAGGAATATGTGCTGAAATTATAACGATCTTTCCTATCAACAGCTAATATTTAATACTGACAACAATACAGAGTACAAACTTGTCCACTTATAAATAATAATAAAAATGCAATTCTGGACCAAAATGCATTGTTGACACAATGCTCAGATTGTTGACACGGTACGGGCCAATAATGGCCTGTAAAAGCCAACAACAAAAATAGTAATAATAACTAATTATATATTTATTAATAATATAAAATCGAAAAAATAAGAGTAGCTCATCGGGACAAGCGAAAGACAACTTACTAACTATTAAAAATTAAATCAAAACCAGTTTCGTTACCAAGGCAAGATTCAACTCATTTATGATTGACTTATTACTCGTATACTATATCATATTTTTAGCTAAGTATCCGTCTATGGTATAGAGCAAATTTATGTGGGCCAATGCTCAAAACAGTAAACCTTTAATTTCAAATTATTTATATTGATATAGTGAAAATGATACAGTTACCAAGTCATCAACTAAAGTTTTTAACTCCATCGTATGGAAATGGAGCTTCACATGAAGGTTTTGTATTTGTCGAACACTTCACAACGGTATTTGTAACCATATTCTTTTGATAAAAAACCTTTTTTTTAATCTCGTATAATTTATTTAATTCATTTTTTACATAGCGAGTGATGATTGAATTACTCAATTTTTGAAAATGTTAATTAAATCATTTTTTTAATTAAAAGAAACATGTTTTACTAACTAAAGGGTGTTTTTTTAGGCGGTTTGTTTTTCCGATAGATGTCGTTTTATTTTATGACAGTTGTTTTGACAGCTCAAAGTGGCATTTCTACTCAGTATTGTTTGGCAAATCATTATGAATAGGTTAACTCCAGAACAACGTTTTCAAATCGTGGAAATTTATTTTCAAAATCAGTGTTCAATTAAAAATGTTTATAGAGCACTTCGTGAATTTTATGGTGCACATAATCGTCCGTCAGAGACCACCATAAAGAACGTAATTACCAAATTTCGGTCTACATTCACTCTTTTGGATGCCAAGCCACCGACAAGAATGAGAAGAGTTCGTACAGAAGAAAATATTGCTGTCGTTGAGGCCAGTGTCGAAGAAAACGACAATTTATCGATTCGTCGTCGTGCTCAGCAAATTGGACTTTGTCCATCGACTTTATGGAAAATTTTACGTAAAGATTTGGGTTTGGTGCCATACAAAATTCAATTGGTGCAAGAATTAAAGCCACACGACCATCGTTTGCGCCGTGAATTCAGTGATTGGTCGTTAAATCAATTGAACGAAGATCCATTTTTTTACCGTAAAATTCTCTTCAGTGATGAGGCGCATTTTTGGTTAAATGGATACGTCAACAAACAAAATTGTCGCATTTTGAGCAAAGATAATCCACACGCCGTTCAAGAATTACCAATGCATCCTGATAAATGTACTGTTTGGTGCGGTCTATGGGCTGGTGGGATCATCGGTCCATATTTCTTTAAAAATGAGGAAGGACGACGCGTTACCGTGAATGGAAATCGATACAGAACCATGTTAAATGAGTTTTTGTTGTCAAATCTTGAAGATATGGATATGGATGAAATGTGGTTTCAACAAGATGGTGCCACTTGCCATACAGCACGTGAAACAATCGACTTATTGAAAGAAACTTTCAACGACAACATTATTTCGAGAAATGGTCCGGTGAATTGGCCTCCGCGTTCGTGCGATTTGACGCCACTCGATTACTTTTTGTGGGGATACGTGAAGTCATTGGTTTATGTGGATAAACCTCAATCGATTGACGCTTTGGAAACCAATATTCAACGTGTCATTGCTGACATACGCCCTCAAATGCTTGAAAAAGTGCTGGAAAATTGGACCTCCAGAATGACGTTTGTGAAAAATAGTCGTGGTAGCCATATGCCAGAAATTGTGTTTAAATGTTAAATGCCAAAAAATTATCTACCAAATAAAATAAAATTTTGGTCATTTCATAATTTTATATGTGTTTTATTCAAAAAAAAAATCGGCAACCTCTTAATAAAACACCCTTTATAAGGGAATTCAGCGTTGCCATATTTATTTTATTAAAAACTGCACAAAAAACTGATTTTGATGTAAGAAATCTGAATACACTGAGTTCGAAAAAAGAAATGTGACAAACAAATAAACCAAAAAATAATTTTACTACTAAAATTTTACTGCTTATATTCCAAATTTTACCATTGCATTTTAAACATAACAAAACATTTTAAAATTCAGTATTTACAAATGCATTATAATATAACAGTCCAATTAAAATCTGTTTCATCACTTTCAGACAGTGAATGAGTTGATTCAAATGCCGAAATTGCAGCTCCAAAATTAATATCATTCGTTTTTAATGGGTTTTACTGGTATTAATGTTTTTTGGACATTTCACTGTAAATATATTCAGTCCTTTTTAATCAAATAATCAAAAATATTCAGGTACAATATTCCAACTTCAAAACTTAAATATGGTGATATTAAGGTAGCTCACTCTGAAATAGACGGTTAATTATTCACATGTTTTAAAATAATTTTTAAAAATTTCTAATAAAATTTGAATTTAGGATTTGATAGATTATCAAGATTTGGAACATTTTTCCTAATCTTTGTTAATGAAAAACAACTGAAAATATTTTGTCCTATTAGAAAAACTGAGATGTCCAGATAAATCTGACAATCTGGCAACGCTGAGCGATACTTGTCGTTTATATTAAACAAATTATTCATCACAAGCTAGGCAGGTTGATACTGCATTCTATTGAGTAAGTTATAAATTGAATATGCAAAATTGATTGTCTGAAATAAAAATTAAAAACTAAAATATAATCCACCAATTTTACAAATCCGCAACCAAATATTGTTTATACTAACCGCTAAAAATGCTGACAATTTCAATTGTATTATTCCACCACCTAGCAGAATCATCGGCTTTTTTATGAACTCCATAAACAATATGATATTCTTTTTGAACTTATTATCAAAATAAATCCAATTTGAATTGAATAGACTGTCGGTCAACGAGGTACTTGTTAAATATAATTGATTACCATAGTAGCATGGTATAAAGATCTGTATCAGCATTGAAATCATGTATGATATCATAAAGATGTATTCGCCTTTTTCATCTGAGAATTTAACCTATTGAAAATGTAATAAATTAAGAACGAAGGTTAAATTATATACGAAACATAACTATATACTTACGATCGTTATTTGAAATGCTGTAGTACATACTACAATCGTGCTAAAGCAAAACTGGATAAAAATTATGACGGAAAATCCTTTAGCTAAAATTTTTAAAATTCTGTTCATAATAACATAATTCTGTGTTATTCGTTTCATTATCTCATATCGCTTTTGATCAGTGTTCGAAAATTCATTTCTCCCCAAATTTTTCATATTGTAACTAATCGCCTCACAATACTCGCACAATAATATCATAACCGAACATGGAATTGTATCAAACCCAGCTGATAAAGTAACTTGTAGCACTATGCCAATAAACTGATAAATGTACGCCGCACAATATACATAGGTTGTACCCTCCCACACAAATGGATATACCGTTTTAAATGGTAATACTTGTTCAGTTGAAAGCAATGGCTTGAACATTAAAGCAATAACTGATGTATAGTAAACGCATATCATAGTATACAACAGTCGTTTAGATCGGTTTCGACCTCTTTGAATCAGTTGCTTTTCATATAAATCATCGTCGTTTAACATTTTTAGATCACTATACAAGGTTTTATATAGTTCTCGATAGCGGTTTTGTAGTAATGTTGCCAGAATAGTTTTAAGAATAATTGACACATCACTTAAACTTTGATAAACAGTTGCCGTTTTACTGGCCAGATTTTCTCCCACAAACACGCTCAAGAACATGCTGAGCGCATAACATAAATTAAATACACAATGTAGTATGAACGCATATACAAAATATAATTTTGGTTTATTTTCAAACCACAATCCCAATAAATTCCAATGGAAAAACGCTGTTATAATGCCATCGGACTGATCGCTAAATTTTAAAGTCATTGCTTTTTCTTTTTAAACGACCCTTAAACAACTAAACTTAAGTGTTAAATTACTCACTCACTTTATAAGGTTGTGTGTAGCATATTTGGTTTTCTAATTTATGTAAATAATTGATAAGTGTAATTTGTATACATAATTATAATAGATCAAATTAAGTTACATATTTTCGAATGTCGTTTAATTGTTTGTGTCACGCAATACTGACACATTTCTAAAATCCTTAAATAATTTAAATTGGATCATCACAAATATTTACAAATTCAGAACCAATCCAAGGTTTATTATTTATATGTACAATCTAACCAGCAGCTTATCTCACAAAAACTCTAAGTGATTGTTCTTAATAGTATATATATGATATCATTTGAGGTAATTTTAGAACAAGCGGCAAGCGAACCTTGATATCTCTCACGCGATTATCGTGAGAGATAAAATCTTATCACTCATTCAAACTTGTGGTTACTACTACTTAAATCAATTCCGTTTTAATCTCTAAAACCAGAGATCAGATATTTGGTTTTGGACTTTTTGATTTTGTTACCAACGAAAACAGAACACTATTCTAGCGGATCAAGTTATTTAAACCAATCACACATATACAAAAAGTTGGCCTCTCCATGTCGTACACAACCACTAATTGCAAAAGTTCTTGATAGCCTGTTCTCAAATTTAACACACAGCATTGTGACTGTGTTACTGTCATTTTACACAGATGTACGTATTTGTTTGACATTCCTAAATATTGATATATGGCGTGTGATATATGGCCTAAAACACGACGTTTATGGCACATACCGAGTTCTTTTCAATCACGAGATCAGGAATTTGATGGAAATTCCTGATATCGTGCATGAAATCAAAAGACAGCGAGTACGCTGGCTCGGTCACGTTCTGGATGCTGATGCGAACCGAATGATACAGCGAACCTTTAAAGGAGAACCGCCTTTCGGTAGACGAAGAACTCGCTTTCGGCTACGATGGCTCCACGGCGTAGAGATCGATCTGGCATCTTCAAATCTACAACGGTTTGAAGAGTTGGCTTGTGATCGAAACCGATGGAGTCAGATTGTTGACACGGTACGGGCCAATAATGGCCTGTAAAAACCAGCAAAAAAAAAATTTGAAACGAAATTGACCGAAATAGTCTATGGTTCAATCAGACGATACTTCGGTATCATACGAGTGTGTTTGAATTGAGCCACACAATATCTGTGATATTTTCAATGTCATCGTTCTCCAGTTCCTTTTTAATAATTTTTTTAGCAACAACAAATACATATATTAAAATAAGCTCTTATTTTCAATATATACGCTCATTTTGCGCTCGGTAATTTTTAAGTATACCGCATTCCAAGAACAATGATATTGATGCATGAAAATGCCTAAAGAGATACTCAACATCTCTACACTGTTGCCGCTTACAAAATATCACTGCACTTTTGTCGCAAACAAAATTTTCTGTTGGTTTGGAAATATTAAGAGAAAAATAACTACATTTTGAATTGACATTTTCAGCAAAATATCTATAATAGATCCACCCATTCACTAATCTGGCTGCAACACCATTGAATGGCGCAACTATAACCCTTTTGTTACATTGAAATTGCTCATCTGTCAAAAAATTGTTCTGATCGTTCCAGATGCTCGAACGTATGAAGCTGCTCAAAGTCTTTCTCCATCTGTTTATTTCGATCTTGAAAGGTTTCCATGTATTTATGTTGTTTCGTTCAACTTTCATCACGAGGAGTGAATGCTTTGTGAGTATTATTATTATGCCCATGTAATAGTTTACTATCGGAGACATTGGGAAGATATTGAAGCACAAGCAGTAAACTATAGAAATATTTCTCTTTATCGATATAAATTTGAAACTATGTATAGACACTCTCACGATAGCAGGAATATGCGATGTTTTCAAGGCTTTATGTCCTTATTAGGATCTCATAATCCAAGAATCTGGGAACAGTAATTTATTACGGATTTATGTTGGCACTCCTCTCCTTAGAAAACATGTCCACAAGTTTTGATAAACTCGTTTGATGTCTGGAGACGATTTTATTTTAATTAGCCTGACCTATACTGAAGTGTTAATAACTCGATGAACTTATTCACACTGATTGACGAATACGGCTCAATCTTTCTTCGCATTCTTGTTCTGTTTCAACCGGCAATTCTTAATTCTGTTCCAACCGCATGTGCTAAACATTTCAAAATAAATGATTTTTGCTCAAATTGGTCTGTTGAACTCAACTTAGTACAATTTTTATTCGTAAATAGTTTCTGACTCTTCTTAGATTAATTTTAAAAAAATGTTCAAGGAAGCACTAAAAAGAAGTGCATAGTAAAACTAAATACGCGATGGAGAAATGTATGGCCCAAACCAATGCGGCATCAAACAGAATCATTGCTTGGGTATGAATCTGAGGTAACCATAAATCGTTGGAATATGTCAATTCGCACTGAAGAGCAGCTTTCAAATTGAAAGCATGTTGCAATAGTTTGTGTGTTTGTATTTTATCTGTAATTTATAATTCGGGTTGTTTGATTGACAATCCTACAACTCAATCAATCGTAAAAGTGGTATACGCTTTAATAACTGTGAATAGCAAACAAATATATTCATCTATGTTAATTGACAGTAAAGCATCAACAATGATTGGTCCACATAGACTAACAGGTTGTCGAAATCGGACATGAATCGTTAATTTAACCAGATTGTATTATACTTCCACTGGTTTATCCATTCGAATGTTCTGGAAAGCTTACCGGAAAGCTTATAAAAATTAATTATTTACCATGGTAGACGTGATTCAGTTGGTGAACAATTTGAGAATCTGCAGTACAATAACATTGGATTTTGTGTTGATAAAAACGTTTAGGCAATCGAGTTTCTTGAAGAGCCATGCGTTCCAACCGATACTCTTTTATACATATGATATGATCCGTCAAACGCGACTGGTTTTGTAAGTGACTGCACGTTGCACATGCCGATAACATTTTAAGTTTTTTTAATGAACTGCATAAACTTAAAAGTTTTTTTAAGTTTATGCAGTTCATTAGCCTAGCGAACGAACCAAAGTAATCCGCTTTCTACAACAAACTCTGCATACTGTGGTGTTATTCTCTGGGTTTTATGTTTCGGTTACATTAACGAAATATGGATGCGAAAGTAAAATTCAAAACTCGGTTGCAGTTTTTTATGTCGTTCTACACTGGAAAAAATAATTGCTCAAACGTAATATAATTCGTTTGTTGCTCTTTTGTTTAGTGTTGTAGTAATTCTGCTTTGGTCGGTTTCGATTTGTTGGATGATGTCATATTAAATACCTGTGCGATCGAATAGATCAAATCCATCTCTTCTGGCGTATGTTAACTCATTTGACGTGCAATTATTACATATATACTTTCAGTCGTGTACGTTCAGTGCTAGCGAATTACAAGAATGTACGCGAAATATCGGCCATTTTCGAAAATTTCTATTTTCTTATCGATCTAGATTGATGTTCACTTTGATAGCAAACTGATCAATATTAGACCATTAAAAAAATGATAAATTTATCATATAGAATACATTTTCATCATAGTGATAAAATATTGTTAAGAATAATGTTCATTAAGAATAATAAAAAATTATATTTTTGTTGAAAAATATAAATGAAGGTATAACTGTAATATTCTAATTCGAAACGAAAATAAATTAACATAATGAAATAATTTTTACAAAATAACAATAAAAATACCGACAAATATTTATCAATATTTTTATCACTAAAATTTGTAATATGAGTGGTACATTTGGTTCAGTGTATATGGCTAATTTGTTTGTATACTATTTTACAAACATTTTTCATTCTTTTTTCATTAGAAGTTGACTGAGGCTTTTAGTCTCCAGTATTTGCTAGAATTTTTGGTTTGGTTCATTGAGAATCTACTTACTGCAATTTTGTAAATTTCTTGGTCGTGTTTTGTAAATTTCTTTCTCTTGGTAAAGTATACCATAGCATATTTTTCACATTTGTAGTTTAATGGTATACTATTCATAATATCAATAGCAATATAAAAATTCCTGCTCAATTGTGGCCTAAATGTTCTCTTCAATAAAAAACTTCATAATCTTCTAAATATAAATTTTTAATTTTATAGATATTTTTATAAATTATTTTTTACTAAATTGTTTTTATAAATAAAACAACTTTTAAATTTATTCAAAGGAACTTGCCATTTACTTACCCTTTGTTTTCTCAAGAAACTTTTTCAAGAAAAACAATGGATTCTATGATTCATGCAGAGACACACACTAAAATACAGTTGTTGTAAATTTTGTTCAAAGGTACGGATGATTATTTAGTAAATACTACACGAATTTATTTTTTTTTTGTTTAATTATATATTTCAATAAAATATTATGTATTATGAGTGCACCGAGTTTTCTCGCATCTCGGCGTGGACTCTCGTATTCGCTACAAATCTGTTAATATAACTTAAAATTCTTATTAATTTACTGAAAGAAGATGTTTTGTCAATCAGTTCATCAATGATACAATTTTGGTTTTGATGATATAACACATGAATTTTACCAGTTTTCTGATTGCGTCTCTCTAAGTTTGTTTTTCCATAAAAATCGTTACTGATTGGCCAATTGCTACTATTTAATTGTAACCAAGATGAACCTTCCTACCACTGTCGTAAGTTTAGAAGTTTGGATGGAAACACTCCTCTAGAAGCATAATCAGCTGGATTTTGTTCCGATTTGACATGATTCCAATGTTGTCTTGGTAGTAAGTTTAAGATTTCGGCAGTTCGGTTTCCAATGAATGTTTTCCATTTAACGGGATGGTCCGACAACCATGCTAATACTATGGCCGAGTCTGTCCATGCAAATAATTTAGTCGATGACAACATCGAGTTTTTAACTGCAGTTAGCAATTTAGCTAAAAGATGAGCTCCGCATAATTCTAATCTTGGCAAACTTACGGTTTTTATTGGAGCAACTTTGGTTTTTGACGCAATTAATGTAACGTAAACAGTTCCTTCATCATCAAATGATCTGCTGTATACTACAGCTGAGTATGCACGCTCACTCGCGTCTGAAAACCCATGGAGTTCCACTGATCTGGTAGGTATATGTCTCTTAAGTCTTAGTTTTTGAAATTCAATAAATTCTGATCTCAGCTGGTCCCACGTTTTTATGATATCCTGCGGTAATTCGTCGTCCCAATCTAATTTCCATAACCAAAGCGTTTGGAATAGCATTTTAGCGATTACTGTAGAGGGCGATATCCAACCTAATGTATCGAAGACTTTAGACGCATCGGATATAAGTTCGCGTTTGGTTGGTATTGAATACACAGGCAGTTTGACCGCAAAAGAAAATGTGTCCTCTAATGGGTTCCACCGTATTCCAAGAATACTAGCATTTGTTTCGACTCCTTCAAAATCTAGAATATTTTCGCTGATATCCGATACTTCCTTTGAATTTGACATCCACTTTCTTAACGTAAACTTTGATGTTCCAATAACACGTTCAATGTTTTTCTTTAATTCTATGGCATTTTTAACTGAGTCAGCTCCTGTAATTAAATCATCAACATAAAAATCATTTGTGATTACCTGTTTGACATCTGGATATTGATTTTCCATTTCTATTGCTGATTGATTAAGAGCCCTTATCGCCAGGAAGGATGAGCTTGCTAAACCAAATGTTACTGTAGTGAGTTGATAATACTTCAGTATTTCATCTTCGTTTTCACGCCACAAAATTCTTTGATATTTCTGATCTTCTTCAGCAACCATCACTTGCCTGTCGATGTCTGCTACTAATGCATATTTATGGTAACGAAATTTCAATAATGTTGTCCATTACAAGATCCATCAAACACTACGCGAACTTTGGTTGTTCTGCTTGATTCCTTTGTTACACAGTGGTGGGGTAGGTAAAAATATGCATCATTCTCATTCAAATTTATTTCGTTGTCACTAATTTCGCGCATATGTCCAAGCTTCACATACTCGCGCATTATCTTTACATATTCTGATTTTAAAACTTCATTGGAATTGAGCCTTTTTTCTAAGTTATAGAAACGTTTAGTAGCTATATTTATTGAATTTCCCAATTTGGGCCTACTGTATGCTGCTTGAATCTTCTGCCTGCTGAATATTCGTGGGATCACGTCTTAAGTCTCCTGCTACGACCCATCCAAACATAGTGCTCTGTGCTACTACTGCTTTATCTTTATTCTCGATGCATCCTGCCCGCAAAATATCAAAAAGCCTGTCCGCTCCAATCATGATATCAATTTGGCCTGGTTTATTGAAACTAGGATCCGCTAGCTGCAAATTTTGTAAGTTTTCATAATTCGTAGTGTCGAAGTACTGACTTGGAAGTCGATTTGGCAATTTAGTTAATATTAATACTTCAACTTCTATTTGGTGATTGTCATAGAATGGTGATAGAATTATCGATGTGCTTCCCTTCGTGTTCGTTATTTCTGATGTTAGTCCCCTTAATCGAAATATTGGAATTTTTTCTTGGAAGCTGCAATCGCTGAATACATCGCTCGGAGATGAAAGATGCTTGTGCACCAGAATCCAATAATATCCGACATTTTTGATGGTTACCGAAGTTATCGCGGATATTAACAATCGCAGTTGGAAGTAATGCTTGGAAATTATTCGCTATTGTCGCATTTGTGCTGGTTTGTAATACCAGTTTCGTTGATTCCGTGGTAGTTTGATAACCAAGGCCTTCTAGTGTTGCTGAACTGGATGTTATTTGTTTGTTGGTTAATGTAGCTTCCGGTAAATCTTTATGCAATGTAGTGTGATGTCTTGACTTGCATATGGTACACTTAAAACGAGACCTGCATGTTGCAGCTTGATGGTTTGATTTTAAACAATTAAAACATAATTTTTGTTCTGCTACAAAAGCTCTTCTTTCTGTAACGTCCAGTTCCAAAAATTTATCGCACATGTAAATATAAACCATGATTGGAATTGCAATTCGGACAAACTTCAGTATTAGGTGTTACATGCATTATTGTTCTTATCTTAGTTAGTTGTGACTTACTTGTATTGCTAGGTCGTTTTACTTCACAATCCCCCAACGCATTTCCACGTCTTTTTAAGAATGTCTGAAACCTCTCAAGTGTTGGAAAATCTTCGTCGCAAATATCTATTGACCATGCTTGTCTGGATTCAAAATCTAATTTGTTGACTAACATTGTGATCAACCATAGATCCCTAGTTTCAGCATGTGGTCCGATTACTTTGAGTCCTCTAAAAACTTCTTCCATTACATCCGACATGTGGTGTAGCGATTTCGCTGATGGTTGTGTTATATTAGGTTGCTCAGTAAACCGTTTTAACAAATTTGCTACAAGATACCGTTTGTTGTCATATCGATTCTTTATTATAGTCCAGGCCTCATCGTAGTTAGCATCCGTAATCTCGATATGCCTCACTAGAGCAGCAGCGTCGCCCATCAATAGGCCCTTTAAATACTGTAGCTTCTGCGCACCGCTTATATTTTCCTTTTTTCCAATTGAAGCTTGAAATAGATCCCTGAAAGAGGGAAATTCAGAATAAACCCCTGAAAACATTGGTATATTCATACGTGGTAGTCTGATTTCGTCATCTCCAAAGCGTTTATTGTGTTTAGCTTCTTCTAAGAATGATCTTTGATTTGTTACCAGCTCTTGTATTGTACCATCATCATTTGGTTGCTCTGTTCACGTTGCAATATTAATAGTTTTTTCTTCAAAGAAAAACATTTTTCACCCAATTCATCCATGCTCTTGGTACTTTCATCATCAAGTTTTATTCTGTTTTCCAATGACTTGTATTCATTCCATTCTTCTTCTAACAACTTAAGATTAACGCAGATATCATCGAAATTTTTAGCACCACTTTTATCGATGAACTGCTCAATTTGCCGAACTCTTTTCACAATACGATTTAAACATCGCGTGTCTGCCATCTTTAGGAAATATCAAGTTGAGTACAGAGTACTGCGACGAGAATTCGATAGGATTGTCAATTCACTTAAAATCACTTTGAATATTGCACTATTATTTAATCAATGTCACTAACTTATTCAATCATGTGCCTCTCTTCAAGATAATTAGTTATAATTTATAGATATTAAAAGAGGTATTACTCAATTAATTTTAGAATTGAAAGTAGGACTGAATTTCGCAAACAAATATTCTTTATTTTTTACCGGTATCCGGCTCGAAGGACCACGTAAATTTTGTTCAAAGGTACGGATGATTATTTAGTAAATACTACACGAATATTTTATTTTTTTTTGTTTAATTATATATTTCAATAAAATATTATATTTATTATTTTAATTTGTTTTATTTTGTGTATAAAAAATTAATATGTGTAAACCAATAATCACCTCAATATCGCAAAGTAGTGTATATAAGTTAAATCGCTTGGTTATATCGCTATTATAAAATCACTGTCTATTTGTTCGCTTGTGATCTCCTTGAAAATCGCAGAAAAAGTGAAAGATCAAATCAAAAAAAAGCGCGAACATTTTTCAAATTTAACATAATGATTTCATAGGAAAGTGCATTCTATTATAAAAAAATTGAACTTTACCGAAATTTTTAGTACAATAGGTAATTATAAATTATAAATTCGATAATCGAAATTTATTACTATGTATATTGTGAATCGTTATCAATTGTGTTGACAAACAATAACACAAAATAAGATTGTTGACAGCTGTTTGCGGTGTATTGAAGTAATTTTACAAGATAAGTATAAATTGTATTAGAAATTAGATTGTTTTTTAAATATCTTCTTATATATTTTTTAGAAATCAACAAATCATCTCGAACAGTTGTATTATAAGTTCAAATAATTTTTTTGTGACTTATGTTTTAATTACACTGTTGTTATAATTTTATTTTTATAAAACCAATACATCTATTAATGTTTCTTACAGCTTGACAATTAAAACCAACCATTGACAATAAATTAGGCATGTTTATATTGAATCCTGTGTAATAAATTATAAATGGAGTACGCAAAATTGATTGTCTAAAATACCAAAACATAATCATATAATAACTGTAAAACAATCAACTAAATAATAAATATAAACAAACCGATAGAAACGCTGACAATTTTAATTCGATAATTCCACCGCCTTTCAATGTAAGCGGTTTCTTCAAGAATTCCATAAATAATATCACATTTTTTTTAAACTTTTGATCAAACTGAGTCCAATTTGAATTGAATAGGCTATTAGTAAGCGACATACTTGCCAAATATAAACGATTGCCATAGTAGCATGGTATAAATATTTGTAAAAGCATGGAAATCATGTATACCACCTTAAAAATAAATTCGGTTTTTTCATCGGAAAACGAAGCCTGTGGTTGATAAAGCAAATTAATAAAAAAAATTGGTCACATTTAAACTTATAATAACTTACAATCGATATTTGAAATGCTGTAGTACATACAACTATCGCACTGATACAAAATTGAGCAAGAATTATGGCTGAAAATCCATTGGCTAACCGTTTCAAAGTTCGATTCAAAATAATATAATTTCGTAAAATTCGTTTTAACATCTCATAACGCTTTTCATCAGTGTTCGAATATATACTTATACCTAATGTGTTCATATTGTAGCTCATAGCTTCACAATACTCACATAATAAAATCATGACAGAGCTGGGAAAACTATCCACGCCAGCAGAAATTGTCACTTGTAATATAATTCCAATGGTTTGATAAATGAACACCAAATAGTAAATGAATGTAGTACCCTGCCACTCAAATGGATAAACCACCTTAAAAAGTAATTCTTGTTCATTCGAAAATATGGTTTTTAATATTAAAAATGTAACGGATAAATAGTAGTTGATAAGCATTGCGTAAAGTAGTCGATTAGATCGTTTTTGACCACGTTGAATTAATTTCTTTTCAAACAAATCACTTTCATTGATCATTTCTAGTTCACTGTACAAAATTTTATATAATTCACGATAACTATGCTGTTGTAATAATATCACAATTACCTTGACCAATAGTGCGAGATCACTCATACTCTGATAAACGCTTTCTATTGTATTAGTTAGGTTTGTTTCTGAAAATGTACCCAAAAACATGGAGAACGAATAAAAATACGTAATAAAAAAATGTAGGACAAATGAGTATAAATAGTAGATTTTAGGTTTTTCATCAAACCAAAGCCCCAAAATATTCCACAAGTAAAACACTTTAGTGACGCCATCGGGCCTATCGCTTAATTTCAATCTCATTGTTAATTATTTGTATACTGACAATCAACTATTTATGTAAGTGCGTTAAATTATCCAATCAACTTATTAATGCACGGTCCAGTCTAAATGTTGAAAATTTATGTAAGTTTGGGTTAATAATAATTTTCGTTATTAAATTTAATTTTTTTTTCGATTCTTACCACCTTCGATTCTTAATTGTTCTCGTCACGCAAAGCAAACTTAACTGTCATATTATAATTTTTAAATATTCATATGTAGACATACCTGTGTGTGTACATGATTCTTTGAGCGGTGTTTAAATTTGATCATTAAAATCAATCGGATTTACGTTCTAATCGTAGAAGACTAAATGACAAACGATATAAAATACTAATAAATAACCATTTCAAGTTTTTATAAATCAATAAATCATATATATGTAGGTACTGTACTTTAAAATGTCTTATGAATATGTAATAAATTACATATACCTTTCTTTTTCTTTTATCCAAGCTATTAGCTGAAAACAATTTAGTAGTTAATTGGAGACAATTACATGTCATGAAGAAATGGGATCAAAAACTTTGTGTGAACCCATTTAAAATAATTTTCAATCAGACGAAGGACTAAATCTTCAATTGGTAATTTCAAAACGATGATATACGAGAATCTGACGAATTTATATAGGTGTTGTAGGTGTAATTATTTCGTCAAAGACAATTAACATACGAGAATTCATTCTAAATAATTTGCGGAAATAATTGAAAGTTTCATCAAATTGATTAATCAGTTGAATAAATTAATTCATTAATGGTTATAATTACAGTTTTTATGTGAAATGATTAAAACGTGTATTAAATTAACTAATTGTTAATGGTTTCAAAATTTATATATTGTTTTTTACTTAAAATAAAAATTAAATACTAAAATGTTAAATACTAACATTAAATACTAATATTAAAATGAAAATTTAAATTAAATGAAGTTAACGTCATTAATAAAACGTTAATTTAAACATACTTTGAAAATCACTAAATAATGTTTTGCACACTTTAACTTACAACTTTTCGTTTGACATTTTAACAGACAATGAAAATCGTCTCAACAAATTTTGTCAGCTATATTTTTAATGCTATATACATAGGTGTATTTTTTAGTGATTTTATATTTAAATAAAGCTTTAGTCAATGTATTTCAGTTTTACTACATTTGAAGTGCCCAATATACTACGAAGTTCATCGCTTACGTGTTGATAAATACGTTGTCCGTGAATTACTGCAAGTTTTTTTATTTTTCTTGACGTCTGGTAATTAAAGTCTCTATGAAGGTCATTATTCCTAATGTACCACGGAGCGTTAACTATTCCTCGTAGCACTTTGTTTTAAAAAGTTTGTGTTATGTGTTTGTTTGCTTTGTGCAACCGCACAGCTGTACTCCGTAGTCCAAACCACTCAGAGAATATTTCATTAACCGTTACTTTAGTAAAACTTACTGCTGTTGTATGTATCTTTCAATTATTTTTTTCTTTGAATTTAAATAGCTTTAATTATTTTCTTTAAATTTAAGAAAATATGGTAAATATTTATATGTAAAATAAAACTGATAGAACTATTGAGTTGAAATTAACATATAGGATTATACGTTAAATTTTTGATTATTCCTGCTTTATTCATTAAAAATCAGTTACAATTAGAAAATTAAAAGAAGCTCTGGATTGATTTGGCGTTCAACGTTGTTCGCTAGTAAATAGGATTGTCCTTCAAATAAGCGACATTACAAGTTGCTAAGCGGGTTATTACTTGAATAAATTACAATCAATTCTCCAGATTGACAATGTAAATATTTAAAATAAAACTGAATTTAAAAAAAAACTGGTTCTATAACTTTTAGAAAATAGTTTTTTAAATTTCCATCTTGAATTACTGGTAAGAAATTAAAATAGGGGTATCATGTAAAACGGGAATTTTTATATTATGCGAAATATAAACATAACTATAACCGCCTAATGATGAAAATCACTCCAGCCAAACCACGTTCATATACAACTAAATTAAATGTGGCTAGATTTAGTTAATTTACAAACTGTGAAAGATATCATTAAAAATAGTTTATAAAAGGCAAGTTTCAATGCGCTAAATCAAAATTTAATATGTTTTCGAAATTTATAATATTTAATGTTTGTTTTGATTATTGTTATAAGACGAGATATTATTTAGAAAATAATTAGAACAAAATCCAATTCATGAGTGGAAAATTAGGATTCAATGGAATATATCATGATCGATAAAATCGATTTACTACTCAATAATAATATAAGTACTTGATTGGTTTTCATAAAAATAATTTCCAACGCAGCAGGCAAGAAAATTTATATTTGAAAACAAAATTGTCGTAATAATTTAGTTTTCATATAAATTTTCGATTCGTTATATCTTTTCAAAAAATGAATATCAGTGTAATAGTTTGTCATTTAATTTTTCAATAAATAATTTTTTGAAAAAGTAAGTATGTTTACTTATTCATTTTTACTAAAATTTTGAATCCAATATTCATATAATAATAGCTTTTTGCCAGTGCGTGTTTTGTGTGTGGCTGCATTATACACTCGCGGACAAAATTAACGCATATTTTTTTTTTTGTAATAAAAAAAATCCCGCTGGTCAATTTTAATACTACTAGTGTCAAACTGTCAAATGATAGCACATTTATATTTTTATCAGAAACCACCTTGAATAAAGTTTACTGCAAGCCAATCAATTAAATTTTTCAAAAATGCTTAATCAAAAGTGCATTGTGTTTGAAATCCAACGCAACGATCGGCTTTTGTTCCATTGCATATCAATTATTTTTAAATGCAGTGCCACTAGTTCTTGTAAATGTGTTCTAAAGCAAACACCTAATATAAAATCCATTGTAATATGGCACCCGTTGAAGAGCTGGAGGCGGTTAAAGTGGTCACATTGTATCAGGAAGATTATACACAAGTACAAATAGCGCGAAAATTAGGAATTAATCAGTCTTCGGTTTCACGAATACTTAAGCGGTATCGTGAGACCTTAGAGTATAAAAGAAAGCCCGGACAAGGACGTTAAAGGTGCACAACCGGAGCATGACGATCGATTTTTAAAAATGAATTCGTTACGAGATCGAAAGCGAACTTATACTTAACTCAACTCTAAAATGAGTTACTTAGTGCGCGTCAAGTGAATATTAGTGTCAGAACAGTTAGACGAAGATTAAAAGAAGTGAACCTTACTCCAAAACGGCCCGTAAAAGTTCCACGGCTTCTTCCTCGCCACAAATCCAGCCGTTTAGAATTTGCTCATACTCATGCAAATGGGAGAATTGATCAATGGGCCACTGTTCTCTTTTCAGATGAGAGCAGAACCCAATTATGGAAACCAGATGGACGTAATCTTGTATTCAGGAGAGTTGGAGAACGTTACGCACCGTGTAACATGGCGCAAACTGTAAGCATTGGTGGAGGTTCAATAATGTTTTGGGGTGGAATCAGTTGGGAGGGCCGTATGGAGCTGGTGGAGATGGTTTGAGGATGAATGCAGACTGGTATGCTCGGAACATTCTTGGCGATCACGTTTTGCCATATGTGGGCTTCAAAGGTTATGACAGTTTTGTGTTAATGCATGATAACGCTCCAGTCCACGTTGCTGCAACGGTACGACAATATCTCCAAGATTATGCACTCCAAGATCGTGCACTTAAGTGGCCACTAATGAGTCCTGATCTTAATCCGATTGAACACGTGTGGGACATTCTAAAACGCCGTATTAGAGCTAGAAATCCTGCACCATATTCGACAGCAGAGCTGAGAGTTGCAGCGCAAGAAGAGTGGAATCTCATTCCGCAAGAAATGATACAAAGCATTCTACTTAGTATGCCCAGAAGGATGGAAGCTGTAATAAGGGCACAGGGAGGGGGAAATACTTATTATTAAATTAATCAAATGAAATTGTAATAAAGCTAGTTTTAATGTTTATAAACCGCTTTTAAAAATTTTAAAAAAAATAGTTCGACACATTTTAACATTTTGCAATGAAGAATAGCCGCTATAATTCCATAACGCCACATTTGTGCCTCTATTGAGAAAATTATAAATTTGGGATCATTTGATACCAGTTCCACTGAAATTGTCCAGCGGGATTTTTTTTATTACAAAAAAAAGAATATGCGTTAATTTTATCCAGGAGTGTATGTGTGTTTGTGTATCAGCGTTTTCTTATTACAAAGCGGAATAGATGAAAAAGTATTTTCTATATGCGTCTGTTGTTTGTATCGGTGCGCATGTTTGTGTTTGTATTTATTTGTGTATATATTTGTATGTATGTTTCTACGTATATGTGGGTCGTTAATGGGTACTACGTATATATGGGTCTGTATGTATATGTATGGATGTGTGAATGTATGTTCGTGTTCGTTCAGGTTTATGTATTATTTTAAAATTTAAGTATTTTGAAGATCGATAAATACCGCTCTTCGTAAAATCTAGGTTTGGTGCAAAACTTATGAGGAACATGAATATTACTCAATTCTGAACAATTCGGAGCAGGCTGTTGTGTAGACTTGTAAAGGCCGTTAACACAACTTACAAAATATTTGAAGTTTTAAATATAAAATATAATAAAACACTTTTAAATTAAATAAAAAATTAGAACCCTATGACGTGGTTGTCTGCGAGTTCGACGAAAATAATAACACTAGAAATAGATAACACAAGAAATAATAACACAAGAAATTAACTCATTTATTTTTAACACATTCAAAATATATATCTAATTAAAAGTAAACACATATCTACCGCGTAAGTTGAAGAAAAACCGTCCCTACGTTATTAATCTAAATGTAAACAATAACAATATTATTTAAATCTTTATAATTAATACTTATTTTGTAACATTTCTGGTCATCCAAAAATCTCCACACTAATTACAATTCACAGATAAAATCTATATTAGTATATATTGTCCATGTATGTACATGTAGCTTAATCTCATGATGAGTTGGTTTAATCAAAGCATTCTTGATAGTGATACAGTCCAGGGGGTTTTGGTTTAATGCGGTTAAAGTTTAATTATTTAGCTATCTATAGTAAAATAGATTCACCTCATGATATTGATTTAAAGATACATATATATATATATATATATATATATATATATATATATATATATATATATATATATATATATATATATATATATTTATATATATATATATATATATATATATATATATATATATATATAAATACATATATATATATACACATATATATATATATATATATATATATATATATATATATATATATATATATATATATATATATATATATATATGTATATATATATATATATATATATATATATATATATATATATATATGTATATTTATATATATATATATATATATATATATATATATATATATATATATATATATATATATATATATATATACATCATTTAAAATTGCAAAATTATCTGAATAATAAAATATTGTTACTTCTCCAACTACTCAAATATAAAACAAATATAACATAAATTAAATATAAATATATTAAAATTAACCAACCGAAGGTTTCATACAATGGTTACTTGCAGGGACAGGGATTCTTTTTCTATTTTTAGAATTCTTCATCAGTAAATATATAAACAAATAATTTATTTATTAAAATTAAAATTTATTAATAAAAATTAAAATATTTTAAGTTATTTAAAACAGAAACGGAATAAGTCACACACCAAAAAAAATATTTATAATAAACTCATTATGAAATTAATTATTATAAATGGGTCGTTATTCTATTTGTTAAACATTTTGATTCTTCTATTATTGTTCATGATTGAACCCAGTGGTGGTTATATGTAACCCAAAAAGTACTAATAATTATAAATTATCTAATCATTTTACACACAAATTACAGATTATATTGTATATTTTTATGATAATGTACCAAGCCATTGATTAGATAGTATAAAAATTTATTATCTTTACCCATACACTAATAACATAAAGCTTAAATAAGTGCTTGAATTAGATTAGTTTTTATACTATTGTTAGTGGATTATAGGTCAATTATTATTAATAATTATCAATACTACAAAATAATACATTTACGTTTGTATACTTGTCAAAATATTGAAGTTAAGGTTGCATTTCAATAATTCCTGATGAAAAATGATTGAAATTGATTTTCGGTTAGCATGAAGTTTATGATGAATAACAAATTGTGTATGTAGTAGTACAAGTGTAGACTACCAATGACAAACATTTCTAGAGATATCTAAGTAAATCTGAGTGTATCACCTTTTTAGTGGATGTCAACTGGACACTTCGAACTATTCATCATATTAGCGGAACTATTCATCATATCAGCGCAGCAGCATAAGTGTTACATGTTTAGTATTTTCAATAACTCACTCCGTGAGGGTCTCGCTGATATCATAAATAGTTCGAAGTATCCAGTAAACCCAATAAGGTGGTATACTTTGATTTACTTAGACAACTCTAGAAATGTTTGTCATTGGCCGTCAAATATTGGCCTGCATAATAGCTTACATTATAATAGCGTTCTTTCTAAACTAAATATCTACATTTGTATTTATATTTTACTAATGATTTTTTTGCTGTTATCATGTTTCCATTTACTAATCCAGGCACATTTTTTGTCATAAACTGCGTTTGGGACTTATCGAATTATTACTTCTCATTGTTGTGGAAAACTGACATAGATAATATTGAACACATTAATTAATTATTTTTATCCTTTAATCTTGAGTTTGTCCTGCTAATACTTGTGAGATAAGCGTAGGTGTATTTAATATTGAGTGATAGTTTACTTATGGAATAATGGAATTTTATCGATCAATAATTCATCTAAACTATGCATGTTTAAAAAGTAAATTATTCTGTATTTAGTTTATCGTGACTAGCTCAATATTTTACAAACTGACCAATATCGACGTTAAATTTTTTTACTACCAGTCCTTTAGATTTATAGGTTTTTTTTTTAAATTGAAAGTCATTTTGACAACCGATTTGTATCACTTTCTCACAAAAAATTGAATTCATATAAAAGATATCTACTTACATATCTTTTTTAACGGGTTTCACAGGTCATTGTTTCGCCGTACCGTGTCACATTTGTCTGCATTTGCTAAAATTGTCTGTGTCATCTTTGTCTGCATCTACTAAAATTAAACTTGAAATTTGAAATCGTTATAATATGTATATGAAAAATTGCAAACGAAATATTTTTATGTTTTCAAATAGTTAGGGTAAATTTTAAGAGTAATGAGACGCTGATATATCATCACTTCCTTATTTACTCGTATTAAGTATCCGTTCTCTAAACTAACTCGAACAACATTAGTTTTTACAGATGAAGAGGTAAGAAACGTAGAAGTGATGATATACATACATAGTGATTAAATTAAAATAAAATTATTTTTGTGTCTAAAATATAAAATATTTATTTAGCAATTGGTAATTTAATTTTTAGTAATTGGAATGATAATTTATTATCACAATCGGATTCATAACATTATAAACCTTAATTCAATTTCAAAAAATCCAATTAATTTTATTTAAGTATAATCTTATTTGGCAGAGTAAGGTAACATATGTTGCAACGTAGCTGTTAAACTGGTTTTAATACCACGCTATACTTAGTTACGCATTGTATATCCATAACCATAGCTAAATCCCTCTACAAATAACGCAGCAACTGAATGACCATTACATGCAATTCACTACTACTGCATTCGATGTTCACTAGTAAATTAGAATGAAACAATTAAAATATGGTTCGGTGACCGAACCGGCTAGGTATCCTGAACTTGCGAGGTTCTCTATTTCTATAGAAGAGAATTTTTTAAATGATCTAATTTATGTCTTTTAGTTTAAATACAACAAAAAAATATTTATTATTCTTATTTCAAAAGCAACAACTATAGTGCGATTCAGCAATTGCTAATGTTTTTCTAAGTGATTTGAAAAAGAGTGGAAAAAGCCACATGAAAAGAAAATTTAAATATGAAATTCAGTAATATCCGTAAGTTATGTATTTTAACTATTTGAAGTTTCCACCACCCTTTTGTATTTTTTATTAGTGATTTATCAATATGTGTTAGTTATTAATTAGTAAGGTTAACTATTTTAAACTTTCAAAATTTTGATGTATCCCTTTTGATGTATTATAGTCCCTTATGCATTTCACCCTTCATTGTTCTTCCATGAACCACACTTTATAACATAATCGTTTTATTGAACCGACATGAAGGATAAATAGTAAACATTTATTGGTTTTGAGTAAATTTGCCATACTTACAAAAAGTAGCTGTTAAATCAATACAAAATATGCATACTGATCAAAAAACCACCTTTAGTTCTACAGAATCAATGAAACAAGAGCAGGAGAATCAAGTTCAAAACTCGAAATAAGTTGGAATGTAAAATGTAAAATGGGTCTTCAAAATGTATAATCAATCATAAATCATTAGTCGTGCAGAATCCAACGGAATGAACCATTTCAAGCAGACGTAGTAAATATAATACAAGTGGGAAGAGAATCACAAAAGGCCAATGTTGATTCAAGACTGACTGCGATGTAGGTTTTTAAATACATTGACTACTTCACCCAACAAATAAGCGCTGATGGGGTAAAACGGACTATGTAAAGTATGTTACTGTGATAATTCAATCAATTTTATTTTTCTTCATTTTTGTAGTTCTACTTTTCGAGATTGTGATTTTTTTTAGTTATTTACCGCACAATTAATTTTTGCGTAAGAATACTTACCTATATGTATGTTTTCTGAATAACCATAGGTAGCAGTGTCATGTGACCTTGGATTTTATATGTGTTAAAATACATTTACTCTCATCCAATTTTTACTCTCTTTCAATTTTTTTATTAAAAGCGTACAACCGGAATCCCAGGAACCAACAATGACTTATACCTAAATATAGTGTGCCTTAACAGTCGAAGACCAAGCCATGCAGTTAAAACTTGCTCAAATACTTTACTATAACCGCACTGGCACCATATCGACCTCTCTTCCATTTTTTAAAGCGTTACTCAGTTAGGTTATTGTATAGATCTTCTAACTCAGTAAGATAGGTTATTGTATAGATCTTCTTGCAATTAAAAAAAGCAAGATTGAAATTCTTAATAATGCTATAATTTTCAAAAAAAAAACATAATTCAATAGATTATCGGTAAATAAAATTTTTATCAGATGAGTCGAAATCGTTACTTGTGCCATATTTTTTCATGGTTCCTACAATCAACAGCTTCCAACTTAGCAGTGTGTCTCTCCCAGGTTTATTTCCCTGGTTTTAACCTCTCTCAGTCACAAGTCCACCATAGTTTGATACCATATTTTGCATGTTTCGATGGTATATATTGGGTAAACTTTGTACGACCCCGAAAGAGATATAATAGTTCATCAACGGTTATATTCTCATAGGGCCGATAGCTCTGACGCAGGTTGGCATTGATCATTTCTAATATCTCACTAATCGAAGCGGCTTTATCCGACGTCATTCGATTTCTAGTATTTGTTGGTCG
The DNA here is from genome assembly GCA_963932295.1 of Tipula lateralis. Classification (NCBI taxonomy): domain Eukaryota; kingdom Metazoa; phylum Arthropoda; class Insecta; order Diptera; family Tipulidae; genus Tipula; species Tipula lateralis. The sequence goes on from OZ010738.1 coordinate 133,898,329, forward strand.
GCCCGAATAAATCGGGTTATATTCCAAAATCTTTTAGCCGACATTGTTGCTCTATAAAGAGGGTAAGCATTTTTTCCACAAGGAGTCTTAACGTTCGTAAGTCGACCGTTGGCTAGCCATGCATAAAAGAATCTCGAAATTTACGTTCTAAATATGAAACATGTCTTTAGTTTGCTATTATTTTATTCATTCTTGGTTATATTTTATGTATGTACATACATATGGTACATAAAGCCATTTTACTACAAGTAACACTATATATTGTTTAATAAATATTATTAATTTGTTGTAGCAATTAAATACATAAATTTAATAAATTGGACTAGGTAAATTTTAATAGGCAGATCATAATACAAAATGACTATCCAAAAAAAAAATTTTAAATTCCGCTTTTATGGAATTCGAACTTACTTGGTACCAAATGCACGAATTGATGTTACTTGGTTGATTAGTTGATGTTTTGCTTGACTACATTCAACCGAACTTTGGTTTAGGTTGATATTCTTTTAAGCTATTCTCAATTTGGAAATTTATTTAAGTAAACACAAATTATAATTAACTTTGAGAATTCGAAAAGTTCTTTGACTTAGTTTGCATCATTTGATTACTACCTGCGCCCAAGTACTTAGGGGAATGTAATAAAAAGTATAGTCCGTCATAATATATTACCATGATATTTACACAAACAGTACACAATTTATAGTCTTGACACATACTAATGTGTTCTTATCTTTGAAAATATATAATGTTCGTATATTTTATGAAGATTAAAAGTGTCAGTTTGTGTTTAGAATTTGTTAAGTGAATACCGTGAAAACAAAAAAAAATCGAAAACGATACGCAATTAATAACTATCAAAATGTTCTATATAATAGTTTTATCAACCGTTCTTCTCTGCTTGGCCATGTATTATTACATTGAGTCTAGAAAAATTATAGCACTGATGAAAAAGTTACAGCACATAGAGCCGATGCCGATATTTGGCAATCTTAGATTATTCATGACCGATCCACCAGGTAAACAAAATCAGATCATTTTAGTTTAATATAAATCAAAAATATATGGCCTTCATACGGTCCCGCATAATCAGATTTGCTGCTGTAACCTTTAGACAGCAGAGCTTTTACTGTGCAAATAAAAAGATTAAATTTATCATTAGTATATAACATTAAGCGATAATTGATTCACTGTACAAAATTAGAAGTCCAAATTATGTCTATTCATGGCAATGTCAAGTACACATGGCACTGTATTTTTCAAACAAAATGAAACGAAATGATTGTATTTATTGATAATTAAATATATTTAAAATTGCAGGTATATTCGCTAAATTGGTAGAGCTGGCTAGTACCTATAAGAAAAACTATTTTATTCGAGGTTTCCTGCTAGATTACAGCGTTCAAGTAACCGATTTGCGTGATATTGAATTTATATTGTCGAAAAATATCTCGGCAAAATCAAAGGATTATGACGCATTGATCCCATGGTTGGGTACTGGTCTATTGATAAGTAGTGGCAAGAAATGGTTTACTCGACGACGTATTATAACACCAACATTTCATTTCAAAATCTTAGAAAGTTTTACCGAAATTTTTGACAAACATGGAAATATATTTGTAGAAAAGGTAAAAGAAAGTTCACGACAAGGAGAGATAAATATTTACGACCCCGTTACACTTTGTGCACTAGATATTATATGTGAAACTTCAATGGGCGTTGAGATTAATGCGCTGACAAATAAGGATTCAGAATATCCGCAATCCGTTAAAAAGTGGGTTAAATGTTTAATATCATATGAAGTAAAATTAACTAAAATTTTTTTTATTTTTTAGTATGTCCAATATTTTATTTGCACAACTCTTCAGTATATTTAAGCAATTTCCTTGGGTCTTCACATTTACGATGTCGGGTTATCGACAACGACATTTACTATCAAAATTGCATTCATTTACCGATAAAATTATTAGTGAGCGCAAAAGACAGTTGGCTGAACGCATGACTAATAATAATAATAATAATATAAAAGAATCCGATGATTTGGAATATTATGGCAGTAAGCAGAAACAAACGTTTTTGGAACTGTTATTACATGCAACTGTAGATGGTAAACCATTGGGACCATATGACATACGCGAGGAAGTAGATACGTTTATGTTTGAAGGCCATGATACAACGGCTTCGGCAATTACATTTGCACTTTATAATTTGGCACGTCATCCGGATATACAACAGCGGGCTTACGAAGAACTTGTAAATGTGTTCGGAACGGATTCAACCACTAAGGTGACAACAAGCACACTGGCTGATTTAAAATATCTTGATATGGTGATTAAAGAATCCCTTCGTATTCATCCATCGGTGCCGATGATTGGTCGTCGCCTAACAGAAAATGCTATTATTGGTGGAATTGAAATCCCAGCCGGAACGAATATTGGAATTCATGTTTATGCAACGCATCATGATGCAGATATTTATCCTGATCCTGAAAAATTTGATCCAGAACGGTTTACATCAGAAAACCAATCTAAACGCAATCCATACTCTTTTATACCCTTCAGTGCCGGCTCACGAAACTGTATTGGTCAAAAATTCGCCATGCTCGAAATCAAAACAATATTGGCTAAAACATTGTTAAGTTTTAAATTGCTGCCCAGTGATACTCAAAAACAAGTTAAGCTTATGGGTGATTTTATATTAAAGCCAATTGGTGGTATTCTATTGAAATTTGAACAACGAACTTAGAAGACTTGATTAGTTGTATATTATTTTAAATAATAATATTATATAATATAAGAATTAAAAATATTTTAAATATATTTCATTTAAACTACATAGACGTAGCATCAGATACTTGGTTTCGATTATTAGGAAATGCATTATGACTATAATGAAAAATTCGATATCGGATTCGAAAGCGGATTTTGCTATTATGAAACTAAAACGCCACAACGAAATCCGAAAATCGAATGTCAAAATCCGACTGCTAATTTGTTTGTAGCTGTTTAAAAACTAATCTGTTTAAAAAAAGTGAGACGTTGCGGAAATATCTATAACAAACATTTGGTTTTAATCTGTATTTGTGACAATACCAATATTTGTCGATTCATATTTTTAAAATATTAAACTTGGTGAATATTTGTTGGACATTCAGGAATATCCGTAAGTTGTGTGGGCTCGGCTATAAATTATGATCTTAAAATGTTGGATGTAAAAATTGATTATTTGAATTATTTTCAAAAACATCGAAATGTTGAAATTTGCTTCACCTTAAGCAACGTGTTATCAAAACACGATTATAATTTTAAGTAGAAACTTAGTGTAGTCTTCACAATTATTAAAACAACTAAAAGAAAAATCCATATCAATTGGTAACCAGTTGAATAAATGGATGTTGGTGTGAATGTATCTGAATAGTTGTTTTTCTAAAAATGTATGCAAATGAATTGTTTAATTGTTAACAATTGCATAATTAGTATATATATATATATATATATATATATATATATATATATATATATATATATATATATATATATATATATATATATATATATATATATATAAATATATACATATATACATGTATATATATATATATATATATATATATATATATATATATATATATATATATATATATATATACTGGTGGACACCAGAAATTGCAGAACTGCGCAGATGTTGCAACTGCGTTAGAAGAAAATTATTGCGAGAGAACCGGCGTACCCGTGATCAAGTGGATACATCTATCCAACAGGAATTGAAATGTGCAAGGAAGAACATGAGAATGGCTAGACTGAAATCAAAGAAGAATTGCTGGCAAAAGCTCTGCTCTCAGGATAGAAGAAGATCCATAGGGAGATGCGTATAAAATTGTAACCAAGAAGTTTGGCCGAATGGTGCCCACCATAACTGCAGAAACTGTCACCACCATAGTTAAGGAGCTTTTTCCGTTTCACGAGCGAGCAAACCATAAGTCCATACAACCACAAGCATTTCTACCATTCACTAGGGCAGAACTAGAGACTGCATGGAGAAAGCTAAAGATGAAGAAACGTGCTGGACCGGATGGAATCCCACCAGAAGCGGTCAGAATTGCATCTGACGTCCACCCAAAAATAATCTTGGATGTTATAAACCAAGCTTTTAAGAATGGAGAATTTCCACACATCTGAAAGATAGCTAAACTTGTGTTACTTAAAAAGGAGGGGAACCGGATAGGGTGCCTACGTCATATAGACCACTCTGCCTGTTGGACACCTTTGGGAAACTATATGAGCACCTACTGCGTCACAGACACAGATTAATAAACGAAGTCAATAGAACTGGCGGACTTGCAGAGAACCAGTTCGGTTTTCGATCGGGTTTTTCTACAGTGATGCTATAACGGAAGTCATGAGGTTTGTCGATAAAGCAGCTGACGGATCCAAACACACACGGCGTATGCCAGTGGTAATTACTCTAGACGTACTGAATGCATCAACAGCGCAGCTTGGGAGTTAATCCAGAAAAGGCTTGAGGAATGTCAAGTAAGCCTGAGTCTTAGGAGGGTTCTTCAGTGCTATCTGAGTGAACGAGAAATCATTGTCAAATCAGCAGGCGTAGCTACTTTGATGGAGGTTACGAGAGGTGTACCTCAAGGTTCCGTTTTAGGACCACTGCTCTGGAATATTCTATATGATGGTATTCTCAGAATTCCGTTGCCCGAGGACTCCAAGCTAGTGGAATATGCCGATGACTTGGCACTTATTGTATATATTATATGAATAACATCTTGTAGAGCGAGTAGAAGCCGCAGTCGAAGCCATTTCCAAGTGGCTCTGCACTCACCGGTTGCAGTTGGCACCGGAAAAGACCGAGGCAGTTGTAATGGCAGGTAGGCGGATGCTTTCGCCTATGGAATTCAACAAAGGAGGAATAAAAATAGTACCAACAGCAAAAATTAAGTACCTGGGGGTATGGCTGGACCATCGACGAAGCTTCCAAAAGCACATTAGATAAACGGTGGTAAAGGCGAATAGAACAACAACTGGCCTTATTCGATTAATGGCCAGCACTGGTGGACCGAGTGCAAGTAAGAGGGAATTGCTCTCCTCTGTAGTCACATCAGTTATATTGTATGGGGTACCTGTATGGATCCGAGCATTGGACACTGCAAAGGCCCGTGATCAACTGGAACGAGTTCAACGAACTATTGCACTAAAATTAAAGAGTGGGTAGAGTGTAAGCATGGTGAAATAAACTTTCACTTAACGCAATTCCTATCTGGCCATGGCTGTTTTAACAGCTATTTTTTTAAAATGCATATTAAAGAGAGGCCCTGTTGTTTCTACTGTGATGATGAAGATACACCAGAACACACTATTTTTCACTGTGAACGGTGGGAGCGGTAGTGTCGTGAGTGTACTGATAAAGTAGGTCAGCTGACAATGGAAAACATTATCCTTAAGATGCTGTCGGAGGAGCGAAATTGAAACACCATAAATACCATGATAATGATGATATTACGTCAAAAAATGACACAACATTAAGCTAACAACATACATTGATAAGAACATGGACATCCAACGCCTGTAGTTATGCAAATTTTGCGATCCCGGTCGCGTATTGGAGCGGAGGGTGGGGTTGTAGTCGGTAAGAGTCCGGCACACCGCCCATGACGGTTTCCCCCTCGACATTTATTTATATATATATATATATTATATATATATATATATATATATATATATATATATATATATATATATATATATATATATAAATATATATATATGAATATATATATATATATATATATATATATATATATATATATATATATATAAATATATATATATGAATATATATATATATATATATATATATATATATATATATATATATATATATATATATATATATATATATATACATATATATATATATTCGAGTATCTTATGTGATTTTTCATTTATTGCATTAGATACGTCTACACTAATAATAGAATGACATTTAATACACATATTTTTATATAAATGTATATATGTAAAATCTAATAATATTGTTATACATTACGATATAACACAGTTACACTGATAAACTTTTTATTGGTATATTACAAAATCATTAATCGTGTTTTGTTAAACTCCCCATTAATAACGAAGATGTGAAAAGGTAAGTATTGTAGTTCCAGTATCGTGGTTTTCAATCGTGATTAATGTATTTTGTATGTAGTCGTCAAGACTTTTCTGTGAACCGACAGTTGATTTTCAAGCTAATTTGGTAGCGTTTGTTCATGATGATTTCCCAGAGTAAAATTTTATTAAATGATAAAAAGTAATGTAATATGACAAATTGTTGAACATAAAATGCTTTCGGTTTAATTATATATAAGGTGTCTTAATTCAAATGATTGAATGCTAATATTCATAAAATAGTACATATAGTGACCTTAATCTGTATGGATTGTCATACAACAATAAATCAAACTATTTCCTGATTGATCCTGTTACACCAAATGCTACATTTCTTCCAAGTTTAAGATTGCAGAAACAATACCTTTTAAAGTTTTAACTCAAGTTCACATATAAGTTTTCTCACATCTCAAGAAAAAGCTGTTACCTATTTCGTTCCATTAAAAAAACAAATGTTATTTATAAGTAAAATCGTTAACAAATAGTTTCCCCATGATAAAGATTATCAGAAGGTAGAATTAGTAAATTGACTAATTACAAAATTAATCAAAACGATAAAATTATTTTCTCTAACTCACTTAATAGTTATTATAACCCAGAGATTTGTCAACTGTTTTATCCACATTTACTTGTAAACCTGTTACGTTTATTACCATTTAATGAAATCATGATGAGACGCAATTTTTCTATGATACGTACCCATTTCCGTTATAGTATCATAAGTATGTGTATAAAAACAAATACCATTAAACATAGAAATAATTTAATCAGTACAAAATAATAATGAGAATAACAAAGGTTAAAATGAGATTTTATTAAAGCAAAAATAATAGTCACTACGTAGATCCTCTTGCCAACAACAATCGACAAAATAGTTGTCCACGAAAAATAAGTGATGTTACAATTCGGTTTAAAACTGAATTTATACATATGCTTATTTATTAGTTATAAACATCACACAGTGCACGTCTATTTATTAAGTGGTTGGATATAATTACTTGATCGTACAACGTGGCCGATACATTATGCATAACAAATGTTTAATGAACGCATATTTTATTTGTGTAGAAAAGTATTGTGGAAGGAGACGATCGGTATTTTTATTTATTAAATACTTTAATGTACTGTGAAACGAAAGATAAATCAGTCAGTTGATGTGTAGTTTTTCTTGAGTTAATACTTTCAAATTGTAAGATGTAAACATGTTTTTCTTACTCATTTTATCAACTTTATTTCTCGGCTTTGCCATTTATTACTACATCGAGTCACGAAAAATTATTGAAATTATGAGAAAAATGCCGCATATAAAGCCGGCACCAATTTTTGGCAACTTAAAATTATTTAGGACTGATCCAGCAGGTAAATACAATTAATTTAAAACTTATTTAGAAAAAAAATTTTTTTCATTTAAAACTCATGCAATGACCGAGCATCTTTTCATTTCAAAAAGTTCAAATAATTATCTCATACAATAATATTAACTAATTAGCCAAAGTTCGTTCTCATTGAGTGTTATGCTTTAGTATGTGTTTGTTTTTAAAATTTATAAATACAATTAAGTTGAATTTCACTGATAATATGTAGTAAACAAACACTTCAAATTTTGATACGTAATGGCATTATTATACATTACAAGTACATATTTTAATGTTTGATTAAGATTAAACATGAATACGCACGTGTGAACGGTTAAATTTATTACTTTTAGCTTAATTTAGTAAACAAATTATTTTTATTTGTTTTTGAATTAACTGTATAAGAACGACTGAAACTCGATTCTATGTATTAGCGACAATTTTTTACTGTAATATTATGCCACACTGAATGCATCATAACGATACAGTGCTTGTAGTTTTTATAATTAACTCTAATTAGATAATTCAGTTTTTTCACTTCTTAATATTTTATTATAAATCTAAAAAACGTTAACCTTAAATTATGACTATAAAAGTTAAGCTACCTTATATACATTATTTATACTGGGAAGCCGATAGTGTAAGTAAGCATTTGAAATATAAGTATAGTTTTTGATGTCTAAATCTTTTCATTTGTTTGAAACTGTACATGTACACAAATTACAAATTAAAATATATCATTTTAATTTTGTACTTCTGTCTGTCTGTTTCTATCTTTGCAATCTGTTTTGGGGTGCAAGACCAACCAAACTCTTTCGCGATTCGGTTATTTACGTCCTAGTTTACGCCGTTACATAGCAAAATCGATGACGTACGGCTATAGGTCCAATCTACGAAGAATCATTTGCACATTGCATAGCACCATGCTAGCATATATGTAGTACTGACGTGGAAGATGGGTTGGCCCATGAATTTCTGAATTTTAGTTCATCAACAAATTTTTCGGAGGGCCGTCGATTTGTGTGATAGATTATTGGTATTTGATCATTGTTTTTGGTATAGCCATTTGCATCAAGATATTTGAATGCTGCCGGTTCCGGAATATTGCCCATTACGGTAGATTGTTTTAATAATCTTTTATCTTTATAATAAAATTTTTTTTACTTCAACATGTAGACCACATGTTGAACTAAAAAAAAATTTGTATTCCTATGTAAACCCGCGGATTTTTACTAATTTTGCATTTCATACAATGTGTATTATGCTTATAATGCAATTTGAATTTACCGGATAAATATAATTTTAAAATAAACAAATGATTTATAAATTTTTATGCTTACTTATCAGATTAAGATTACAATTCAGATATTTGATATTATTATAAATAATTAAAACAATGTATTTTCTTAATTGTATTCTATAATACACATGCATAGTATATATGTTTGATACAATGTAAGTAATTAACAGTAACAAAAATAAATATCTCGAATGGTACAAGGAGACAACATATTAAAATTTAAAATGAATTTTCCCATTTAATATATCAAAAACATGTAAAAGAATATTGGTTCTATCTGAGCTATATACTAAAAAAAATTTTAAATAATATGTAGTTGTTTCTTTAATCTTTAAAATTGACCAGTTATTTTATATTCAATTTTTATTATTAAATTTTTGAGTTTGATTTTCGAAAATTCGAGTTAAAAGACAACGACAAAAAAGTGTCTTTCTCTGTCACACACTAGATATGTTTTTTTTACTCATTTCACAGTAAGTCTATTCTTTCTCCATTAAATTCTTCATATTGATTTGTATTTGAAATATAATGTCGAGTTTCTGAATTTTATTTTCGGCATTTTTCCGTACAGAGTCGAATACATTTTCTTTCAAAAATACGTACAGGTTCCGTATAGCTCGCGCTGCAATTATACCAGGTAAAGCGTCCATAGGTAACTATAGGCCGGATCACCGTGTTCCTTGCTGTAATCCATTGAAGATGTTGAACGTGAAATTGGATGTTTCAGACCCATCTGTGGTTACAAATTTTCTATTATATAGCATATTGATTAAAATAAATAATAGATCATCATTAACAGTAATTTTCTTAAGTTTGGAAATCAGTCTCTAAATAAACTGGCTCAAATGCTTTTTCCATGTCCATAAATATGACGCCAGTCAACTGTTTATTATTTAAGAAACATCACACCTCCGTTGTGAGTGCAGTTATTGCATGGATTGTGGATTGATTGTGCTGAAAACCAAATTGATTTTCAGGTATTAGGTCGTTTTCAATGATATGCTGTATATTTTTTATAAATAATAATTTAGTAAATTTTGCTTAAGTAGGCTGATTGGTTGATAGAGTTTACCCGATCTTTTTTCTTTTTCTTAGCAATTTTCCAACAGTTTGGAAATTACTTATTATTCAAAATCATTTTGGGTAGATGCTTCAATAAAATTTTCGGTATTTTATCTAATCCGTATGATTTTGTATTATTGGTTTATTGTAATAAAATTGTTAAATCGTCGATTGAAGTAAAATATTTTTTCCTTAGATGTTGGAGAACTATATTATTTGCTTTGTTGGGATTGGTTAAGTTGCATTTCGTAATATTGTTGTTTGTTTCGAATTATTATCTTTATTTAATTACCTTTATAATATCTGCCGATTTACCCAAGGTTGTGTTCGATATAGTTTGTTTTTCTATCTAACGTTCAATTTTGTTTAGATTTTCGGTGACATTTGGGCATATATATTTGTTATTATGTTGTTATAATCTGTTCCAATCTAAATTTGTTTTGTTGATGTTAATAGCTTTGGTGATCTCCATTTCAAGTAATTTTAGATTAATTTTGTTTCTAGTCGGGTTTATATGTTTGATGTCACTAAAGATTCGGGAAAGGGAAAAAGTTTATTAGAGTACATAAACGACATGAAATTGGTATACGTTTGTCAAGTTGCTTTCAATACCTACTTTTTGACACAGTTTCATGATTTTATTTTCAAATACAAACTTCAAATAATGAATAGATTGTTAATTTGTGAGCTACCACTTAAAAACAACATTATACATGATAATATAAAAATTACAGACCATCAAATCGACATCTGAGGACCTATTACATTCCAAAAATAAGCGAGCGAGCACATGTCACGCCCGCTCCCTAACAAACAGTTCATACATGAACTTAATATGCCAGTGACAGCAACAACTAGGCTCAGAAATTCAATACAACATACCAACATTATTCAGATATCAGTCTATGATGTGCTAGTGATATGGCACAAAAAAATATCTTATTGAATTAAAATCGGCAGAATTATCGGCAGTTATCAGTTTGGTATATACTCAACTGTAAACGAGTGTTGTAAAAATACGGCCTCGCAAAACCACAAAACGAATCATTTGTAACGTATTCTTCGCGAATCTGAGACTTTCTGCACCAGCGTAAACAAAAAAAAACTTCAAAAATAATTAAAAAATTGTATGGAGTGACGGTACTAAATTTGAAATGCTCTCACGTCTCGTCTATTAAAAGGATGGTGAAGAATTAGGCTTCCACCGTTAAGCGGTCTCAATAATTTTTGTATTTTGCGAATAACCTCCGTTATACAAATTTGTGTTCAATTGTATTTAATATTTTTGATTACTTCCCTTAATAGCTATATCGGATAGAGAAAAAGTAGTCATCGAGTAAATACCGCACCATATGGTTGGTTTGGAACTTATCATTGGACCACATCCCACAAATAATACTACATTTACTAGAGATAAATAAGAGATGATTTAAAATTTAGTTTTAATATTTTAAATATTAACTATTCCGATGATCTCTTTACTAACCGAACGACGCAATTGTGTTAATAGCTTAACTAGTTCAAAATAATATATTTGCATAATTCATTAACTAGTATGCAAAATTATGTATGTTTAAATAAGTAGTGCCATTAGAGATAATGTGTATTTTGAAATTGTTACACAATTGTGTTAGTATTCAAAGTACCTACATTTCTCTTTTGGAATAAACAGAAATACTCGACACTTTTTACATTATGATCAAGTGTGACACTTACATTTCTCGTAACAACTAAAAACCTTGGAGTGTTTATATTTTCATAAACTGAAAGTTGTTTGAAATTATCCTATCTTTTTGTGTCATTTATTTAGTTCAGTTTCAACTTTTTCGGTCAACTTTTAAGTCCACTTTCCAGTACGAATAATACTCCTAACGTACGAATAATACTCCAATTATAATTGTCGCTCTTGTCAGTCGTATTCTTTTTTCCAATACATGTTTATTTTTAAATATTTGACTGTGCCTATATTTGAATATATTCAAATCAAAACCTATTCGTAAAAAAGTGAAATCAAATATTCGTATAAAGTATAAAGTGCCGTACCTCTGAAATGCCCATCAATTATAAAATAGCTTTCAAATTATGATAGAGCTGACTCGACTTTGACATTTGAGGTACATAAACTCAAAACTACGAACTTTTTTACTATAAATGGAGCATTTGTCCACATATTCCTTTGATTTGAAGATTGATAAACCATGATCAGTTGATTTCTTGCATATATGCATAACCATATTACAAACATATATAATATAAACAGTTGTATGTAGATGAATAAGATTTTTATTAGGATTATTTCATAATCGGTTATCACTTTTTTATTGGTTTTGAACGACACTAAAAAATTTCAAAATATTTCATATAGACAAATGATGTAAATTTTACACAATATACAAAATATATTATGTTGATTAAAATTAACATAATTTGTTTTACATCTGTTTAAATTATTTGGCACTTGTGATACATGTGGAACATTAAGTAGGTCAGAAAAACATCAATGTATCGAGTACCGCATCGACGTTAACACATAGGTTTGCATTCTAGTCCCGAATGGCAGTTGACCGAGACCTTAACGTATGGTGCAATTAGGTGATTCCCTTAAAGAAACCACGCAAATTGTGCTCATTGCTGAGTTGTTGTACTCTTTAGACCTTAGCCTTCCACCATTCGCACTTCTTCTGTCTTCAAATGCGTTTAGCTGTAGTTCTATAGCAAGAACTGCTTTATTTCTTCTCGCAATTATAAACCGAGTCTGCACTTCATTGTGGGCTTTATTTCATTGCTCAACAGTAAGACGACACTCCTCATCAAACCAATCATTTCACCAGATACATACCAGATACCAGATACGCAAAATACATCATTATTTTCTCCATTTTCAGTCAAAAATGAAAGATTATTTGATGATTAGAACGGAAATCATGCAGAAAACTGTATGCATAATTTTACATATACAATTGTGTAGTTGGTCATTATTTGATACACTTTTAAGTTTCTGTCTGTTCGTTTGTTTTTATCTTTGCAATCTGTTTTGGGGCTCAAGGCTCTCTCAGCTCTTTACGTCCTACTTTACGCCATAACATTGCTCAACCGTGCCATAACATTGCCGTACGTGGTATCATCTGCATATTGCAAAGCTCCATGCCAGCCTATAGTACTGACATGGAAGATAAGTTGGCCCATGAATTCTGATTCCAACATGCTCGAAGATGTATTCATTTACACCATCGATTGTAATCAGACGGAGAAGAAAAATCCCATTTGCGTCCTTCCACTATCGGAATTCGAACCCGGTACGTCGCTTTTGATCGATCACTACTTTTAAGTTAAACAAACGCGTTTTATTGAGTGTTTGTTCATGACTTTTTCTATGTTTCACGTGGCAATCGGTCCTGTGTGTAAATTTTATATGATTCCATTAGGAACTGACCATCGTATGTGATAAATATAACATGGTATAAAGTTATGCCATCTTCATATCGTTTATACGTAAATCTGACCTATGATGCTACGTTCCCCAATTTGGTTGGTAACTGAATTAAGTAAACACATAAATATTTTTTATCGTTTGGTTGAGCTCTGTTTGATTTCTTCGTAGGCTAAACTCTAACAGTTGTTTAATAGTTTTTATATTTACCTGTTATACCGTTTCTACTATTACTATAAATTTCTTAAATATATTATTAAATATTGCAGGTATTTTCGCTAAGCTAATGGATCTATCCGCCACCTATAAGAATAACTATTTTCTTCGAGGCTTTTTATTGGATTACAATGTTCAAATTACCAATTTGGAAGATATTGAACTTTTATTATCGAAAAATATTTCGGAAAAATCAAAAGCTTATAATACCTTAGGACCATGGTTGGGTTCGGGTCTGTTGATCAGCAATGGTAAGAAATGGTTTGCGCGACGACGTATTATAACACCAACATTTCATTTTAAAATTTTGGAAAGTTTTACCGAGACGTTTGACAAGCATGGCAATACCTTTGTGGAAAATATAAAAGAAAATTTACAATTCGGTGAGATTAATATTTACGAACCGATCACACTTTGTACATTAGATATTATATGTGAAACTTCAATGGGCGTTGAAATTAATGCGATGAAGAATAAGAATTCAGAATATCCGCGAGCAGTTAAAGAGTAAGTATACTTAATAATTTACAAATACAATTTTATTGATTGAATCAAATCTTTATTTTAGGATGTCAAAACTTCTGTTTGCTCAATTCTTCAGTATATTTAGACTATTTCCAAGGATATATAAATTGACTAAATCGGGATACCGTCAACGTCAGTTACTATTCAAATTACATTCATTTACGGACAAAATCATCAGCGACCGTAAAAAACAGCTAGCAGCACGAGTCAGTAACATTAATGAAGTAACAACCTCGGATGATTTTGAATATTATGGTAAGAAACAGAAACAAACGTTTTTGGAATTGTTGTTACATGCAACTGTAGATGGTAAACCATTGGGACCTTATGATATACGCGAAGAAGTCGATACGTTTATGTTTGAAGGCCATGATACGACAGCATCGGCAATTACATTTGCGCTTTATAATTTGGCACGTCACCCGGATATACAACAGCGAGCCTACGAAGAAATTGTAAATGTGTTAGGAACAGATTCGACGACCGTGGTGACCGTCAACACACTAAATGAATTAAAATATCTTGAAATGGTGATTAAAGAATCACTTCGTCTTTATCCATCAGTGCCGATAATAAGTCGTCGACTAACAGAAACCACAGTTATTGGTGGTGTTGAATTACCGATTGGTGCAAATGTTAGAATTGTTATTTATGCAACGCATCATGATTCCAGAATATACCCAGATCCTGAAAAATTTGATCCGGAACGATTTACACCGGAAAATCAATCGAAACGCAATCCTTATGCATTTGTACCCTTCAGCGCTGGTTCAAGGAATTGTATCGGCCAAAAGTTTGCTATGCTCGAAGTAAAAACAATATTGGTGAAGACATTGCTAAATTTTAAATTGCTGCCAAGTGAAACTCAAAAAAAAGTAACGCTCGTAGGTGATTTAGTTTTAAAGCCGCTTGAGGGTATTCAATTAAAATTTGAACCACGGACTAAGATGGTATGATTAGTTAGTGTAGAACAACACGTAAATAATATGTGAAAATTTTATGATTATATCATTATAAATGTATCTTAATAAGTTTGTGTTTATATGTTATTTGAATACTCGTTTGTGAAAAGTTATTCTTATAGATTACTGAATCCTCAAAACACAGTTATGATATTGGTATTGTTAAATGTCTTTATTTTATTTGATTATAAATGAACTATGCTAAAATACTATATAGTTGAAATTCTGATAGCTCAAGCATTTCACGGTTAATTATTTGATGGAACTCAACTCATCTTACTACGATTATAAACAATTATTTAATCTAAATCTTTATAAATTGTCCATAAAAGATTTTATTTTTCTCTTCATAAACGATATTAAACCTTCATGGCAATCACACTATGATTCATGTGTTTGAGAGTAGAAATCGTGACTGCTCTTACAAGATTATTTTTCCTGGTGAATTTCCTTAATTCAGCATCTTGCCCACATTAAGGAAGGAGATTTGGCAGTCTAGTCTTCTACTTCGTCTGGTGTTAAAGTTTATATAAATATTTTTGGTGTGAATTGTCCAGTAATATTGATGTACTAACTCCCATTTAATATATAATTACCATCTGGTTCATGTACCTGAATTCATCTGGTTGATGTACTCGATACAGCACACAGAGAGCGTGAGTTAAGACGTACTTCGATCATGAATAGCGTGATAGATAATTTTTGACTTCGAGGTCTAGATTGAAAAATGATCCTGAATAATCTCCCGAGTCTGCCAGTTTTGTCTGAGAAATTTATATTTAGCTTAACGAAATTTGTACTACCGTTATCACTGTACATATGTATGGGTAATATAAAATATTACCTCGGTGTGGTGTTAATGTTTTAAATGGTACTAAAACCGTTTTTAATATTAAACTAGAAAACACTATGTCAACTGCTTTTGTAAAAACTTCTTAAAACTCCTAAAAAACCATTGTAGCTCTTATTTCTTCTGTCTTTTGAGATCAGGTATTTTCAATATACCAATTAGCACTAGTGTGTGTTAATGATCTTAAAGGTGTAAAATTTAAGTGTGGTTTAGTTTTTCTGAGGATTTTTTCTGAGGAGTTCCTATCCAACTGATATGATTTCAAGTTGTACCAGCTCGTCTCGCAACTTCATCCATTTGTCTATAATTTCCGTTTGGATTACTGGCCTTTTGTGTGATGTTTCTGGTACTGGATTTTCTAGTGTATTCGAGTTGTTTGAGCTTGTAGCATCTTTAATATATATTTTGTCGATCTGCAGAAGTCAGGATGATGCTTTTTTTCTCCTAGACTCACCAAGATAAAGCGTCCATCATCATGCCGTTTCAATGTTGTTTGTTCTTCGACTCGATTTTCTTTTTCTGTGAGGCTTCTTTCGTGAGGTAACCTCTTCAAATAGTTTTAGTTATTCTTCGATTGATTTTGTTAAGAGGTCCATGCTCCAGTTTCAATATCAGCTTCAGGTAGTTGTTGAGTAAGCTTGTTTAGTATCAAGGCTTAGATATCTAAGCTAGAGTTTGCATCGAATCTTCGCACTAGTTTTATTTTAACCGAGTTTCTACAGGTTCCTGACTCGCTTCCGCCTCGAACATTACTAATGCTATTAATATTTAGCTTGCTGATATTGCATATTATTTCAGTTGTAGTATCATGCAGAACTCGAATAGCTCCCGCGGATGCTCTATGTGTCGTTGGTCTTCTTCAGACGGTGTGGCTAGTTTTGTTAGTTTTTGATTGCATTATATATTCTATCCTTAAGACTTTCATAGTGGTTATCTTAGAAGTAATTAACTGTTTGTTCTTCTTCCATTTGTACTAGAATCTCTTTATATTGTTGGTCAATTATCTCTATTTCTTTGGATAATTATTCCATTTTAAAATTCATATATTCTGTTGGACTGACCTATGGAGAGTTTTTTCGGTACATACTCCACATCAGAACATCGTGCTTCTTGAGCAGTTTCTGGTTGATATGAAGCGAACCTTTGATTGGGAATATGCGATTGTGAAACTGCTGTTGATAATCCATACATGTGGATTTTGGCGGTGTTGTTGGCTCATGGTTTGATAATTCTTTGTTATGAGATCGAAGAGCTGCATTATTTCCACACTAGACAATGGTATTGACAAAGCTGTTGCTGTTAGCGAGAGGGTCATTGTGCAGACGTAAAGATATCGAATTTTCACTTTTAAATTATGTTTTTATAATATTTTGAACTGTATTCGTCAATTTTGTTGTTTTGATGACTCGAAGGACCATGTAAATTTTAGCCAAAGGTTAGAATTACTGAAGTAATTGTTTATTGAGATTACCGCAGATTACCACTGTGTGCTTGGTGTCTTTTATTGTTGACCTTATTTTGATTTGATGGAATTCTTCTTTGGTAGTTTTGGGGATCGAAATGATATACAGAAACGTTGAGTTTTTGATGATCATTGAGTTGATCATATTCAATGGCTTCGATTTCATTAGAGTAGGGTTAGGTTTCGATTTCTGTTACTAGACGTGCAATTTCTTTGTCTAATAAATTAGAATTGATAATTCCACCTTTAGCAAGTTGTGTGGCTCCTATGATTTCTTTTACTTCTTCTTTAACTATTTGTAGAAGGTTAAACATTATTTGTTTGAAAACTTCGTTTGTATTACCATTCAGATGTATCAATATTTCGTTATGCTGATCGAGAAGCTTTTGAATCCATTTTGTTATAGCGGTGTTGATAACTATTCGTTATTGTTCTCAATGATCCGATCTTAACTTTTGAAAATCTCGTCCCAATCGGTTGCATCGGATGAGCTGGCAATTCACTTCCAAGCAAGCCGATCCAGATGATTGATCGTTTCGTTCTCAATGGTTGAGCTTGAAGTTATACAAGAAGTTTTTCCGTTTCGGTGATTTGATAACTTAATGAGATTTCATGATGTTTGTTAAATCAATTCCTTTTAATTCTGATTTGATGTTCGTCAGTATATCCATATAGTTGCACAAGTCAATCTGATGTATAATTTTTAAATTCCCGCTTATTATATTTCCATTTCTTTGTTTGACTATCGGAGTGTCATATACTTTTGTATGCTCAAAGATGCTGTTGTTATCCATAGACATGAGAACAAAATTATTATTTTCATTATTAATGAGGAATTTATCCTGGGTTGATGTATGCCTGAAGATTAGCGTTTCCTTCAGAGGTCTTTTTAGTGCACTTCGGGTGTTCTATACTTGAGCTAGCTAATTGTATGTCAGATGATACTTAATTTTCCTTTTTGGCTGCCAGCGTTTATACTTGTTGACGGCCTACAACGGTACGGTATTCACTCAAGATAGTGTGTTTGGCTATATGTTCTCGTGGGTATAGCAATTATTACGTTCGCAGAATTATTATATTCTTTATTTTATTTTATTTTTTAATTTAAAGAAATCAATATGTAGAATTAAATACATTTAGGATTTCAGAATAGAAATTTAAATTTTAAGATTTAATGATAGAAAATTAAGATTTTTTAAGGAAAGAAAAATTAAAATTAAAAATTAAAAATTAAGTATATAAAATTATAATTGTCTGAAGTGCTGTTTTAATTTGTTGTTAAACTGTCCTTTAGACAGTCCAAACCCGAATAGGTGCTCAACATCGGTAAACAATTTGGTCATCATATTGATTGGTTCATTTTAGCCGTAATTGATGATGTTTACGATGTGTTTCAAGTTTTAACAACTTGTGCAGGCGAAGATTTCTACTGGGCACGTTTAACTTAATGCTCTGAAGAATAAAGGGAGAGTGTACATGACCTAAAAGTATATTTCCCAAAAAACGTGCACAATGTTGTTGCCTGCGACTTACCAAAGTTGCAATATTATATGCTTTACAGCGTACAGTGTAAGGTGGTAACAGGCCAGGTTCTCATGGAATGATAAATTGTAGTTGTAGTTCCAGTTTGTTTTTTTCATAATATATAGTAAGATTCGCTTTTGTACATCCTCAATTCTATTAATGTGGTCAGCTTTATGGAGGCACCAAACTGCTACTGCATATTCAAGCTGAGATTTTATGAATGCTAAGTACTTATAGTACAAAAAGTGCTTTTTGGTCTTTAATCTCGGTGGTCCAGCGACGAAGGAAGCCAAACATGGAGTTGGCTTTCGATATACTGTGATCGATGTGTCTGGAGAATGACAAATGTTACACCTAGATCTTTGATTGTGGTGATGCGTTCAATTAATGTTCCATTGATATTATAATTGGCAATTATTGGACATGTTTTTCTATGATATGACAGTATCTTGCATTTTTTAATGTTGAGTTTTTACTGGTTAACTTCACACCATGAACAAATATTGTCAATATCCTATTGAAGCTTATAAGACTCACTTCTATCTTTAATTGATCGGAAAATTTTAAGATCATCATCAAATAGAAGCACGGAAGAGTGTTGAATTATCTTAGTGATGTCGTCAATAAATATCAGGAAGAGATAGGGACCAATATTAGAACACTGGGGAACTCCATATTTTGCCAAAATAGGATTGGCCTTTTCACCAGCTATTTCGATAAATAGGTATCTCTTCATTAATTAACATTGAAACCATTTGACAAACATTGATGAAAAACCAAACTTGTCAAATTTAATCAATATCTGGCGATGTTGAATCGAGTCAAAAGCTTTACTGAAGTAAGTGTAAATGGTGTCAATTTGCTGATGATTTTTTAAAGCTTTAGTAGTAATGCTAGTAAACTCTACTAGGTTGGTGGTAGTTGATCTACCAGGCATAAATTCATGTTGATGAAATGATAAATGGCTTAAAACTATTTTCTTGAAGGAATTGCCGACTAGTATTTCAAATGATTTAGGAATAGAATCAGGTCCACAGCACAGGTATAATAATAATTATTACTTCCCACATTCTCACAGGTATAATAATTATGAACTTTTCCACTTTCACTTAACTCACTGTTTCGGCGCCAGTTAAGATTATTATTACATAATCTTATAAAAAAAATTTTTATTTCTTACGGACATACCGTTTTATTTTGAATCTGAACTCAGACTGATTACATTTTTTAATTACAAAATGTTCTAAATTAATGAAATGCTGAGTATGAAATTAATATGGAAAATTAAAGAAATGAAACTTAAGTAATTACAAAATATTCTAAACTATCAAAATCCTGAGCTTGGAAATTACATGGAAGTGTTACAACTTTTATTAAATGAATTTTCATTTATTTTGATTCATTTTTCACTTTACACTTGTTACTTTTAATTTATTTAGATGTGTTAATATATATATATATATATATATATATATATATATATATATATATATATATATATATATATATATATATATATACATATATATATATATATATATATATATATATATATATATATATATATATATATATATATATATATATATTGAAACGTGTTAGCCTGTGCTTACGCCTGGCAGACCCGGTTTCAACAATTGCCTCTAGAAACATTGGATCTCGTGCGGCATAGATTCCCGCAGCTCATATCGGTAGAGGAAGTGGTCGGGGTTTTCGAGATCCATCTCTAGAGACCTAGAGAACCGCAATAATGAAGGGGGATCAGAGACTAGATGTGTGTGACATCTGCCTGAATAAGATTGTGAGAAGATTAGAAAATCGTGGTCCGTATACCACCGTATGCGAAGGTTTGGGGTGTTATTCCCCGTAGTTAAATGGTGTGCTTAGGGCTGCATCATCTTTAAGAAAAAAAACCCAATTGTTAGTAAGAGGGGTTAGATGGTACCACGTTACCAACAGAAGGGAAGACGGAGCAGTAGTGCTCGACTGTCTTCCCGCCTCTTGCGAGACGGTTGGTAGACCGGGTACCACCGGTGCCAGAGTGTTAGTGGTTGGCTGTTATTATTTTACTTACCATTGTATTCCTTGCTGTTTTCCAGAAAAAGTTTAAGAATTCGGTTGCCTTAAGTTATATTTATTCTTTCTACTTTTTTTGTAAATAGTGTTGAATTGGTCCTCTCTGTACTTCGGATGCCAACGCCACTTCTGTCTATCAAACTGCTTCGAATCCCCGACTGACTTCCTCGGTCCGTCACCCTAATTGGGGACCGAGCCTCACACTCGAGGTCGTCTCCGTCACCTGAATCCCCGACTGACTCTCTACTCAAATTTCGCGTGGTATTTATCCAAAATTAATCAGTTGAGCGAGAGGGAAAAAAAATTGAAGAAAAACACGGAAGTTTCTTCGCTCAGCTAATTGTTGATAATTTTGGTATAAACACCGCCCATTAAAGTGTTTTGATATTTTTGACACCAATTCAATTCCGTAAATTTAACCTACATTAATTTTGAATTTGTGTTATTGAATCGGTGTCACATATCTTTCGCTTTTTGAAATTACATAAATTCTGCAAGTTTACATAAATGAATATGTAAATGGAACATTATGCAATAATGTGCGAACATACTTTAGAATTGGTGTCATATGCCACCACATATTCCCGTTCATTGAAACCATTACACAATGTTCTACTTAAAAAAATGCAAACAGTGTAGCGTTTCAATGAACGACATTGAATTTGTAAGAATCGTATTTCCATGGATTATACGATTAAAGGTATGGAATGGGCAACAACGGGTAGTGACATATGCCCGTTACAATATATATATATATATATATATATATATATATATATATATATATATATATATATATATATATATATATATATATATATATGAAATAAAGTTTAACATACATATTCAAAACAGTATACATATTGTGTAAAATTTTGCAACTGTATATTGTTCCTTATAATCAACCAATAAAACTAAAATCACTAAAGCCTATATGGTACGCCTTTAACCAAACTGATGTAGTAACGGGCAAAAAGCAAATAGTAACTTCAATGGGCTTGGTGAAGTCCATGTCCATTTATTCTTCACGATGGTGTGTTGACTGAAATATTGACATCAGGTATCTGTGCAATAAAACGGTTCTAGCTTTTTAGACACATCTCGCAGTGCCAGTTACATTGATTGTTCTGTCCGTCTTTTTTATGACTGACTGTACTATGACACCACGTACCTATGCAAATTGACCAGAATTGCAGTTACATTTATACCATAAACCGATTGCCTCGTGATTTATAAATTTCGTGTGAAGAGCAATATAAAAAAGCATATACTTTTCGATGCAAACCAAGCTAACTTGCAAATTAATGTACGGTTGTCATAAAATGTTGATTTAAATTGTTGCTTTAGTGGATTCTACCTTATGAAGATAAAAATGATATGAATTTTTCATTAAACACAGCGTATATTATTGTTATGTGCAAGTTTTCGAAATACATCATTTAAAGATTTTAAATAATTATTGAAGTTCTTTTTTTGAAATTGGCGTGTCAGTGTCAGATAAAAATAACTGGTTGTACAGAAAATCAACAGTGTTTTGGTTATCCTGATAACTAACTACTTGTTTTAGTCGTGGTCTTCCATAGTAGGAATATCATACCAACTGTGGCAAAAAGTACAGTAGTGTTGTTCATATGCAGTGGGTATAATAATGAACATCCTTCAACTATTTACAGGAGCAATGAGAACTTTTGTGTTATCACGCAGAATTAAATAACACATTACAAAGTTTTAAATAATTTAACAAGTGCACTCCTTTCCTTTTTTAACCCAAAAGTCGTATACGTGTATGCAATAATGAAAAGGGAAGCTAGTTATCAATTTTCAAACATAATAGTTTATTTGGATATATGTAAAATAGTTATCATTTTGTATATTAAAGTTAAAGATTAATAAAGGACAAAGAATTTTCTAAAAAAATGTTTATATAAATAAATAATAATATTGGATCAAACTGCATTCGTAAGGATGATAAGATGGTCTAGAAAAATGTATGAGACCGACAGAGTGTTTTGAGATAATAATATAAAATAATAATCCAAAATAAAATTAATATATTTAAACAAAATTATGGGATCGAATTGTAAAAATCTTAACCTATATAAATTTCGAACCATATTACACATATAAAACAACCAAGTTAAATGTGTTAGTCTCATTAGCAACAGCAATATCTTTACTTTAACTTGATTTTATACAGAACTCATGGGGTGACCCATCTTTCATGTCAGTACTATAGTTTGGCATGGAGCTATGCAATGCGCAGATGGTTCCCCGAAAATCGGCTCTATAGCCGTACGTCCTTGATTTGGCCATTCAGGTGTAAAGTAGGACGAAAATAAGCGAACCGCGAAAGAGCTGGGAGAGCCTTGATCCCAAAAAAGATTGTATAGTATAAAATATAAATAAAAAAAATAAATATACAAGTTATATTATTATCATCATTATTTTAGTAAAATTATAATTTTTGATCTATTTTTGAAGTGTCTGCAATATTAAAATAAAATAGCAGGTATTGAAGAAGGAGTCAGCAGAAAGATTATGGAGGGAGGTTAACTCAATTTAACACTATTCACGAGTTGATAGAATAGTAGGCCGTACGACGAAGAATTGAGTTGGCGCCACGATATAAGAAAAGTTGGTTTTTTTTTTTAATATTAGATAAATAGAAATAATTAATGTAATAATGTAGAATATTATAAATTGTAGTAAACAAATAAAAAAAATAAAAATTAGAAATGTATAATTATTTAATTAAGTAGACGATGGATTTAGATTTGCTGACCGAAGGAATTACATTCGAGAGTGTTGAGTTTGAAAAATTACATCAATAGTCCATGGTGATGATAATTTGAATCCCGAATATGGCAAAGAAAAAGCACGATCCGAAATATGAGAGATATCAAAACTACTGTTGGATGAAAAATGGCCAGTACCTTAAAAAAATTGTTAATGTTAATCGGTCAATATTTACAATCTTCTATAACGAAAACAGATAACAAATTTATCATTTAATGTAAGAAATACCAAATCAAACAAAAAAAATTGGAAACGATCATCGTTTGAATATATACATATTAACGTAGGAGTAAAACGAGCGCATTAAATTCGAAAATTTTACTGTTTCAGCGCAGGTTGCGTTGTTGTCATCATCAAAATAACAGTTATCATTCAAAGATTTTATTGTAAACTAAGCTTAACGAGAGTAATAAGTACCAAAATGAAATCTCTCAACGACGAAAAACTTTCTACGATTATCAACGATCTGAGCAAGAAGACAACTGAACGTTAAATTTGATGTGGGAGATCAAAATTTAAATTCAAAAAGTAAACCAAAATAATAGGCTGACAAATCTACGAAGCTCGATGCTAGTTAAGTTGAATGTTAAGCCTAGTACTCAGATCGATTTCGCGTGAAATTTCCATACGATTTTACCAAAGTGAACTCAGAAATTAAAAATTTCATTTCTGTTTTCACTAAGCAGTACTCAGTTCATTAGCACAAAAATTTTAGTTATCGCAATGCACCAAAGATGGCGCGCATAAACTCTACAAATTTGTTTCACGCGAAAATAATGATTTGAACCATTTTTTTCACGTGAAATTTGAACATTTGTACTGTTTGAACATTGAAATTCTCCAAAAAAATTCATTTCTATTTCACGTGAAAATTAATAAATTTTTGGAGACCGTGGTAAAATGTCATTTCACTTTGATCTGAGTACTAGCCTATACAATCTTATGAAGGCAGAAAAAGCGTCAGATTGCAAGAACTAATTCATAAAAAAAATCTAACTGCTTAACATATTATCTGATACCAAAAAAAAGAAGCATAAATTTGAAAGACGTCAGACTGAAAATGTTAACACTTTCGGAAAAATATTCCTCGAATGGCGTCGCTCGAGGACAAATTTGAAATGGTAACACGATAAATTAAACTATCACAACATATAATACAACAATTTGAAATGACGAATAAACATTTTTGAGCTCATTTAATTGATGTGAGTCCAGTTAATACTGTTACGTCTTCAAAGGACCCGGTTAACTATCATGGCATTGGAAATCTTCGTAAAAGTAATTCGGCTGCCATCGAAGAAAACCATACCAAAGAAAGAACCGTGAAATTGACCGAATATTTCATCGAATATTATGGAAATAAAGTACGAAGCATGAAACTCATTCAAAAATAAATTCAGTCGAAATGGACTTATCATCAGTCTGATAATAATAAGCCAATATTTCTAATCCATAAAGTTTCTCAACTTCGTTGGACAGTTGTGGTTCTCCAAACACATCACCACAAAGGATTAATAAAGACTATTTCACCAGTTTCGACACCAATACCCACAACAAAAATAATATTACCTAAAAGCTTAACAAACAAAACAGTAACAGTACATGAAAACCAAAACACGGTGTTTTTGTCTATACAATAAGTTTTTGTTATCATTACGATTACACAACGTGAGATAACTATATCCAATTTATGATCAAACTTGGAGTTATATTCGTCCACAAACAGAACCTAAAATTGGACAGCTAAATAAGTTATACCCTAGAGCTAGACGTAAAAGTTATTTGTGAATTTTCGATCTCATCCTGAGATGTAAACTAAACAAATGACAAAGAGGAGGTTACCTAAATTTACTATACGTAGCGTAGTTGGAAATTCATATTTTGAAAGGAAAATGCAAAATAGTGAGGATTGAATTTTCTTCGGCAATAAAGTATTACTGAACATAACTTTATGAAACAACCGCCCAGGTGGCGCAGTTGTTAAAGCGGCGGCAGTTGGAGCGGAAGGTACCGAGTTCGAATCCCGGTAGGGGCGGGATGGAAAGGGATTTTCACCATGGGATTACGATCTGTGGTGTGAATGAACACAACTATGGCCCCCTGTTTGAGTGCAGAACTCAGGGGCCGACCCATCTTCCATGTCAGAACTATTGGCTGCTATGGAGCTATGCAATGTGTAGTTAGGAAAATCGGACCTAAAGGCGTACGTACTCGAATTGGCTGTAATGGCGTAAAAGCAAGGACGTAAATAAGTGAACCGCGAGATAAAAAAAACTGAATGAAACGCATCACTCGCTCTAATTGGTATAATCAAATTGTTAAACTTTGGTACTACATGTATAAAAACAGAAACTTTTGTGACGTATTTTGTACTAACAAACACTGAATATTTAACCGGTACTGATATTCTTAATCTCTTGGTTTGTTGCACGTCACTTGAAAAGTAAACGCCTAAAATTTAATTTTGGAAACCGGATGTTAGTTAGTCTCCATAAATTTATTTTGTGATATATACATAAATATATATATATATATATATATATATATATATATATATATATATATATATATATATATATATATATATATATATATATATATATATATAAGGGTCATCCAAATGTGACGCCTAGATGTCAGCAGTATATAATTTTTACACGTGACATCTTTTCAAATGACATAAGCCATTTTGTTTTATTAGAAGGTAGTACAGTTTTAACCATGGACAGGTACACATTGCAACAACGCGTTTACATCATTAAAACTTATTATGAAAATAGGCGTTCTTTGAAAAATACCCATCGCAAAATTCGTGATTTTTTTGGTGTAAATAATCGGCCAAATCAATCTTCAATTCAAAGATTAGTGAAAAAATTCGATGAAACTGGTTGTGTTACTGATAAACCAAAAAGTGGAAGACCAAAAACTGTACGCACAAATGAAAATATTGCTGCTGTTAGTGAAAATGTAGAAAATGAACCGACAACATCAATTTCGCGTCGTTCGCAAGAATTGGGCATATCTTATGGCTCCTTATGGAGGATTTTGCATAAAGATTTGCATTTACACGCTTACAAAATTCAATTAACCCAGAAATTGAAAGAAAGAGACCATTTACAACGTTGTAATTTCGCTAGTTGGATTATTGACCAACGAACGACAGATCCATTGTTTTCAAGCAAAATTTTGTTTAGTGGTGAAGCTCATTCCACAATGGATGGATTCGTCAATAAGCAAAATTATCGTATCTGGGGTGATGAAAATCCTCGTGTTATTCATGAAAAATCTCTACACCCACCAAAAGTTACTGTTTGGTGTGCATTTTGGGCAAATGGAATCATTGGGCCATTCTTCTTCGAAAATGATGCTAGAAATGCTGTTACTGTGAATGCTGAGCGATACCAATCAATGTTGAGAGACTTTTTATGGACACAGTTGAGTCATATTGATGTGTCTGACGTCTATTTCCAGCAAGACGGTGCTACATGTCACACAACTCGACAAAACATTACGTTTTTGCAATCAAAATTTCCTCAACGTGTAATTTCACGAAATTCAGATTTCAATTGGCCTCCAAGGTCATGTGATCTAACACCATTAGATTATTTTTTGTGGGGTTTTTTGAAAAGTCGAGTGTATGCTAACAAGCCACAAACAATTAATGATCTAAAGAACAACATTCAAGTTGCACTTCGTGAAATAACACCAGCAACATGTCGGAAAGTCATTGAAAATTTCGATATTCGGATTGATGCCTGCAGACGCAGTCGTGGTGGACACTTAAATGATATTCTATTCCACGTATAATTGTAATGGATCATACTTTTAATAAAAAAAAACAGCTTGAAAAAATTGCAAATAGTTTGTGTTTTATTTAAAAGAAACATGTAGGCGCGTTTTT
The DNA here is from genome assembly GCA_963932295.1 of Tipula lateralis. Classification (NCBI taxonomy): domain Eukaryota; kingdom Metazoa; phylum Arthropoda; class Insecta; order Diptera; family Tipulidae; genus Tipula; species Tipula lateralis. The sequence goes on from OZ010738.1 coordinate 133,925,961, forward strand.
TGGATGACCCTTTATATGTATATATATATATTTATATATATATATATATATATATATATATATATATATATATATATATATATATATATATTATACATATATATATATATATATATATATATATATATATATATATATTTATATATATATATATATATATATATATATATATATATATATTTATATATATATATATATATATATATATATATATATATATATATATATATATATATATAAATATATATATATATATATATATATATATATATATATATATATATATATATATATATATATATATATATATATATTATATATATATATTTGTGACTAAATTATTTTAACCATATTTTATTTAAAGTTTTGAATTTTTATGCAAAAACTAGCCTATATTATGCAACTTGTATTGGTTACGCGAATTTATAATTTAATTTGATAAAGCTTTATACACGATTAGTGTATAAAATTGTGTAAGCAGAAGTTACAAACCTTTTCACAACAATGTTAAGGTTAACATTCATTGTCCAAATTTCAATACAATTAAATTTTATATTATTTAATTTAAATACTTAAATTTCTATCGCCTTAAACAGTAGCTGTGTTTTAATATTCGCGCTATCCAGAGCTTGCTATCCGGAGCTAGGGAAATTTCTATTCAAACTTATTCTATTATCCGCCAGTGTCACTGTTAATCAAAAAATAAATACATAAAAAAATCAAATTTTGACATTTAATCCAAAGAAATTTTTCGTTTTTAGGGATGAACATTAAAATACCCATATTTTTCGTAAATTTCCCATCAAATAATAGTTGCTCTGGATAGCGGCTCCGGATAGTGCTCTATACAAATAGGTAGAGCTAAATATTTATTTTTACAAATTTTGGTATCTAATTGAATGAAAAATTATAGTTTGCTGTTAAATAAATTGTGTTTACTTATAAATAGCGCATTAAATTGGATTTTAAATAGAGAAAAATGCTTTTTCCGCAACGCTATCCGGAGCCGCTATCAAGAGCAAATATTAAAACACGGCTAGTAACTCTCAATAATCTGTTTTTTTCTAAATTTTAATTCATCAGTTCGGTTACTTCAATTTCCTTGATGATTCGTGATTTTCATAATCACAATTTTGGTGTACCTAATTATACTATTATTGAACTAAAAACTTACTAATTAAAAACAATTTAAAAAATTAATTAATTTTTCCAGCAAAATCCACAGTGGCTAGTTTCAACTTGGTAATTTTTCCGATGTTTTCCGATACCCAGCTTTTAATCAGTTAGAGTATACAGTTCAATTCTCATTAGTTTGCAGTTTTTAATGTATTTTATATTTTACTTATCGACATAATTTACAATTTCCATTGCGTTTATATAATTAAATGTTGGTTCAACAAATTTGATGCTGTTTTATCTTTATTTTATCAAGCTTTAACGAGCTTATTATAGTTATAATAATTTTCCACTTTTGCCGACTTTAATTACAAATAATACTTTGAGACGATGACTTTAATAAACGTGTCATGCATATGACAGTGATAATTTTGACATGACTTTATGTTATTGGTCTTTAAATGAGCAAGTGGTGATAACGTGTGAAGCGACTATAGTCACAGCGGTTATGTTTAGAAATTAAAGAATATTTGGTTTTTATGTTCTAATTTATTTTCCAAAATATTTTCTCGTGCCACCAAGATGTTGTAAACGAAGATATGTGATATTAAACTCATAACAAGAATTTTTGGCAATACCTGAAATCACTGCTAGAATCAGATGCTAAGTAGTATGGAAATTATTATTTTGTACTGTTTGATCGTGAAACATAACCTGTAAAACAAACTGATAAATAAAAAGTTCGAAATATAACGATGTAGTTTAGTTTTAGTTATAAAATCAATTTTATTAATTCAACAAGCTTAAGATTACATATTACAATTATATCCTTAAATATGTCTTTTCCACCATTAAACTTATACATTATCATCTTATTAAAAACCTTTAATAAATAAATTAATTAATCGTTTTGGTTAGTTAGTCACAAAAACCTTATTTTTAATTAGTTTTTGCCGTGCAATTTTTTATTAACTGGAATTAAAAAAAAAATAATTACTATTTTATTAAAAAAATATCTACAGGTCTTACTTGTTATTAAGGTGTCCGGATCTTCATCGGTTGATATAACTTTTTTATGTATGTGTTTCATATACAACTTTTGGTAAGCTGCTTTTGATAAAGCGGGATCTATCTCGTGTGCGACAATAGGTATCACGGTTGATGACACAGGTACCAAATCTATGTATAAATGAATTGCAAATTAGTATTATTTTGAGTTTAACTTAGCCGATATATCAATAATTAATAATTAGTCCGTTTAATCTAGCATAATGTTCAACTAGTAATAGTTTAAAATAACATTTTAAGTATAGGCCAACAGTCTTTTGTTTTTATCTGGAAAAATTAAGCCCGTCCTTAATAATCTATGAAGTTTTTTGATTTTAATTTGTTTTAGAGGTAAAGCAATCGGACCTCTTTCTTCAATGATTTTAAATTTGTACCTCAAGTTATTTAATCGACAATGTACTGAAATAGATTCGATTTTAGTTATTTTTTTTCAAAACAATCCCATTCCTAACAGAATTCGATCCCAGTGCCGTGATGCAAATAAGCAGAATTTTATAAAAGGTTTTGGTTTTTATTAGTGGTTCTAGTTTTTTCCTCATTTTACTATTATTTTTTCAAAATATGGGGAAAATCTTTTGCAACATCTTGAAGGTAAGTTAAACTAAATAATGTTCTATTAATTAATAACAATAAGTGTGCGATAGCAGCCACAACAACCTAACCAACCTAACCTTGTTTCCACTCTTCGTATAACTAACTACCGTTGAAATCACAGAACCAATCGTTGTAATCAATTTTTATCCAAAATAAATATCGAAACTACTAAAAACCTTAATCAATATCAATAAGAGGTAATGGAACATATTCTGAAGAATAAATCGTCATATGAATGTAGGTGTACCGCAACGTTCATCTCTACGACCTACACCGTTAATAATGACCTTTTATCTTTTGACGATATATCACTAGTTTATTAATGATATAATGTTAATTCTTAAAACGAGATCGAATATAGTGAAAACGAACCAAACAGACTTTAATCCACACCAAATGGATTGAGTAAGACGAAAATATTATATAAAAACCAATAAGTTCAAATATCTTTAAGCCCATCGAAATATCGTCGAAAACAGTAAGTTATTCTTAATAAAATATCTTATCATCTATCGCTTTAGCTAAAACTGGTAAGAGAAGAAAACATTTGTACCTAAATTTTGAATACAAATGTGGAATGACAAATGGATTCAGGAATATAGTTTTATTGGATTCAGTGAGTTTCCATATTATCTTAATCGTGTCAACAAATTATTTAGCTTATTGTAAACAGAATATAATTTAAATTTTTTAAAAATAACATCAGTACTTTTACACTGGCTAAAACACAATCACTCTTCTTATTTTAATATAAGACAACCACGCGTTTATCTCCTTTTTTGGCAATGAAATCATTAAATCGCTACGACGATGATTTAATTTCACCAAAATACTGAACACGTTGCAAAACCACATTCACTGACACTTGATTCTATACATAGCATTCTAATACAAATTCCAATCGTTTTGATTAATTATTCAATTATTACCATTAATCAAAACTAGTTTAAATTACGTCACATTCATATTTAGTATACACGATATACACTACCTGCTTCATAAATATCCTTGCTAACTTTTTTGTACATCATAGCTGATGTTAGGGCATTAACAATTAGTATCGACAGAATCACAAATGAAAATATTATTTTGGCCATATTTCACAACAACAATAACTTTCTAACCGCTAAAAATTTTATATTACACTATTCCACCTGTTCGCTCTGTATATCTTACACTGAATAGTGTTTATGTGTTATTTTATTTTGTGTTGATTTCTCAATTTTACCTCTCCACTATTTATATATTTTTTGAAGAATTATAAGTATATGGATCGGTCAACAATTAACTGGTTAACTTACTAACGGAGTTTACGACCACGCGTAAATATGATTGTACCGCTATATGTAAACTACTTTGAAGAAGATTTTTATAAATTGCATCTATTCTTCTTGAATCTATATAAAATATAAGACAAATCACTCTATAGCTTTTTCTGGTACTTTCACTTTCAACGTACAAAGCAATATCTAGTAGTAAATGAGAGGGCAGTACATACTCAGCTCTTTATTATGTATAGTGTTAAGTATTAGCACTGAAAACTAACACATTTATAGTTTTTATTCCATGGTCAATTCCCCACGTTTTTTATTTAATAATTTTATATTCTCGTGTATATTTGCTATAAAAAACTCGAATATGAAAGTTTTGCCATAAATAGATAAATGGAAAGGTCGGTAAAAATATTGTTTTGTTTGTTTGTTCATTACGTGTTCGTTTTGATTGTTTTGCGTATTATATATATATTGTTGGCTTTAAAAATCTTCTACGCCCACTATCGAATAAATTAATAAATATCAATAAGTTAAGACATATAGGATTACGAACTGACAAATGTTTAAATTCGAATATCTTACCAATCGTTTAACTTCGTCAATCACGAAGTCTGATAACGTTAAGTATTTGGAAAAATCATTAAAGCAAGATTGTGGTAATATATTCAGTTATGTATATTAAAAAATATGTACATAAAATATACCTCTGTAAAAGAACCACATACTCCAAAAACTCAATTGCAAAAGAAGCATCATACACTGTTATCATGACAATTTTTCAAACCTCCGTTTAGAATCGTTTTATTAAGCTAAATGTCAAGAATGTATATAATATTTGCGACAGTTTTAGTATTTTTACTTTAGTTTTTAATTCAATTTTAACATAAGTAAATTTACTAATTATTAAGACAAATTAATCAAATATATCTTCGTGACGAAAAGTAAACATGAAACTGAAGAGCATAAAATTGAACGGAGGTTCGTTTCAAACTTCCGGATAGCGTAGTTCACAAATATATTTTCGATTGCAAAAGTGAATGCTAGAAATTTGATATCTAAGGAAGTTCGTAGCAAAAATATTCGATGTGCATGTATCTTGTATTTTATGTAAATTTTATATCTTGATGGATTGTTCTCAGGATCCGTGTTTGATTTTTTTCTAATAGAATAATTCCTCAGTTGAAACTCAAACGGATTTATCATTGGTCAAAGAATAATAATATACATATGTAAGAAAATTTAAAATTTTTATTGGTTAATTAAAAATTCTTAAAAAAAATTCAATTCTAAAAGTTTTGTTTAAATTTGAAATACTTTTAAAGAAAATATTCATGACTCTTATACTATATTTAAAAGAAAATTGTATCATCTTCTTAATGATATGAGCCTTGCGAAAAACAAATGGTTATTTCTCGAGATATTGATTTAATTTTAATACAAAGTGCTACGTTTGAAGGTGTTTCCTTAAACGCCTATAACTTGATAGGAGAGCCTCACAGTGATAAAAATAAAAGTGGTAAAATTAAAGTCGTTTTCACTTTGATCAAGGAATCCAACCGTATCATTCGTGTCAGTCACTTTCGAAAGATCCTGTATATTATGGCAAAAAACGACCTATTTCGGTCACTGCATTTATCGGTTGTCGGTTATAAGTTTCAAATATCTAGAAATGTTGTTGAGTGAATCGTAATCTCTTTCAAAATTTTGTTTTGTTCAGTGTCTCATTTTGATCTCTCCTGCTCAACTTTCTCGGCAAATTCCTGCACCGTGTAGCTATAACTATGAATAATTAAATTATAATGTTGTCCATGTATAATGTAATTTATAAGCACATTTATTTTTTGCTGGAGATCTTCCGTCTTTTTGTCAATTGCTACAATCATAGTTGAGATTTTCATTGTGCAAAAGGTTTGTTTAAATTTTTTAATTGAATTAAACACCACCATTTACAGTGCCATCTGTTGGGTTGTTCCACAAATTAAATAACTATACAGATAGAAACCTACGAATAAAATTCATTTTTTATAATTTTTTGCGAGTTAACCCACACAAAGCAAAAACACAAAGCAAAACGCTTACTCGGATTATTATCGTAAAATATCGTCGTAGAATATGTACACAATGAGGGTTCACTCGCAAATTTTTATGCATAATACATTTTACTCGTAGGTTTCAATCTGTATAGTTATTTAATTTGTGGTTGTTCGGAGATTTTTGAATGTCATTTGGGCTCAGAGATACAGTTAAATCTTTTCAGCAAAAATGTATAATATGTTGTTCAAATTACAATTATTTTTTATTATTTAGAATGTTAATATTGTCTGTTTCATTTGAAAAATAGTTTGCTTGTGCAGTTGCTTGTTACATTAGTTGGAAAGATTATTTTACCTTCTCATCCGAGCTAGTTAAGGTGTTTTAGCAAGAAGATCTATTAACAGATGATGCTTTAGTAACAATTAAATTTATAGAATGTAAAAAATAACCTTGTGTAAGTTAGAATGTAAAAAATAACCTTATGTAAGTTACACGTGTTTTACATGTTAAAAGTCGTGCAAATTTATATCATGTATTTTACACGCCCAACTGTGGCTACAATAAGCTGTTTGAGTAATTATATTTCCTAACCCCTCCATAGTGTCACTTTCCAGAACTCTTTCTCCCAAATATTCTTGCGAAGCATTTACCATATTTAAATTTAAGTACCATCAAAACCCACAAATGAAACTTCTGGAATGCTAAAGGTTTTTTTTACGCAAAACAAGTGAGAGCCCGATTTTCTATTTTGTTTTTGGCCACTTTAAAAACCATAATTTAAAATTGGTGACATACCTCTCATAATTAAACACCTGAAACAAACAATACATAATTATGAGACTTGGCGTATTTGTTTTTAGTAAAATCTTTTTGCTACTTTGGTTCATCATCGTTTTCTCTACGAATGTAACTTCCTTCTCTGGAAAATAATTGAAAAGGAAATACCATTACGAAGAAAATAAGATTAACAATACTTTAAATATTTTAAATATAGTTTTACAATCTATGTACTTACTTTAATTTTTGTCATTCATATCTACACTATATCACAAGCGCACAAAATTCATAATTAAGAAAAACTGTGTCTCAATTTCAACATTCTTGACGTTTAAATAAAAATAGAATTTTGAATATTCGGTGTCCTAAAAGAAAAGATTGTTATCCAATTACGAAACAGTTTCGAAGAAATTTCGAAAGGAACGTGAAACAAAATTGAAATATTTATTTTAAAATATAAATTGATTTAAGTTATATTTCATGAAAGAAAAGAAAATTTTATGGTAAGCGTAGTGGAGGTTACGAAAAACCGGCGAGGGTTGGAAGTACGAAATCAATAATGGAACAAGATGGAAGACTTCACGTGACAAATGTGTGCGAGAATTGAAGGCAGAAATAATCTTTTGGAAGAAATAATAAAGGAACTAAACTAAATATGTATTATTTTAAACTTGTATAAGTTAATTAGATAACAACTATCACGCGTTCTAAACATGCCTAATCATATTTCAGAATTCCAGACAGATTTCCTGTAAGGTAATTGTACTCCCATTGCACGTTGCAATTCGCATGTGGGAAAATTCCACAATTTTACATATTTCTATAAAAGAGCTAACTAAGCATATTTCGCTAGCATAAAAATATAACTTACTTTATATAAAATTTTAGAATAAGAAATCAGTTGTAATTTTACTTAAGAACAATAAAGTTGAGGTTTAACCTCTAAAAAATAATTTTTTTAGTTTTCATAACATAAAAAGATTAACTGGCGCCCGAGCAGGGACCTGAAAGTGAAGTGCGTGTAGTGATCCAAATAAATTTTAAAAGAAAAATTTTTTAGTTAAAGTAAAATAACAAAAAATTTTAAAATTTTAGTTAAAGAAATATATCGAAAAATAACAAAGTGTCAAGTGAAAAAACGAACCGAAATAAATTAAAAAAAATTTATTTAATAAAAAGTTCATTTAATAAAAATTCACAAGTTAAAAGTTATACGATAAAGGCTTTAACTCAATTTAAGATCCGCACGACTCAGACGTGGCAAGCAGTAGAACTAAAAATCCTATAAACCACAAAGCAAGGAAGATACGAGAAACGAGGCCCCGAAGTCACCGTAGAAACGGATAAAACGGAGTTTGATACTAAACAACCAAGAGTATTAAACAGCCGCTCGTACAGTTGCATTTGGAAGACCACATCAGGTCCCCACACGTTTAGGACAAAATTCACCGGGTAACGTGTGTCATCTTTAGTGGAATTACAACTCAACATAGGAATGGCAGTCCTACATTCCGTCATTATATTACTGTAAGTGATATCCAAATATATTTTTAATATATTTCTTATTATTATTATTACTATAACAATAAAAATACCAAAAGATTATAACAGAATAAACTCAAGAGGCCTAATTTAACAAAATAAACATTTCAAAACAAAAAACAAAATAAATTCAAGAAAAATAAATTTATAACAAAATAAACTAAAAGGCCCTATTTTTACAAAATAAACTTAATAATCATTTAAAGAAAAAAAAGAAAACAAAATAGATTTAAGAAAAAGAAATTTATAACAAAATAAACTAAAACTTAATTAACATTTAAAAACAAAAAAACAAAATAGATTTAAGAATAAACAAAAAAAAAAACACAAAAAGAAAAAGCAAAACAAAATAAAAACAAAAGGCCAAATTTAAAATAGTTCAGTGAAATTCAGAAGTGAACAAATCAAAAATATAAAAAAAAATCGCGGTTAAAGCTATCTCGCAATCTCCAAAATCGTAGTTGAATATTATTCTTTATCGGCTTAAATTTACTCGTTCGAAATGGCCCATACTAATCCCAATAATCCCTTAGTACGTCCGGCGGTATTAGACGCGAGTGGTTCCAGGAGAACCGAAAACACAGGCAATACCGAACCCCTAGATCTCAATTCCTTGACGGAGCAGATATCTAGAATTGTAAGGGACATCTTGATTAAGGACGGACGACAGATACTAACTGATGTAAATCCTAGCTTTAACACCCAAGACGACACTGACCAAACTATAAATTTAAACCTAGATCAAACCCTCTCGGATTTAGATAAAATCCCTGATATAGTGAAGAGCTTGAGAGAATTTTCTGGGCACGCCAACGAATTTAGTTCCTGGAAAAAAAGTGTAGACCGTATCCTCAAAATTTACGAACACTTGAAGGGTACGCCAAAATACTACGGTATTCTAAGCGTTGTCCGCAACAAAATCACAGGAAGTGCTGACATAGCTTTGGAATCCTACAATACGCCGTTAAACTGGTTAAAAATCTCGAGATGTCTTACTCTGCATTATGCAGATAAGAGAGATATAGGAACACTCGAATATCAGATGACGACTCTTGTACAAGGTTCACACTCAATCCAAGAATTCTATCAATTAGTGTACCAACATCTGTCACTAATATTGAATAAACTATCATGTATTGAAATGGGCAATGAATCTTTGACCAATATGACCCAAGCCTACCGAGATAAAGCATTGGACACGTTCGTTAGAGGCTTAAAAGGAGATCTTCCTCGACTTTTAAGTATCAGAGAACCTGTGGACTTACCACAGGCACTACACCTCTGCCTCAAACTTCAAAATATTGATTTTAGAACCCAATACGCAAATAACTACCAGAGGAGAGAAATTCGCCCACCTTTGCCTCCCCGACGAAATAACACTCAAGACTTTAAATTCAACCAACCATTCTACCCCCAACTCGCGCACAACCCGCGAGGACCACAACAACCTATTTTCGTAAGACAATTCCAATCTCCCAACAGACCAAACTTCCCACATAATTCCCATTTCCAAAGTAAAATGCACTTACCTAGTAGACCTCAATGGACATATCCACAGAGACAGATTACTAGACCAGAACCAATGGATGTGGATCAAAGTATGCAATCTAGGCATATTAATTACATGAATAAACCACATTTAACCAATCAACCCACACAGAAAAGAGCTTTCCAATCCCAACAGTCACACCCTCCTAACAAACTTCAAAGAGTGTTCTATACAGAACCAAACGCTGAAAATATGCATTCACCAGAGACGGAATTGGAAACCAATGAAGATAATCAGGAGGCCGCCGACTCAGTAGAACAAATATTAGAAGAATACGTTGATGCCTATGATAATCCGACTTACGACGAACCCGAAAACTTAGAAGACATATATTTTTTAGATTAAAGCGCTCTTCGCTCCCTTATTACGAACTCAAAATCAGGAACGGAGAGATTTTAAAATTCCTTATCGACACCGGATCAAACAAAAACTACATACAGCCAAAACACGTTAGAGAACCAATTCTCAACGATAAACCTTTCTTAGCTAACTCCATAGGAGGAAGTGTTGAAATAACCCATCACTCTCTCATAAACCTCTTCGGAATTAATACAGACAAAATTAAATTTTATATCCTTCCCAGTCTAAAATCCTTTAACGGCATAATCGGAAATGACTCCTTGAGAAAGCTTCGAGCCGTAATCCACACCAACGAAGGACATATGACTATTTTCCCTGACCTTAAAATCCCACTAAAACAACACCGTACAGAGGACGTGCACAATATAGATCTCAGAATCGAACATCTCGACGACGACCAAAGACATAAACTTTTCTCCATCATACGTAAATGCCCAAAATTATTTGCCGATCCCGATAGAAAGTTGACATACACAACAAGAGTCCAAGGTGAAATACGCACTACAACAGATACTCCAGTATATTCTCGAGCTTATCCTTACCCAATGGCTCTAAAAGAGGAAGTTGAAAAACAAATCAACGAGCTGCTAAGGGAAGGCATAATAAGACCTTCACGGTCCCCCTATAATTCACCCGTGTGGATCGTACCTAAAAAGGAGGACGCATCGGGAGAAAGAAAATATCGAATGGTAATAGATTACCGTAAATTAAATTCTGTTACCATTTCCGATAAATACCCCATTCCCGAGATAAATGAAGTTCTTTCAAATTTAGGAAAGAACCAATTTTTCACAACAATTGATCTCAAAAGTGGGTTTCACCAAATACCCCTCAAAAACTCAGACATTGAGAAAACCGCTTTTTCCATAAACAATGGTAAGTTCGAATTCACTAGATTACCTTTCGGTTTGAAAAACGCTCCGTCCATTTTCCAAAGGACGTTAGATGATATCCTCAGAGAGCACATAACCAAACGTTGTTATGTCTATATAGACGATATAATAATATTTGGGAAAGATAAAGACGAACATTTCCGAAATCTCGAATTAGTATTTCAGACCTTAGAAGCTGCTAACATGAAAATCCAGTTAGACAAATGCGAATTTCTTCAGAAAGAAGTCGAATTCCTTGGTTTTATCGTCGGAATAAACGGAATAAAACCGAATCCGAAGAAGGTTCAAGGTATCGTTAATCTATCCCCACCAAAAAACCTCAAGGATTTAAGATCCTTTTTAGGTATGTCGGGATACTATCGACGTTTTGTCAAAGATTACGCAAGACTTGCGAAACCCCTGACAACACTTTTACGTGGGGAGGATGGACGAGTGTCCAAAAACGCCTCAAAAAATAAACAAATTCACCTCGACGAACAAGCACTAGGCGCTTTCGAGAAACTAAAAAATACACTTATTTCGGAAGAAGTAATGCTCTCTCATCCAAATTTTGATCAAGAATTTGAGTTAACTACCGACGCCTCGGATTACGCGATCGGAGCTGTGTTAATGCAACAAAATCGTCCAATCACCTTTATCTCAAGGACGCTGAGTAAGGCCGAGGAAAACTACGCCACAAATGAGAAAGAAATGTTGGCAATAATATGGGCCTTGAATTCTTTGCGTAGTTACCTCTATGGGTCTCGGAAGGTCAAGATATTTACGGACCACCAACCATTAACATATGCTCTAAGCAACAAAAATACCAACAGCAAAATGAAGCGTTGGAAATCCATCCTCGAGGAATACAACTACGAGCTAACTTATAAGCCAGGTAAATCTAATATTGTAGCGGATTCCCTCTCCAGACTGCCAATCTCTATCGAAACACACACTTTAACGGCTACCCAACATAGTGACAAAAGTTCCTCCCATAACCTAATACCAACGGTCGAAGCTCCTATTAACGTTTTTCGCAATCAGCTTGTTCTTAAAACAGACGACTGTGAAAATAGTTATCAAATAAAATCCTTCTTTTCATCGAAACACATCAGACACATCTTCATCCAACCTAATTATTCCGAAACAGACCTTATAAATATTCTTAAACGATACGCAAATCCTAACCTGGTGAATGGACTCTTTACCTCAGAACCTATAATGGGTAAAATACAAGAAATCTACCCGCTTCACTTTAAGAGCTACAAAATCAGATACACTCAAGTTATGGTCGATGATATAGAAAGCGAGGAACAACAAGATGAGATAATTCTAGCCGAACATAAACGCGCGCATAGGAACGCATACAAAAATCGGTTGCAAATCCTGCGAAAATATTACTTCCCAAATATGGCGTTCAAAGTATCTAATCTAATTAAACCTTGTACGGTGTGCAAAGAAAATAAATACGAACGCCATCCTAACAATCAGGAAATTCACGCCACTCCAATTCCTGATTATCCTGGCCATACGATTCATATCGATATTTTTTCCACCGAAAAACAACTTGTGCTCACAGCAATCGATAAATTCTCTAAATTCGCTCAAGCCAAGATAATCGAATCCCGCGCTATTGAACACATAAAAAAACCGCTGCAGGAAATATTGTTCTATTTCTGCGTACCCGTAGCTGTGGTCGTCATAGATAACGAAAAATCACTCAATTCCGCATCCATCATGTCAATGATGAAGGATGATTTAAAAATTAATGTTTTTACGACCCCACCGTTCAAAAGCGAAGTGAATGGGCAGGTCGAGAGATTTCACTCTACACTAGCCGAGATAATGAGGTGCCTCAGAGCCGAAGGACCCCCTCGTTCCTTTGAACAACTCATCGAAAGGGCTGTGAATGAATACAATCATACTATTCATTCCACTACCGATAAGAAACCGGTAGAAATTTATTTCGGTCGAACGCCTAACATAGACCCAGAACAGTATGAAAAGGTTCGATTGAGCAATATAGAGAAGCTAAAGAAAAAACAGGAAAAAGACATGAAAAACCATAACAAAATTAGGAAACCGGTGAAACAATACACCCCTGGCGATATTATCTACGTCAAACATAATAAGCGATTAGGATCCAAATTAACAGTTCGTTTCGTACAAGAAATAGTTAAAGAAAACCACAATTCTGTCGTTATAACCAACTCGGGAAGAACTGTACATAAAAGTAACATACGGAACTAACCTATTCGTAAAAATCTCTATTACAGACACTGTCTTTTTCTTACAAACGCCAACATACAGTTATTGGACTTTACGAACTCACTACTAGTATCTATACATACGGGACAGGCCAAAATACAAACCGGCAATTTTAAAATCATACACGCTATCGACTTAGACGAATATGAACAAATTACTTCAGAAATCGAATCGGCCATCAATACGGACTCAAGCAAACGACATCACCTGTTTCCCTATATATCACACGAATTGGGACAAATTCAAAGCCTAATCGAAAATATGAAACCACGCAAATTTAAGAGATCGCTAGATTTCATAGGTAGCACATGGAAATGGATTGCAGGAAATCCTGACCATGAGGATTTTATTACTATTAAACAAAAGGTAAATAACGTATTAGAAAACAACAATAAGCAAGTAATTATAAACAATTTGTTCATGGAAAGAATTAACAATTTAACGGCCATAAATAGCGAAATAATAAATATTGTCAAAACTGATGTAGATCTTAATAATAAAATAATCTTAGACTTAGAATATAAAGTAAAAATATTAAAAGAAGACCTACAAAATATAAACTATGCAATACATTGGGCAAAGGCAGGGATTATAAATTCACTAATATTATCTAGGCAAGAAATTAAACTAGCTTTAGATACGTTTAAAAAAGAAAAGTTACCATTTGCAACTGCCGAAGAGGCATTAAATTTTGCTGAAATTAAAATCATTTCTAATTATAAATCTATTCTCTATATTGTAAACATTCCGATCACGGATCATAAAATTTATCAAAAAATTATATTAAAGCCAGTCAAAAGAAACAATATTGCCACCGAAGTATTGCATGAAAATATTATTAAGAATGATAACGAAATTTTGGCTCTAAAACAAGATTGTAAAACGTTTAACTTTGTTTCTATATGTAACACGAAAAACCTAGTTAACCTGTCAGACACGTCTTGTATTCCAAATATCTTTAGAAGTCTCGCTGCGAAGTGTAACATCACAAATATCCAACACATTCCAACTGTAGATGAAATTTCTCAAGGAATAATCCTCCTTAATAACTTCAATGGCACAATTCTCGTGGGAACGCTGCCCCAAAGGTTAAACGGCACCTATCTTATAAAATTCAATAACCTCACACTCAACGTTGAAGGCAAGTCATTTATCTCTAAAGAGGAATCCAAATTTCAAGTCCTTCCAGCAATATTACATCCTCTCCCGAGTGAGAAAGAAATAAAAAAAATTCTATCTTTAGAAATGCTGGATGAACTCCACATTAATAACACCGACGCAATAGAGATGTTGCAAACAGATTCCAACCTCAACAGATTTTCAAGCTACGCTCTCATTTCTATCACAGTGTTGATGTTTCTAGCAATAACTCATCTATGTCTAAAGCAGAGAAATACCTCAATAATAATAGAAAAGGCAGAATTACCACCACAGACCCAATTGGAAGAAAATCCACAACTCGAAACAAATCCAGACCCTCCTACTTCTTCAAAAATGAAGCTTAATGATATTCCATATTTTTAAGCGATTGCGGACAATCGCATTTAAGCCTGGAGGAGTTAATTAGATAACAACTATCACGCGTTCTAAACATGCCTAATCATATTTCAGAATTCCAGACAGATTTCCTGTAAGGTAATTGTACTCCCATTGCACGTTGCAATTCGCATGTGGGAAAATTCCACAATTTTACATATTTCTATAAAAGAGCTAACTAAGCATATTTCGCTAGCATAAAAATATAACTTACTTTATATAAAATTTTAGAATAAGAAATCAGTTGTAATTTTACTTAAGAACAATAAAGTTGAGGTTTAACCTCTAAAAAATAATTTTTTTAGTTTTCATAACATAAAAAGATTAACTTATATTTCAACTGCTTTTAATTAATACGCATATAAAGCAGATTTAATTTAAAAAATTTTACTCTATTAAATGCAGTTAAAATTTTATATCTTACTTCATACAACACGAACTTCTATATTCTCAAAATTCACATCACATAATTTCATTTAGGTAAATTTTTTAAAGTACGATAGTACTACAACGTAAGATACCATTAAATTAAATTTATTTTTGGAAATTGGTATGTAAAATGCCGCAGTGGTTCAACCTGGAAGGTACCTTGTTTGATAGGGATAGAAAGCTAAAAGGATCCTGTTTTAATGTAGAATTCATGGGTTGACACATTAGTACTATAATCAGAAATATAGGCTGGTATGGATCGTTGAAATATGGTTCTACGGAAATCGGACCTTCGATTTGACTATAACCATCATACCATGGAAAAGTTTAGAGGACATTGAACTCCAAATGCTATACTTTCAGAAATACTTTTTAATTTAAAAGCAGATACCGACCAAATGGCGCAGTGGGTAATGTTGCGACAGTAGGAGCGGGAGGTATCGTGTTAAAATTCCGCTAATGATAGGGTGCATAAAGGGTTTTCAAACATCTGATTACGGTGTAAATAAATATATCTATAAACCCTGAAGTGCAGAATTCACAGACTCGATTCATCTTCAAGTTAGTACTTATAGACTTGTATGAAACTATGTTAATGTGCAGATGATGCGATTTGACTGTACTGGCATGAGATACGTAAACAAGAAAACCTCTAATGATGTGGTAGTGCCTTGCAATTTATAAAATAAAAAACAATTTAATTTACAACAATTTATTTTTCGTAATTTATATTTACCGTAGAATGCCAAATAATGTATCATGGTATACTATATGGAAATATATAAAATTTATTTATTTTTTAAATTACTTAATAGTATATACCATGATATATTATTTGGCAAATACACGATCGCTTGTTATTTTTTCTATCACCTTTACTGGTATATTGCTTTTCGCCCCACTCAAGCCATTGATTCCATTCATTACGTAGCGCCAATTTAAATGAAAGGTTTACTGCAACATCTAGAGGTTGTAAAAACGACGTACATTTCCAAGGTATAAACACCACTTCAGTATTACATTGGGTCTTTAGGCTGTTAACAACATACTGTTTTTTGTGAACTCCATAGGAATCCATGAATAAAACGGATTTTGTTTTTACCAAAAACTTTCCTTGTTTGGCGAAACAACTAACTATCCATTCGTGCATCACCTTTGCATTCACACTACCACCATCAGAGACTGTAACGAATACTTGTTTTGGTAAAACCAGTTTAGGAATATTCTAAGACCTTTGAATATGATGAGTGTTTTAATGGTCATTCCATCTGCTGCAATGCATAATACTGCTGTTAATCGGCTTTTCTTGTGCCCGGTGTATAACCTTCAATATTTCGCTCGCCTTTGTAGTGTAATGTTCTATCGCTACACATGTCAAAGTAGGAAGAGGTCTCATCCATATTAAATATTTGCCACGAATTAAATCCCACTGTTTTTTGTCTACATTGTGCAAGATATTTGTTTATGATTTCAAATGAAACCTTGTTGACCTCTAAACATTGTTGGCTTTGATGGGTAATCTTTCTCGAAGAAATTTTATTTCTCCTGCACACAGGGTGTATCCACTTATTACTGCATTTAAATCCATTTGAGTTTAAGTTTTGATCTTTAGCAATAGCTTTCGATTTGATTTTAAACGAACCATAAGACAGAGTAATTTTTTTGTTCCTTTGAACCATTTTACAATTTCACTTTCAATTGTGGGATAAAATGTTTTGCGGCCTCCTCCCTTAATCGATAGCTATTGGTAGAGGCTAATTTCGTTAATTGGGTTTCATTCTTTAACTAGTTGCGAATTTGGCAACGTTGATATCCAGACTCCCGACTGACTTTGCTCAAAGATTCACCAGTTTTTATTCTATTAACAATTTTTAATTTTTCACTGGTCGGTATTTTCTTTCTTCTAGTCATTGATCTAAAATAAATTATTTAATAATCTAATGATATTTATTGGGGCATAATTAATCAAATATACGAATTTACATACCTAAATTGTATTTAGTATGATCTGAAAATTTTTTGGCGATTATTTCCACCAACAATTCGGATAACTAGTACTAGATAAAATGTTTTTAATGAAATAATGTATATAACCAGTAACCAAACAAAAATGATTTAGCTGGTACACGATTAACTCGAATAATTTTGAATAGTAACAGAGCTAAATTAAATTGGTGGTGAAGTACCAAATATTATTTTAACTATTTATTCTAGTCACTTTATTGTAGAGAATTACTAGTGACTAAACTGAATTACCAATTCATCGAAGACGTGAATGTCGTAACGGTTTAAAGGAGAAACTACAAACAATTTGTTTTTCTCTTTTAAATACCTAAACAAAATTAACAAAAACACAGTTTTTCCCAAA
Organism: Tipula lateralis; assembly: GCA_963932295.1. Taxonomy (NCBI): domain Eukaryota; kingdom Metazoa; phylum Arthropoda; class Insecta; order Diptera; family Tipulidae; genus Tipula; species Tipula lateralis. The sequence continues at coordinate 133,943,748 of OZ010738.1, forward strand.
AGTCGATTATTCTGTTTTTTAATTTTTATTTTTCATAAAAATATTTGTTTCGTAATAATATACCACTGGTATATTATTTGTAAATTAGAGTGAAATAATATACCAGTGGTGTATTATTTAGGGGGGTACATTATTTGGCATTTTTCGGTCCAGCCCTTATAATAAAAATTGTTTGTGCTCCTTCATTACAAAAGTTACCCAACGTAAATCTAAAATTTAAAAAAAATGGTAAATTAATTTTGATCATTCTTATGTTTGAGTATTGAGTAAACTTAGCTTCCTTTGTCAATTCTTATGATGTTATAGTTATAGCAAAGAGAATAAATATAAAGAGGCACATCTTATATGAACCGCGGTTGCATATAAACTAAAAATTTTAAAATATTTCTGAGTTATTTAGTGGTGGCAAACGAAATAGGATAAAAATATATTTTTTAGTTCGTTTTCTCTTTCGAACGACAACAAAAAAAATATTTGACTATTTCAAAACTTCGCTTACTATTTCATATTATAATTCAATTGTAAAATGGAATAGATTATTATATGAAAATATATCTTTTCCATTTTACAATCCATTTTTCCATTATTGATGGTGATGATCAATAATAGGGTATATTTCTGAAATCTTGGTTTATGTTGATGCAGCATTTTGTAAGTATGATAAATTGGCTGTATTATGCAACACGTGGAATTACCTTGCATATTTTTACAATTGAGTTGCCATTGCGACCAACCTTTAAAGCTATATGTTGCATAAGTCTCATTTGTTCCTATACTGTTTCATTTGTAGGTAGCTGGACACTTGGCAATTTACTTACTTATTCAAGATATTATTTATTAGATATTAAAGGATGCTTTAAGCATGTTTGTTTAATGAATTTATTTCAGGAAGCCAAAGAATTAAAATCAGTATAAATACATATTTCGTTTTCACCTAAAAATTCTGTGTTAATAAGTAAAATTTTATATTAAATTAAAAATTGATTAGTTAGTTTTTTAACATTCTTTATGAATAAATCATGTACATATAAATTAATATGAATCAATTAGTCAATTTTCGATGTTTTCTCGATCACTTTTTGATCTGTAATGGTTTCTATGATCTACGAGACCGATAAATCATAATAAAAAAATTAATTAACTTCTAATAATTTGACCAGTGACATCTATAAATTAAAGTTGATTTTAGATAGATCTACCACTATGATCGATTTATCATACTCATGATTATTGTAAAATATTCTATGTTCAATTTATAATGAAAATATATTTAATGTAAATAATTTGCATACGATGAATATAATACATTTTTATTTATTTATTTTCAGATTGTTTAATGGTAGTGAATAATAAACTTAAGCAAATACCGATATTAATAATTTAAACGATATTCATTTCATTTATAGCACACATAATTTGTTCGTCAGTCTTGTGTATGTTTCAAATTTTTGGCAAACAGACGTAATGACCCATATAAACCCCTTTAATCTAACATTTGGCCCAGCTCTAACATCCAGAGTATAATTTAATTTCTTTAAAACAGAACTTAGGTCACCAAAGAAATTATAACAAAATATTATTTATATTAGTTATTTTGTAACACAATTTGGTATAACGATTTAACTTCTTAAGCTATTGGCTTCAAACAATAACAAAAAATATTAATAAAAAAGATAGAATTAGAGGAACATTAACCTTTACTCAGTTATGTAGACATATTATATCTGAATGATAAACGATGGCAATAAACGAAACGGAATCTTTATAGTATCATTCACAGTCAGACGGCAGGAAACGCCACAGAGTATTACCGAGAACGTCCAAAGCTGACTATAGTATTCAAAGTTTTATTTAATGGAACCCCTATTCCAAAATTGATCTGAATCTATTCTCTGTTGAATTTTTATTTTCAGATGCTTCTTTCTTCCAAATCATTTATTTGAGACAGATTTTGAGCTTTTAGATTTAATAATGTCCTATTGTCTTCCAAAAGAACTGAATGATATTTATTTAGCAATTTTAACAATTCGTTCCCGAGGCAGTAGATTCTACTAGCCATTCTGCTCTGTTTCACACTAACGTGTTCTGATTCCATGCAGGTAAATTTACAGACAAAACATTTTGTAAACTGTCAGAATTTGATTGGTGTATCTCAAGTTTAACATATTCATTAACAATCGTACTCCTTTCGATTGGTAAAACTGTTACAATTGAGTTCGATTTTTGAGTTGTTTTTCAATTCAGTTTTTTTGTGATCGTATTTACTTCGTAAAATCGTTGTTTTTCTAATATAATATAATTCTAAACACAAACTATCTTTTCATATAATATACACACCAAATTTATGTCATAAATATAAACACTATAAAATTCTGTAAATAACACTTGGAAAACATGTCGATTGAGTTTGAATTGTTGTTGTATATAAATCCTTTTAGTTACTTTTATTCATACGTTGTTCTATAAAGATGTTTAGTTTACTTAGTTGACTGTATAAAGTGATAGGATTAATATTCATTTCTTATTCAGGTCTTTCCAGGATATATATTACCTTTGTAGTTGTAGCTTCGTGGTTAGAATAGTTTCTCATTTCTGAGGTTTCGAGTTCGATTAACATACTACGGATGGTAAAAAAATATGGAATCTAGCGTTCAAGATAAGAATCGTGCAGTGATATTTTATTTTGCCAGTATCCTGTTTTATTATATATGAAAAATGACATATGTACACTTGCGGAACTTGCTTCAAGATATGGCTTAGTAAATTAAATAAATCTCTAAAACAGTCAAGTATAACTGAAATTTGAGCGAAAAATAAAGCAAGACAGGCACAATGAGGCATTTTATTTTAAAATTCTCTTTTATTATTTTATCGGTTTAGTTGACAGTTTATTTTATTTATTTATTTTTTTTAATTTTATATACACATTTTATTAATTATCTTTAGTTATAATTTATTATTTTTATATTTTAGTTTAATTTTCATTTAAAATCTTTAATACATTTTTATAAAGCAACATATATAATAAGGTTTGTTTATTCTTAAATTTAGTTTGTTTAATTGTATTTACTTCATTTTAAAATTTTCAATATTTTCTTAACAAAAACAATAAATTAAAGTTACAACGACAAATAATATTAATAAATATATATAAAACAAATCAAAATTTGGAATTAACTTCAGTACATTTTTCTATTTTGTGTAATTAAATCTAAATATAATAATTTTATGTATCTAAGGATACAATTTATTTAATAATAATGTTAACCCTGTAAAGTTGTTTATTTTCAAAAACAAAAAATCAGTTAGTAATTAAAATTATAATCAACCATAAACTATTATTATGTTTTCATTGGCAAATAAAATTGTTCTCTTTATAAACTTAAAGAAAAATCATATGCCTTACACATCTATGTATAAATATTTAGAACCAACCTTAGTCTGTAAAACTTCAAAAATAACTCATTAGTTTTTTAATTTCACCAACTTAATAGTTTAATATAATAGTTGTGGCCATTAGATGGTTGAATGATGAGCTAGGAAATTGTAACTGCATAAGTTTTACTCCCATAACTAGTTGCGGTAGTGTAAGAAACTGACAAATAAAACGTGAGGAGTGTTTAACTTAGTGTTAATTTAGTTTAATTTTGTTTAAACATCGGATGCAAGAACTCTTAACTTAAGTTACTACGGGTTGACTGGTTGCCTTAATTTTTTAAATAACTAAATAACATTTGGGTCAAAATGTAAAGCTAAACAACGTAAACTGTCTTGTCGTCGGTTGTAGCTTAATAGTTAAGAGAGTTTCACATCACGCCGCGGTCTCGATTTCGATACCCGTTGACCAAAAATTAACATGCAACCGGATGACATAAAAACGCGTTTGTTAAAACATTCGTTGGGTTTGACCACCTACAATGTGCACCATAAGCGTTAAGAAACTGGTTCGTAAGGTCTCAGTTGAGACGCGGTAAGTGCTGTTTACGACCTCTAAGCCATAAATTATTAAACTGTCTTGTACTATATCTGGTTTCGTATAACCATAGTTTCAAATATAATTTCGTTGTAATGTGCCATGCATAACCATGGTTTGTAACTTGATTAAAACTTAATGTATTTGAATTATATACATATTTGAAGTATTAGTCTTATAATAATTTTTTTTTATAATTTCATAATAACTGTCGAATGAAATGAGAACTGTAGTAGTTCACTATTCTCATCTGGCCAAAAATAGTTTCATAATCATGTTTGAACGAAATTAGATATGTGTCTATGTTTTAGACTGAATTGCGCTTCAAATTATAAGTACCGATACTATTAACACAAATATTCAGCTTTTTAATTTTTGAAAACGCGGTTTACAAGTTATTTTATTCACGAGCAGATTCCGAAATGTTCAGTTTTAACTAGAAATTATTCTTGATTATATTAAAGCTACACTTAGTTTACAAAACCTATTCAAATTTTCAATTTGGTTGGTTTTTTCACCTGTTAAAATAAATGTAACAATTAAACCAACAATAAACGACAATGTTTGGATCGATCATGTTACATATATAATAATGCCCTTTTTCTAGTTTTCCAGTTTTATTGATGGTGTACTCTCCATGCTAGCCATACGTAATTTCCAATTATGTTACGATATCAAAAATTGGCATGCCAGTCAAGAACTGTAAATTGCATATTCCTATTGATTTTAGAGAATACAATTTACATAAGTTAAATAGAAGTTTTTCACTAGCATTCCGCTTTTACCTTACCGCTTTTATGACAAGGTTATATACAGGATATAGTTTGTCTCTAGCATTACTGATCAAATTCTACTACAAAACACGCCGCTCTGATAACGTAAAGATTATTATTATTTGAGTTTTGAAACGATAACAACTATAAATTATAGGTGATAGTAAAAAACTAGTTGAGTCCAAATACTTGTCCACTGAGTGAAAAAATATCAACTGTACTGTAATACAACTGTTATTTGAATGTTACAAAAGAGTTCAACTCAGCTATAATTGGAACTAGGTTTTGGTTGGACTAAAAATTAAGCCAATAGATTGTATGACATAAAATCTCGTGTTTTCAAATAAGTTGTTTCTGAGCCACTTATTAATATTCAGCCCCAAACCAGTAGAATACAAATTTATGGCATACTAGGTTTTTTGATATATTAAAATAATTATAAAAATAACAACAATTATTATATATATGTAAATATATATATATATATATATATATATATATATATATATATATATATATATATATATATATATATATATATATATATATATATATATATATATATATATATATATATATATATATATATATATATATATATTTATTTATTTATTTATTTATTTAAAATTATATAACAGGTTCAATTGTTGTTTATTCGTAACAATTAAACCTTTACATTAACATGTATAATATATGTAAATATTATGTATATGACCATACTTGAGTCGTATCTTCTGCGACAAGTCCAAATAATATAAGGTGTTATTAATAAACTAATCAAGTTTTATATTTAACAACTTTAATAATAATAATAACATATAATAAATTAAAATTTCACAATTAAATAACGGTAATTAATTTATTATTAATAGCTACCTATGTACGTGGATTTTCATTCATAACCATTCATTTAATTAATTTGTCTTTTGTTATAATTTCTTTGGATGGAATTTACTTGTTAACATTTTTGTAATAATTATACATTTAATTTAATATATTTTTTGAAATAAAAATACTACATATATAAATATAATATCTTTAAATATATATTGTATCTATAAATATGTTTAAATAGAAATACATATATATATATATATATATATATATATATATATATATATATATATATATATATATATATATATATATATAATATATATATATATATATATATATATATATATATATATATATATATATATATATATATATATATATATATAATATATATATATATATATAATATATATATATATATATATATATATATATATATATATATATATATATATATATATATATATATATATATAATTATATTTAGAAATTTGGTTCTGATTCGTTTTGATTTTCACGTAAGCTACTGAATATGTCTATTTAAAATAACTTGATTCGTGGTATAATGTTTCTATGTTTCTTTATACATTTCTTCAATATAAAACCGCCATTTTATGCTTTTCTCAAAGCTTATTCAATAAAATCACTTTATAGATTTAAATGGTTGGTAATAGTTTGAGTTGCAAAGAATAAAATACAATTTTCACACTTATTGTTCTCAATAAATAATATTTGTAGGAATTATTGCTGTATTTCCATTAACATTAAACGAATAATAGTACCAGTCACAAACACTCACGAGTTCACTAGTAAATTTCATTTACATCATATCAGCTGGACTGTAGATTGTAAATCTAGTTTAGTCAATACGTCCATACTTTGTTATTTTATTTTAGTTTCTCTCATTCTATGATATATGAAAATTTACTAATCGTGCTTAGTTAACCCCTAATCTAATGAAACTTATTTGTGGAACCTAACTTATTCAAATAAGTATCCTGGCAAGCTAACTTATTTTCTATCTCTTTCTTACAAAAAAATCTAAAAATTCATCGTAAAAATCAATGAATAAAATAATTTTTGGTTCTAGTCGTTTTTGTGATTATAGCCAATTTAAATTGATTGTGATAATGTTTTGACAATTATATCTGTCATAATACTACTTTTATCAACTAATCGCTTAATCATTTTGCGAGGGTTTGTTTTTTTATTTAACATGGCGGAAAATAAGATCTAGTTTCCACCAAAAAGTTGATTATTTTTTTACAAAACGAAATTTTTGAGTATTGCTTATGTGTAAGTGTAGTACATATTCAAAATTTATTTTTATCGATTATGGTGGTTTTCCAGAAGAATACTTTTTTATGTAGTAGTATTTGCGATGGCAGCATCGTAATTTTTTCACAATTACTTGAGATGCGCCAAAATAATTAAGTGAAATCAATTGGAATTACTTCTTTAAGTTGTTTGCAAATAAGTTAATATAAGGTCATAATAAGTATCGATTGGTAAAACAGCATTTCAACTAACTGAATATAAAGTTGATTCATTTATTATATTTTAAAGTGGCTTTTGTTCGTGTTTCTGTTTTGAATTAAATTATGATTGAAATATTTTCCCCGGGAAATTATCCAATTAAATGTTACAAATTCTGTTAGAATGTTTTACTATAAATAAATATATCAACAAATACGTCGTCCTTGTCCCTTAAATAGAGTTTCATATTTTTTCTCTTTTCTTCTTTTTTGACTGTCAGTTAATTTGTATCATGGAGTAGAACCTTAAGTACGAATGTAGAAAATATAACAGAAATTACGGCATTGGTTGTTTTTTTTTACATATACATATGTATATAGTTAGTTACCAATTTTATATAGAGTTTTTTATTATTACGTGTTTTATTATTATGGAAACCAGTGCTAAAAACCAAATAATTTGATATTTTCTCTATTTTATGGTTATGTTATGGTTTACATCATATTTTTATTTTATTTTAAATGGATTTCAATTTCAACAATATATTTTATCAAAATACAACTTGACCATTCTAATACATCACAGAAAAAAATTCAAATATTTGATTTTTTCGTTTTTACGATGAACTGCAGCAATATATGTTTTTCATGTTCACTACGATTGAGATGTTTAGTAAGTTGCTTGTAGTTCTGCAATAAATAAATACCATACACCACTAAGTTTAATCATTTATCACAAAAGCCACGAAAGATAATGAGGACCATGGGGTTCATTTTGTATAACTATAAGTACATTTCGAAAAGACATACATGTTTATACATGTATTACATTCATGTTTTGTATGTGCAATTTTTTGAAAATATCTTATAAAATATAAAACAGAAAACTGCTTTCTGTTGGTTTCTACTATAACAAGGTGTGAATCAATAATTCAAGAAAATTAAAGTTAGAGAAGAAATAAAACTGTCTCGTGAAAAATTTAGATCGATTTTTGCTCAAAAGGGTTTTTGTGAATCAGCTAGCCAAAGAAGATCACTTTTGCTGAAGAAAAATATTGTAGAAACATTTAATATTGACCGACGTATTTTAATTACATTTTCAACGATTTAGTAAAATGTAAGATTCCAGAACTTGTAATAATGATTCCGCATAGGATCAGTAAGTTATATTAAAAATATGTATATAAATTATTTTACAACTGTATGTTCATGTTCAAAACTTCTATATCAAAACCTTGGTTATACAGAAATTGAACGGTTTCTCATAAATCAAACTAATATATAATGTCTTGAAAATTAGGGAAATTCTTTTTAATAAAATTATTTGATTACAATAAAAGAATTGGTTTATTTAAAAATATAAAAAATTTAACACATATTACATCAAAAATAAGGGGCGAGGTAATCTGCTTATCTTCTATGTACCGGTTTCCCTAAATTGTTGTAAAATATTTTTTTCGATGACTATAGTTTCTATCTAGTTTTATACGATACTATTTGATAAATTAGTTTTAACCAAACAAAATAATAATATTTTAAAAAATAATATGTACAAGAATTAATTTAATAAAATAAAATAAATAAAGGTATTTATTTACGAACAACCGTAAATTAAACTTTTACTAAATGATTTCAATCTTTCGTAAATAATAAGTATATGTAAGCAATTTGATTTTGATCCTGTTGAAATTTTACAATCAGTTTTTTAAATTGGCAAAATAATAATTTTGAGCCCACCAGTTTCTTTTAAATAATATAAAGATAATTTTATTTTAGTTATTTCGTTGTGAGTTTGACTCAGAAATATATTTGAAAAATCATTAGGTTTCATAAGAAAAAGAATAAAATTTTTCACGAAATATATAATTAATGAAAATAAAATATAATATATATACATAACTCAACTTAACTCCGAAATTCTGAGTAATAACTGTTTTAGCGGTGAAATTAAAATTAAAAGTTGGAACCAGTGAATCTACTGTAACTTTTTTAGAACCATTCTTAAGAAGTTTCAAAATGTATCTACATATATAAAACTTTACGTGAGATGTTGAGATCTTCATTGAAAAATAGTTTTAATAACAAACGTTGGTACGCCTTTTATTGAAAAGTTTGATATTAAATGTTAAGTAGTTTATTTATGTTAATAATAACAATCTGACTTGAAATCTGATATATGCTATATATATATATATATATATAACTTTTGATATATAACTAAGAAGTAGCTCTTAACTATCGTCAAAACATAACAATAATGTTCTAGGTGTTGGAAAACAATATTTCTTGAATATTTCTTGAGCATGAGTTGCGAGTGCTTATCCAAAGGTTATTTCACTAGGAATCATACATAATATAATAAGATTACAAAATGCCGCAGATATGAAATTCTCGTTAGGATTAGAGCTTACCGCTTGGTAGTAGTGTACTTGGTATTGAAATATAGAAAATTATCTTAACTTTAACTGTTTTGAAATAATAAAAACCTAAAAATATTTTCTAAATAATCTATTAAACAAAAGTAATTTAATGAAGTATGTTCAAATGTAGCTAATATCGATGATGATTTACCCTCTTCGACTAAAAGCATTAATATTACAGCTTTTGTATTATTTACATTTGATTTAGACAGCCAAAATTCCAAATTTACACTAAATTTTAACTATATTATATGTAGTATATAATATATGTTAACCATATATGTATAGTTAGTTATGGTTATAGACACTTCCATATTTTGTTATTTACTGTATATATATATATATATATATATATATATATATATATATATATGTATATATATATATATATATATATATATATATATATATATATATATATATATATATATATATATATATATATATATAAATATATATATTATATATGTATATATATATATATACATATGTATATATTTATATAATATATATATATATATATATATATATATATATATATATATATATATATATATATATATATATATATTTATATACACATATATATATATATATATATATATATATATATATATATATATATATATATATATATATATAGTAAATAGATAACTATTAATTTTTTAAGGATTTTAAATTCATTATGTTAAGGAAATAGTTATTTTTGGTATAACTAGTTAGGTTCCCACAAAACTAAATTGATCAAATATTAATTTCAAACTATAATCAATTTCAAGATTGTAAAAAAAGTACGAAAAGCCACACCATATCACACTTGATTCGTAAGTTATATGTTTAAAGTTACTAACTTTTATTACCATAAAATCAAAAAAAAATGTTATTGTTTGTGAGACAAACCTAAAAGTTAAAGATTCTAACGCAAACATAACAACTATAATTTCAGCATAAAGATCATCAATTAACTACGACATAGATTCAAACAAAATTAATTTATTGATTGGAGTATTGATGTCCGCTGCAGTGGCAGAATAGGAAAGTTGCCTTTAACCGTAGACTAATCTTACAATTGATGAGTGTGGTTTTGCAACTCATGGCCGTTCTAATTTCGGATAGTATATATAAAGTATACCTAGAAACTATTGTATTAAAATTTTTTGAATATAATATGCTGAAAATTAGTCTTCATCGCAAGCAGATACAGAATCTTATGTTTTTTAACCAACATTCGGTGTTATTTGTGTTAGCTAGTAGAAAAAATGATGCAAAAATTACTTTAATCGTCTGCACAGAAGCAGATGTATTTTACCACTTCTGGCTCTATAGTTCAGTATCTCATTCCATTTTTTATACCTTTGTGTTATCCGACACTCAGGCTATGTTGGCCCATTGTGACATCCCACTTAATTACTTTACGTTCCGAATATAGGTCCGATTTTCGTAGAAACCACGTGCACTATAACATCCATGCCAGCTTATAGTACTGACATGGAAGATGGGACGACACACAGATTTTAACCTCAACTGGGTCTCAGATGAGTTCGTTCGCACCACCGATCGCATCGCCCAAACGATCGATGGTGAAAATCCCTTTTCGCATCCGGTCCAGTGTTTAACCACAGTGCAACCGGGCGATTTTTTATACCACACATCCAATATTTGTAGTTTCATTTTTCTATTCTCATTTATGTAAACTGGCTGTTGCATATAACATTTATGTGCAATTTCATTTGTCCCTCGATAGACAAATCGCAATTGGAATTGGAATTTTCAAGTTTTTATTATAAATATTTCATTGCATCATTTTGAAATATGTTTTGTCAGCGAAATGAAACTACGATTTATGGAGATACCGATATCATTTGACCGTTGCCTTTCGAATCATCTGATGTTTTGTTTGCGATAAATATATTATATTCATATCTTCCATTCATCAAATTAAATTATGATCTGTTTTATGTGCACCTGACAAAATTATCTACCGACGTTTGATATTATTTGTTATAAAAAATATTGCCAATTTGTCAGTTAATGCCTCTTTTGTTGTTTGCGCTTAGCGGTTATGAGTCAATTGGTTATGCTCCGATTTGCACTAAACCTTGTTAATTATCTGTTGTCCAATCACTAGTTCTTCTTTTGATTAGCAACAAATTCATCTACAACTTCCATAAAAAGTAAATGTTCTTGTTTAACTTCTGTGTGTGATAGTTTGTACCAACAGTGGCTAAGGTACTACATAAAACATAAATCAAAGGTTTTATTTTTTTTAGTAAGCTCAAGATTCTCAATATAAATAATATTTTGGAATTACATTAAAATTTTATTAAATTGATTTAATTATCCCAGTCACATACAAAGCCAACATACAATAATATTTTCATTGATAAAATTGTTTCTGTTATGTGCGCTTTAAGCAGTCAAACAGTGTCTGACATTTAGTGTAATAATTTAAAACTACGATTCCATACAAAAAATAATATATTGGCAGACTATTTCATATTGAAATCAAGTACACTACCGTTTTGCTATCTAGGCGACGCCTAAAAAGCGTTCAAGACGCAAAGATGCATATCTTTCTAATACAAAATGTATATATGTTGTTGGATACGAAATTGTTATTTTGGGGAGAAACCAAATCAGCATTGAATTATCATTAGAACAGATTACTAGCAAAAGCAAATTGCACCACTTTATAGGAATTATAGAAAAAAAAAACAAATTCTTGATATCTTCGTTATATTCTTTAGCTACTAACACAAATTAGATACTTAGCACTTAGAAAATAAGTTGTTTTTTTACATTTAGTTTTATTTGGGTGCAGGCCGGACTTTTAGACTGTCATAGCTCCTTGTAACTGCCAGAGCTCCTACACCCAACGCACGATCTTTCAAGTAAAGGTTGCTAGATGCCTTAAACTTTTGCATTTTATATTTCAACGAAAACTGAATACATACAGTAAATAATTATACACACTGTTTACATGAATACAGTAAAAAATTATACACACAGCATTTTGTATTACAAAACAACATACATAGAAACTATTCATTCGATCGTAACTAACTTGTCTGGAATATTTTAGGCCAGAGACACCATAATATAGGTATGCGGTTTTACAATAAAATAAAAAATTCGTATGAAATAAGAATTTTATTTTAAGTTGTCTCTGCTTTTATAGATAAAATTACTTCTCGTTAACGATTTTCATTCCATTCTTCCACCAATCTTAAGGAATGATACTTTATTATTCATCTCAAGAATGACATTGACTAGTTATTACTCCTTGCCATGTTGTCAGTTCAATGTTGCTGATTCGTTTACTGCGATAAACTTTGTCAGAAACTAAATTATATTCGTATAGGGTGATTGAAAGGAATGTGGATTCATATATTTTCAAACATTAAAGTTCTGGTTTAAGCCGAATTCTATTTCGAAATGAAAAGCATATACTGAGATGTCTCTTGTGTATCTTAAATATGATGTTTGGAATACAATTGTCTGTATGTACAATTTTTAATGTATATAATAGTATAATAATTGAAAGTAAAAAATTATCACTCTTCGGTCAAAACGATTGGATGTAATTAACGAATGTTCGTTATTTGTAAAATAAAAATAAATCGTATAGATACGGTTTTTTCTAAAAACTATCAATGGCAATATTGTGTACAAAAAGTCTACGCACATTTTACGAATGCTTGTTAAAAATTTGCGGGTTTATTGTAAATATATTTTATACATATCTTATTAATATAAATAACATTTATGAAGATATTTAACTAGTAAATTGGGCAACAGTTTATAAAAATAAAAAAAAACAATTTTTAAAACTAATTAAAATCTGTGTTTTCACTTAACAAGAAATAAACAACTCATATTAAAAAAAGAATTGATTTTATCATAAATTTCAATTTCGTTCAGTTTAATTTGGTAGGAACCTTTTATATAAAGGATGGGAGTAACAATATACATACATCTTATAAATAAATATATTCAATTTCATATTAATATCTTATTCATGTTATAACAGTTTTCTTTTAATTACTTATTTATAATTATTCTTTTATTATATTATAGTTATTTAAAAAATTCTATAAAACAATACAGTACATAAATCAACTAAAATGTGTGTACTTAATTAAGTTATTTTATTATATAAAAAAATCAGTTACAATACCGTTTCCATCTCAGCAATTTCGGTTTTATACGACCTGAAACAATGATATTAAATTTGTCATTTTAAAGAACAAAAGTGTATAGATTTAAGTTTAATGATTTTTGATTAGATCAATGATGTAGTGATTAACTTACGGAACATACTAATTTAACATCTTCTGAAATTTGATCGCAGTTTTATACAAATCAAATTGATTTCAAATCATTTCCTAAATATTAAGTTATTATTTTTCTGGTTTGTTTCTTTAAAATACACTACTCGTCAAAAATTGTCGGATACCTAAATTTCTTCATAAATAACCATTTTAAGCGCAATTACGAGTTATTTAAGGTGCTGTCATATTAAAAAGTATGTAATCGGAAAATAGATGAAACAATAAAACATATTGTTTTATTTTAAAATCAATCATAGCAACAAAGTGTAACAAATGAAAAATATTCAAAATTTGAACTTTTATGTTTTCCAATATGCCATATATGAGCAACATTCTATTGGTTTTGTAGCATTTATTGTTGTAGTTTACGTTAACAGTACTTAGTTATTATTATTAGAAAATATTATAAAATGAAACCACATTCAACTAGTGACCTTAGAAGTGAAAACAACTAGTGCTTAAAAAAAATTGTTTTTATTTTAATTTTTGTAGTTAGAATTTTTACAAAATAAAAAAAGAAATTAAAATAACTAAAATCAATAATAAAACTATTAAAAATATAATTAAATTAAAAAAGCAAATAGCAAAAAACAAAAATACAAAAATTAATCATAAAATAATTAATTTAAATGGCGATTACCCAAACCAACCAAATGATTTAAAAATGAAAACTTCGGACAAAGAATTCAAAGGATATGATGAAGGAAATGAAATGAAATTGGTCAACAGAAAAAGAAAAATAATTAATAAAAGTAGTGTGACAAAAATAATAACATTAAATACAAAAATGTCTACACCAACCAATAAAAAACAGAACGTTGAAACATACGACGGTATAATGGTCTATGAAGAACAAATAAATACAAAACAAAATATGACGGAAAATAAATATTTAATAAAAGGCGAAGAAGGACCTTTTTACGTCATAATTACTACAAAAACACCAAAAAATATGATATCGATCATACTATCGAAAGTGTTTAAAGATAACAAAACAAAATTTAAAAATATAGTAGAAGTAAATAAAAGAACGGCTCGAGTAGAATTCGATAGATATGATAAGGCAAATAAATGTATAAGATTAGATGACCCGGTTCACAAAATATTAAAAGAAAAAGGATATACATGTTTCATACCGAAAAACTATACACACGTAGATGGAATTGTACGTGGAATAGTAGGATAATTTTCAATAGAAGAAATAAAAATAAACCTAACCTATGACTTTCCTATCACAAAGATGGAGGTTCTTCAGACTTGGGATAGAGAAAACAAATTATTAAAAGACACAAACATTTTGAAAGTAGAAATCAGAGCCAGTGAACTTCCAAAACATCTAATATTTTATGACATCAAGGTACATACGAATATATTTATTCCCAAACTTAAATTCTACACAGCCATATGGGCATATCTAAAAATATTGTCACTCGAAAATAAAACGATGTACAAAATGTGCAAAGCCAACGAAAATAGGTGAACTACGTGAATGTCAAGAAAAACCACAATGTAGATTTTGCGTAGAGATGAACCATTATACAAATTCAAGGCAGTGTTTAGAAAAAAGAAAACAATATAAAATAAAAAGGCATACTATTACATATAAAACATCATTCAAGGAAGCAATATTAGCACTTTACCCAAGACAAAAACAATTAGACAGAGAAAATGAACTGCACGATTTTCCAAAGTTAACTGAAACAATAGAACCAAAAACCAATGCATGGATAGCAAAAATGACCCGTAATAATGAACTATTAAAAGATCAACGTGAGAAAATTGATGAATTACAAAATATACTAAATAAGTTTATCCAGTTAGCCAATAGAAATTATACAATGCCAGATTTACGTTTACTTGAACTAACAGATTTGGTAAATAAAATATCAAAATAATGGCCGAGAGACAAATAAAAATGCTACAATCAAATATAAGAAGCCTTAAAAGTAATATCAACATATTAGAAGTATTTATACACACAAACAATATAGACATATTAAATGAGACTTGGACACGACCAGGAAAAGAGCCTCAAATTTTAAACTATAAAACTATTACAAAGAATAGAGACGACAGATATGGAAGAGTAGGATTCATGGTTAATAATAGAATAGGAGTAAAAGAAATGAATCTAAATATGAACTTAACACACATTGAGGCAATACATATAAAAATAAAATATAAAAAAAAATAATTAAAATATAATATCATTTTACAACCCACCAAATTGACAACTAAATATAGTAGTCGAAGAATTTAAAAAATTACTGGAAATAGCAAAAAATAATAAATCAACAATAAAGCCGGAGATATAAATGCTCACAGTGTTATGTGGGAAAATTCATCAAAAGAAGATAAATTAGGAAAAGAATTAGCAGAAATAATAAATAACCAAAAGTAATATGCAAATACTAAATACGGGAAAACCTACCAGGCAAAATTTTAAAACCCAATCAAAATCAGCAATAGATATTACGTTGTGCAATGAAGAAATAAAAAATAAAATAACATGGAACTGCATAGATGACAACTTAGGATCTGACCACCTACCAATTACAATCAATATAGAAACAAACGAATATTTAAGAAAAACCATAAGAAATTGGAAAAATATAATTGAAGAAATATTAAATTTAAATGAAATAGATTACACTACTAACATAAATATTGAAACATTCTTCGAAAAAATAATAGAAGAAAACACAAAACAAATTACAATATGCAATAAAACCACTTCAAAAAATGGTGGAACGACAAAATACACAGATTATGGAATATCAAAGAACAAAAACAAAAATGCTACAACACATATAAAAACCTATATCAAAAGAATTAAAAAGATCTGTTGCTATATTAAAAAGAGAAATCAAAAAAGCAAAAAGAGAATCTTGGGAATCATTTATTACCAGTATAGACTCAACTTTAAATACAAAACAACTTTGGAACAAAATAAATAAATTGAAAAATAAAAGAGAAAATAGATTTAACTTACTGGAGGACTACGATATGGCCATTAAATTTATAAACGAAAATTTTCCACAGTCCAGTGAAGGAATAAGATTACCAGTAGATAAATCACATTTAAAGAAGAATAAATTCAACAACAAAGTAATAAATGAAGTGCCTAAAAGAAAACAAAATACGGCACCTGGAGAAAACAATGTTTCATATAAAATACTGAAATCAATAATAGAAATAAACCCGAATATATGCAACTCAATAACAAAATATCTCAATACCATATATAATAACCAAATATATCCATACAAATGGAAAATAACGAAAATCATAGCAATAAAAAAACCAAACAAAGATGAAAATGCAACGGAAAGTTAAAGTCCGATATGCCTACAAAACACTATCTAAAATATTTAATACAATAATACTGGAAGGGCTGAATCAACATGTCCATACAAAAAATATTTTATCAAAATATTCTTATGGTTTTAGAAAAGGTTACAGTATTATGGACTACTTCGTTAACTCATTTAGTGAAATATTGATAGGAAAAGCTAACAAAAAAGTGCAAATATTAATCACCACTGACATATCTAAAACATTCGATAATGTCAATAAAAATATAATGATAAATAAATTAGAACAAATAAAAACACCTAATCACATTACCAATTGGATATATCAGTTTTTAACTAATAAAATAATCATATATAATAATGAAACTAAAATAATAAAACAAACAACAAATAAAGGGATTCCACAAGGGAGTTGCCTCAGCCCCTGTTTATTCAACATATACACGCAAGAAATACATAAACTAGCTAAAGAAAATATATCAGTATGTCAATTTGCCGATGATATCGCCATTTTAGTAAAAGGTACAAATGAAAAAACAGTACATCGAACAACAAACAATGTATTAAACTTATTAAGTCAAGAGTTACACAAACTTAAACTTTACCTAAATGAAGCAAAATGCTCGTATATGAGACTTTATAAAAACAAAACAACGAACCTCATAGTAAAATTAAACAACACAAAATTAAAAGAGGAAAAAGTAATAAAACTTATTGGTATTACAATAAATAATAAATTATCACTTCTACCACATTATAAAAAACTGGAAAAAGATATCAATCATCATAAGTGCAACAAATCTTTTAAAAAATATCACACACAAAAACGGAGGTGCACATCCTTATATAATGTTAAACTTATATAAAGCATTAATTCAAACTAGACATACAAATATAAAAAATTGCACAAAAATTAAACAGAAAATAATCAACAGTAATCTAAGAATATGCAGCGGAATGCTTTAAACTACCCCTATACCAACATTACTAGCAGAAACAGTTACCCTGCCAGCAGAACTAGATAACAAACTATCAACAATAAAATATATTGCTAATCAAATAAATAAAAACAACGAAACAGGAAAAATGATCACAAATAAGAAAACTATGGAAAAACTCTATAACGAACCTAACTTTTTAACACTAATCGCACAAAATAATATAAACGAAATGACAAGACCAGGAAATATTATTATAATATAAACGATGAACTAAGCGATACAAAAAGGATCACTATAATCAAGAGGAAGTTAAGAAACTATAAATAGAAATATTAAATAAATATAAAGGATACCAAGAAATACATACTGATGGATCATTGAAACATAATAAAGGAGGGATAGGTATCTTTTTTAAAAATATAAACACTGAAACAACAATCATGCTTAAAAATTATGCTACTATAAAAACAATTGAAACAATAGCAATTAAACTAGCCATAGATAAAGCAATAGAATTTGGACTTAACAAAATCATAATATTTACTGAATGTACTCTAAAAGTACATGTACTTCAATTAAAAATATAAATAAAGAAGCAAAATACAAATTCCATGAAAGAGAAATTATAGAAAAAATCATAAATATAAATATGAAAATAGTAATCCAATGGATTCCAGGGCACATGGGAATATTAGGAAACGAAAAAGCAGACATTCTAGCAAAACAAGCAAAAGAAGAAGCAGATGAGATATATAACAATTTCATTACAATTAAAGATGCACACCACTTAATACAAAACATAATATGGCAAGAATGGGAAGCGAAATACGACACATGGACAAGAGAGATAGGAAAATATTATAAACAAATCAATAATATCCCACCCAAAAAACCATGGTATCATAAAGTAAAATTGAAAACGTATAACATAAGGCAAATAAACCGCCTAAGAGCAGAACACGCAAAGAATAAAAAATTTAAAAACACTGTTGGAATTGAAAGAAATAACCTATGTGACATATGCCAAACAATAGAAGATAATGAACACATAATAGAAAAATTTATAAAATACGATAATAAGAGAAAAAAATATGAGTTAATCAAAAATACAAAACTTATAGATATACTTAAATCAAACAACATAAATAACTACAAAATATTATGTAAATATTTAAAGGAAATAGGTTATGAATTATAACTTATTAAAAAAAGTTTTTATGACAATTATATATAAATAAAATAATATATTGATAGGTCATGTGGATATAAAATATCTGACCAGAGCAAATAAAGAATAAAAAACAAATAAAAAAAAAAAAACATGAAACCAGAAAATGTCGCAAAAGCAAACGACTTCGAGTGATGATGGCCGTGGATTACATTGCTACCCACCTAAATTTCCCTTAAAATACAGTTCAAGTCACTTTTAAACGATATCGTGAAAGTGGTCAGTATCAACGAAGGGTTAAATGAGTAAACGAGTACGACGATTGGTCTATGGTATTATGATCGTTTTCAAAAAGGTGTCAGTATTTTAGTCAGTTTTTAAAAAAAACTTGTCCCCTTGCTGCTTTTTGGCGCTCAACTTTTTCGTTCAAATATAACTCGAATAATACAAATAGTTACCACAAACACAAATTATTTGTTATGTCCAGAATTTTTTGATGATCAGTGTATATTTGTTTCTAGTTCAAAGCCAAACCATGATAGTCTTTTGAACATACAGTGAATCGCAAAATTTACCTAAAGTTTTAAAAGTAAGTTTAAACTAGACTGTTTATCCGATTTGAATGATTTTTTGTGGTTTGAGGGGCAGATGATTCAGAGCACTGCCAAATTAGGTTTTAAACTTAAGGTACTACCGGGTAAAATGAAAGTTCATATTAATAATTATAATTTTTTTATTTTTAAAAACTTGATGTTTCTCATTACGTCACAGGCCTTTGACAGACCGTCTCACAAAAATATGTCGCTTTGTTCAGATTCTAGTACGACTTTATATTTAACTTAGTTCAATAAGTCCACATTACTCAACAAAACCTAGATATGGTAACAAAACGTCTTAAAGTAAAAAATTTACATCTAAGACTACGTGCCAAATGGCTTCCTTGCAATTTCGACCATCGCAGAGTAAGACTATAATTTTTGAGATGTTATTGTTGGTTGAAATGTTGAAGACCACTGCGAGTTTTATTTACAAATTAGTCACGGTTCTATTTGTGTCTGAATATCTATCTAATCGCCGAATAGTTATAATAAAACAAACCGAGTAATGTTTATAGATGTTCTGTCGTTGTTCGGGATGGCATTTCCATAGATAAAACATATCTTCTACCAATACTTGAAATTTTGTTATTGATCATTTAATTATCTATTACAGAAAGCAAATGTAAACTTGTTTTTTAAATATCAAATACACATTAGATTTGTTTCACTCGGTATCATTTCAATAGTTAAAATATTGATGTGATTCAAAATTGAGATGGTTCAGAAAACGGAGCTCTACAACTGGGGTTGGTTTAAAAGTAGCAGCAACTTTGGTAAGTCTGACATTGTTTTTTGAATAAAAAAAAATTGTTTGTAAAACTCGATAAGAAGGTTTAAAAAATTTCAACACATCCGGTAATTTAGCAGTTCACGGAAGCATTTGCCCTTTTAAATACACAAAAATTCAAATTAGATTAATGGCCTAAGATATTAATTTGAATTAAACTTTGGGTAAATTTTAAGTGGTGCGATAACTTTGCAGTCCACGTCCAGTGTTTAATGTACATAAATAAACTAATGAAGATATTTGATTGAATCAAAAATGTTGTAATTTCTTTTACACATATATAATAATACATTGCAATTGTTTTTAACTTACCATCTATAAAGATCTTGAGCACTTCCTCCTAAACTTAAATTACCCAAAATTGCTGGCCGTTCTTTGAATCTAGCACTGACTAGATCTGATGCTGATGCCAATCTATTTAATTATTCGACAAATGAAAATGTTATTAGCATTTTGAAAGTTACTCGTCACTCGTATAAAGTTCTCATACTTAAGCTGGGGCTGTTTAATACCATGTTGATCCATAGTCCTCTCTAGTTGTCGTATTCTCAACCGTGCCATATCTAATTCATGTTTCACTTTCCACAGGTGGGTGTCACAAATTGGATCGGTGCATCGATGTCGCTTCAGTATCTCTTGTGCCTCGAAAACAGCGCCTCGAAAGGTTAAAGATTTTCCTAATAAAATTTACACAAAAATAGACCACTACTAATAGGTAAAAAAGTTCCGATAATTACCCATTGACAGCGAGATGAGAGCACAGCATCCGCCACGATCTGACTTTGCCAAACGCTTCCTAAAGTATTTAAAGTATACGTGTTCGAGAAGAAGTAGTAAAGCGGCCAGCAAAATTCCCGCCATTAATAGTAAAAATGCTGACAAGAATTGTTCAAGCGCTAATGGATCAGAAGATTTATGTTCCTGTTTGCCCGGTCGACATGTTCCAGTCATCCAATACCTATATATGGAAAGCAAATAAAAAATTGATGACGAATGTCATCAGTATAAATATGCATAAGCAACACGTTACCTTCGTAACCTCTCTAGATCACCGTTTGCTCGAAATTCTAATAAACGTTTATTAAACATTTGAACATATTTTGAATTACGGCTAAATGCCAAACCATAACCAGTCATAGCATACCAGCTGCCCACGGTCAGCAATCGACAATCCTCGTCCTAAATAAATACATATAACAGAACGGAAAACAATTTATTAGTTGAAGTTTACTAACCTGTGCCACCAGATAGTCCAGAACTGTTCCATCGTATATAAATGCGTCTAGACCACCATTTAGAACTGCTGTAACACCATCGGCAACACTAGTTTTGTTGTACATCCTCATATAATAGTGCATTTCTCTAAAATATTTAGCAATCGTTGAGTCTGTATGACTATATGGAATCGTACCAAATTTAAATGTAGGCTTGTGTGAAAATGGTCGTGATAATCTAGCATCATCTAGTCCTGTGAATTCATGAAACTCCTCACTAAAATCATACATTCATAATATTGAAAATATATATTAAATCAACAGTGGCTGAAGAATAGGTCAATTTTTTATTTACCGAGTTATCATAAAGGCGGCCAAGTTGGCCGTATATATGGCAAGAAAAACGACAGCAAACATGGCCCATACGTTTGTCATAAAACGAGCGGTAAAGCCACGTGGTGAATCAACGTGAACAGCGGCCTGAAATAGTACAGCCCATACCAACCAATACGTACGAAAGAGTGAGAATCGATATGGAATAACTGACCCAGTTTGTAATGATAATTTCATATCGAAACCACTCGGCGAGAGCCATTCGAATAAAAATATCATGAATGTTGCAGCCTGAATTGCTACAATTCCAACCAACATCCATGATGCTGTATCGAATGGTTCCAAAAATGCTGTTGGTGAAATAATTCCAGTACGTTTGGCTACCACAACCGCTATTCCCGTTTCCATAAATGGTTCACTAAAATCAACTACTGCTTCCCTTTCAGCATTTATCATCAATGATGTGAGAACCATATCAGTTTTTCGATTAACAAGCTCTGCTATTAAACCATTCCATTTACCATTTTCCAGGGTTCCCCATTTACCATCTTCAACGCGTACCAATTCATAAGTAAAACCTAATTCTTCGGCAAATTTTTCGAGCAAGTCAATACAAAATCCACTACAACATTGATAAAAGGAACCATTACGATGAGCTTGTCCCATATCAATATCAGTCATTTCATGGTCGGCAGCTACACGGCATAAAACACCTCGGTCCATAAGACATTTTCCACTTATCGGATCTGCTGGTGCTAAATTTATATATGGCGATTCTTCAAGAAATGTAATTTTCAAATGAAATTTTTCTGGAACGCCTTGTGGAGGTGCATGAGAATTTCCTGGCCAAGCAATATCGCGAATATCTAATTTTTGTGGTGCCCATGATTTCCAAACACCTATTTCTTCCCAAACCAAAGCTTTACTATTAACACTCGGGCGCAAATTCATGATTTTTAACTCAGCTGATTTTAAATCACCATCGGCCGTGAATTCGATATTTGGTTTGTTAACGTCGCTCTCAACCGATACATTTCGCAGGTATTTGAAAAATCTGAAAAATAAATTAATTAATTTCCAATTCGTACGATATTAATATTTTGATGTAAACGCACGTTTCACCATAATCCCATCGACCTCGACCTTCCTCTTCGCAAGACAGTTGATTCGTGGTGAGTTTTCGACCGGCATTTTGAGGATCGTTCAAATAGAATTCAACTCCGTACGCATAAACTTTAACCGCGGTAGCTATTTCGTTTACAAGTGAGGCACTTGATGTATCGAAATGTACCCCAAG
Source organism: Tipula lateralis (assembly GCA_963932295.1). Classification (NCBI taxonomy): domain Eukaryota; kingdom Metazoa; phylum Arthropoda; class Insecta; order Diptera; family Tipulidae; genus Tipula; species Tipula lateralis. The sequence continues at coordinate 133,967,210 of OZ010738.1, forward strand.
CATACCAACCGGAAATTGTATTGGAGCTTGAGTATTTTCGATTACACTTTGAGTTACGACCCACACATAATTTTCTCCGGTGATTTTTAATTCTTCGGCGGCATGTAAAATTTCAATCGCTTCCCCCTTCGTCGAGTACAATAACATAACGCGCGCCTCACTATTGACCAATTCCAATAGATCACTATTACGCGTTACAATTATAGAATTTAGTATGGTAAATTTAAAATGATCTTGCATTTCGTTTACACGTTCACGAACAGCTTGTACAAAATCGTCATGGCCCGCTATTTGGGAAGTTACCACTGAGAATTGATGCCATTTATAACGTTCCAATATGCTTAGCATAGCGGCACTCTGGAAATAGAAATTGATTTAAAAAAAGATAATTATTTAATCGGAATTATTTACCTGATGTTCTATGCTAGGCGCTAGTTGAAGCTGAAGGGTACTCTGAGATGCACGCCTTTCTGAAATTTAATAAATTTACTTATAATATCTATAACCACGTATTTTAAATTATACTGAAATTATTTATGTAACTGTAGTTAAATCGATTATCACGAAAAGTGTTGCTTAAGAAGATCGTTTTTGGTTCATTTGTAAATAACCGCAGAATCGTGTTCAAAATGGTAAACTACTTATCCCAGAGTCACCACATACACTCCAAACATTTAATTACGGAATTACGCAAAACGATTTTTATTCCGTATTAAGTCGGAACTAATTTTCATAATTGAATTAATTAGCTGAGTTCATACTTCGATTTCTTCCTTCATTCATTCATTCGTTCGGCAATTCTGTTTTGACGATTCATACTATTGTAAAACTTCAGAACGATTTTGTCACGATCTAAAATAAATTAATTCCATTGACACGCACGAAGTACGAACACATTATATGTATTTTGTTTCCGAATAACATGGCTTTTATTTGCTTATTTTCCATTTTGGTATCATGTTGTCTCTTTTACTCTATGCTCGTTCAGACAAAAAATTAAAGTTAATCTATCTCTTTTAACAAAATGTAGGCACAAAAAATTGTCATTTTTGAGCACTACGATATATTGATAATTACGTAAAATATTGATTAATATAAATAATCGCGACACGATTGAATACTGACATATCTGAATAGCACAATATATACATGAAGTCCGGTAGCATATGCCTGATGAGATGGACTTGATCATTTTGATCAAGCAGTCATTCAATAATGTCATCATCAGATCGAAACCGGTTTAGCGAAATTATAATACTTTTCAGAAACAACTCAAAATCTTTCAACATCGCGGCATTAAAAACTTAATTCCATAACATATTGACCAAACTTTGTTAGAATTTTTATTAATTTTAAATAGTCAATTGATCATTAAATTAAAACGAAATGTTTCTGTGATTTCTTGGGCGTGAATCTAGATAATGAATGTGTACCATCAGAGCTACCTTGATTTACATTAAAATAGTTCTGATGAAATACGTATCTAGATGGCTCTAGTATCATACGAGTCAACTGTCGCAACTAATATACCAACGCAACTAATATAAAATATAATTGCACGTTGAGTATGTACGTAAATAACTAATGTATGTATAAAACCGTAAGAAGAATCCGGCTGAAATGGTTAAAAATCTATTTATGGCGGATTTTATTTAAAAAAAATGATTTAGAAGTCTGGAAGGTTATATAAACGAAATAACTCGAATGGGTTGATCCAAAAATGATAACATTTTAGGCTAAATGAAATGACTTAAAATACTATAAAGCAAATCGTATACAAAAAATTTCCGAACTTGATGATGATTTATAGATGGCAATACCAGTAAGTTATATATTAAACCAAAGCTCCCTGGATCACAATCAAAAATGCTTTGATTAAACTCAATCAAACAAAATATTTGATATTTTAATTCAAAAATATTCCTTATAGTGGAATTATTTATTTTTATACATTTAATATATTTAATATATATATATAATTTATGTTATTAAATGTATAAATATATAATATATTTATACATTTAATAACATAAATTCCCATCCAATCTTCAGTTTAACTCGTATGATGGCCTAAAAATAAATTTTATTTCTATGTGCTTTTATACTTTTTGCAGGGTATAGTGTTTTTGTTTTTAGGGTATAATGTTTTATGGCGTATTTTTCAAAATTAGTTTGTAAAGTTTGTTCGACATAGTATTAATTTTATTGTTGAGTAGAAATGTATTTTAGCTAATTTTATATAATTCAAATTCTTCATTTGGTCGTTTTTTTCATCTTGTACAGAATTTTTAAGTTTGTATCCACATTTGTGTAGTTGTGTTGTGTATCATTGATATGGAGAGCAAATCTTGTTTCAGTTTTCAGCTTCCCGATATCCTTTATATGTTCGTAAAATCTTAGTTTAAGGGATCTACCGATTTGTCCTATGTAAAACGATGGACAGTCTGAACATTTTAATTTATAAATTCCGCTGTCTAATGTAATGTTACAGTCTGGTTTAATTTGTCGTTCTAATTTATTAGTGGTATAACCATTTTTACGTGCTATATATTTAATGATCTTAAGTTCGTTTTGATAATCTTCTTTTGATATCGAGATTTTATTTAACGGTTTGATCCGTTTGCGTGTGTTTTTTGAATATTTTAAATATGTGTTTATTGTCGATGTTTTTTAATCGTTAGATCCAGAAAGATAATTGAGTTATTTTGTTCTACATATTTCTAATGTGAATTTCATGTTTGGGTATATATTATTTATATAATTTTGCATTTAGTCAAGTTGTCTAGATGTACCCGTAAACAATATTATTGTGTCATCTACATATCTATGGCATCTACTATGTTATTTGATGTTCTTTAAAAATTTGTTATTAATATTTAAGATGTAATATTTTTTGAAATTGTTAGAACTTTTCATTGATAGACCATCGTTTTAGAGGGAGAATTTTCCATTGTATGTAAAATAATTTTGATTTCTTCTAATAGTGTTGATATTTCTTTGATAATGTTAATGTTAGTCCTGTTTTTTCATTAAAATGTTTTTGGTCATGTTGGTGACATCGAAAGAAGCGAGTTGTGCATTATTTGGTATATTAATTTTTTGACCAATTGCGATATTTTTCATTGAGTGGTCGAAAATTATATTATTTGTAAGCCTTTTATTAATGTGTTTTGCAATTTTTTATGATGGAACCGAAGTGTTGTTAATGACTAGCCGTATTGGAATATTATCTTTTCTGTACTTTCGGCATGCCTCCTAGAACTTTTTTAAATATGAATTTCAATAATATATTAAACATTTAATGAAAAATACTGCATACAAATTATTTAGTATTTATATATATTTAAATTAAAATTATTTTATATGAAGATATATTAAAAAAAATTTAAAGATACCAATATAAACATATTTTTAAATCAAAGAACCCTTATTTTATTTAAATACCGTTGTAAACTAGTTACGCGCTATCTATGTTTCTAAAACGTTTCTGCCATTTAACAAAATAATGATATTTGTAGTTTAAAAAAATTGGCACTTTGACTTATCGATATTATTGGTTATGACAAGTTGACGTACGAATAAGAATAATAAATACTTTTAACACCAGATATGGTAAATTGAAACAATTTGTACGTATCGTTTATTCTACATAATTGTTCTAGCATTGGAGTAAATTTTTCAAACTAAATTTTCTTAATACTCAAACGTTCATGCAATATTGAAATAAAAAGAACAAGGGTAAAAGTATTTAATTGTGCACTAAGCTTTGAATTTCTTCGTTGTTTCAATAAATGAAAAATAATCTCGTTAAATACCTTTCCATCTAGCATCTATGAGGAAAGAAGTAATACTATGAAGTTGAATGGTTAGATTGGAAAGTATTCTAAGGCACTCGGCATAAATGAAAAACTAGGTGCTAATATAATAGCACCAATGATAAATGTATAAAAGTATATAGCCAATATCCTTCGCAAGAGGTACTATAGTTGATAAGAAATGCCCTATAAAGTTATGGCTAAATTTTTCAGAACTACATCATTGTTCACTCAATTCCTAAGCGGCGCAGTAGTCGCTGATTATCACTTTATGTAGTTTTGGCAGCTTACATAGAACAAAAAAACGTTTTTCTCCACCAAGGTGTCATGTTAATTTTAAATTAACTATTAATAAACGGTTGCGACACTTAGGCCCGTTGCACATTTCAGCTAAGCTAAGTGAGAAAAATATTTCTCGTTAGCTGAGTTTAGCTCGCCTAGTTCCTACCGCTGTACACTTCAGCTATAACATCGCTCGCACAAACATTCATGTATAAATAAAATGCTACGAGTTATCTGTCAAAATATTGTATATAAAAATATTTTGTATATAAAATAAAATAAAATCAATGTATGTGTGAGCGATATAGCTGACATTTGCAATGCAAAGACAACTCGAGCTAAGTTAGTTTGCATCGCTCAAAACAGAAAAACGTAGCTCGCATAGTTTAGCTCAAGTGTGCAACGTTCCATATAAAACTCTTTATTTACAACTAAGAGCTACGAACATAGCTCACATCGCTTAGCTTAGCTTAGCTGAAATGTGCTTAAACTCAAAATATTATTGAGGTTGATAATTGTTGAACACAAACAAAGATATTTATTTTTGATAATTCTATTCTTATTTCTTATACAGTAAGAATTTTTTAAAATACTATTTCAAGTTCAGGATTTGTTTTACTACGTTGTATTCTTAGGGTGTTTTCCAATCACCGACTTATTTCAAACTTATTGGCTTATTTGACGCCATCTTGAATAAGTCATTCAAGCTTTTCCAATTGATTTTGGTGACTTATTTTGACAACCACAAATCAAAACAAATTTTACAAATTATTTTTAATTGAATACAATAAAACAATTCGTGTTAATTAATTATTTGGTGAATAAGAATATACATTTTATATTGAATTCATACAAATTCATAAATAAATTTAATTCAAGTTTGTTTGTTTGTTTGACATTTATTATTAATGCGAGTTGACAATCGTGTTTACATGATCAAATAAACTTACATGATCAAATAAGTATTCTGCTGAAAGAAAGAGATAGAAAATAAGTCACCTCGAAGGCAGACTTATTTGAATAAGTCGGTATAAGCAAATAACTCGGTGATTGAAAAACACCCTTAGATATTTTTTATATTACAATAAATTTTTTGCGAATTTTTTATAATCAACCATTCTTGAAGGTGCAAGGTAATTTTCATTTAATAGTTACCAATATTAGAACACTTTTAAATACTATAAATATAACGCACAAAATCAAGGAAGATTTGAGGCAGTACCACAATTCATAAAAAGAAATAAGGAGTGTTTTGTGTGATTTGCAATATATCTCTTGCATTTATTTGAATAATGTAATGACTTTCTCGTTAAATTGAAAATTATATTCCATCAAGTTAATAAAACTGTAGAAAGACTCAATGACATATATTTTATAAAATATTATATGGAAAATTCAATATTGGATTTTACGCGCATGCAGTGAATTCATTTTATAAACAAGCAATCAAACGATGAATTGTGGTTTACATTCAACGATTTGAGCACGTGCAGACTATTGAAATGAGATAGCGCAAAATGAGATTATACAATTTTTAATTAATAAATTAATTTAAAAATCAAAAGTCATCTTTTTGGGGATCATACACATCATATGACTGTTGAAATTGACTAAAACACTTTACTGGTACATATTTAAACAATTTAATATCAGTCAGAAATCATATTATCTATACGCTAATGCAATTCATTTTTCTAATCATAAAATCTAACGGCTTATTTCTATGATTTAGATTTATTAACCCTTTAAAATTTCTAGACATTAACCCTTAATGTCTAGAAATTTCGTTCTGCAGTCTGACACTAAAATTTTGAATGGACTAGGGATCGTTGATGATTATTAAATATGTATACAGTTATCAAAAGTATTTTATTAATCATTGCGTATAATTTCTATTGTTTTATTATAATCATACCGACCATATTTCGGATATATAAAAAAACGACTAATTTCTATTGAATCTTACGATTATCATCATTTTTTGTCTTTAAACCTACCTAATCCCGAATTATCAGCATTCCACGAGATAACTGGTATACCTAAATATCCAGCTAATTGTAAAAAATATTGTGCTGATGCCGTACTCCTTCCGTACTGTTCATGATTCATCATATATAAAATTGCTGACACGTTTTCTCGTAAAAATTGTCGACATAAGATATCCAAAATAGCTGTAATTAAAACATAAACAAAAAACATTAAACATTACACAACTTAACACACGAAAATAATTTTACCTGTGGGACTAGGCGTTAACGACATCATGCCAAAATGTACGTTTTGTGGTTGGAAGACATAATCTTTTAGAAATGTTAATTTTTGGCCACGTCCTTTTTGTAAATTGGTTACAGCTGTGTTAATAGCGCGTGTATATTCTCGTTTACCAAAATTTGTATGTGGTGCAATTAGGCCGATATTTAATGCATTCGATTGTTGTGTCGATGATCTATTGGTGCGCGTGGCAGTAATTGTAGACAAATATAAAATAACTATAACGTATCTAACTAAATAATTTTTCATGTTTTTTTGAGTATATATAATTAAATCGGTTTCGCACTTAAATTTGTCTCAATTTGTACGAAACAATTATATTAATCGTTGATTCAAACGTCGTTTACGCATTTAATGTTATGAAGATAGTTTACAACGTATCATGGGAATCATCTCGTTTACGATATATGTATGTACTAAAAAAATAAAAATACTTATTTATAGTATCAGTTAAATGTCACTGTATATATTTAAAAAAAAATTGTTCTAATTATACAACATTAACTAAAACGAAAATTTTCTTCGTGTCTAAAGCCAGAGTGAATAGAATAAAGATAAATGGTTTTCAAATTCAATCGCCTGAAAATTCAATCAAAATAAAAATTCAAGTTTCAATGTGCTGTAAATAGTATTATGTACATACTCGTATATGCGAGGGTTTTATAAAAAGGAGGGGAGGAGAATTTAATCCACATAAAACATTCTAATTTATCATTTTAAAAATTGAGAATTTCGTGTATCAGCATAATACTGGTATAAATACACAATTGATAAAGGCCTACGCATATGAAGATATAGAATGTTAACATAAAATTTTAAGAAAAAACCTATTTAATATAAATTCTTGTAAAGTATTTAAAAAAAATACTTTATTTAGTACACATTTTTACAAATCAATCAAAATCGTAGCTCTTAATTATTCGGCAGCACTATGACTGTGATTTACTATTTTCAAAATAACTTATTTGAGTATAAAATATTAACAAATCAAAGGAAGCTAGGCGTTTCTCTTCATGAACAATACTCTCTTTTGATTAATTGCTTCATTAGAGTGTACGGTCAAGTATAAGCAATAATAAGGGGACCAGTTAATGCTTTGAGTTTGGTACTCAGTATATATTATCATAAAAGCATTTTCCATAGCCCATCTCAATCATATATCACGAACCGCTACTGATTTTATATAAAACTTAGATATTGGGGTACAAATAAGTTTTGAGCGTTTTTCTAATAATTTCGAAGCTTAATTGTATCAATTATTGTTGATAACGTTATAAGGCTGGAGTAGCTTATAATAAATCACTCTAAACTGATCGCTCCAGATGCACAATATTAGCTTCTTGTCGTAAATATTCAATTTGGCCGTTGGGTTTAGGTATGAACGGAACTACCGTACGATTTTATGCGATTTTGATTGTACATAGTTCTTACACTTTTCATCCCTCGTCACGGTTCCACTCAAAAACCGCGGTTTCATTTTGTCTTTTGAGGAGATGTTATAACGTGGAAAAATGGCGTTCCACGTTTCTTTGCATGAGTTTACGAGGAACTTAATATCCTCATTTTTACACAATATTCATGGCCTCAAGTTTTACAATTGATTGTTGATTCTGTTTCATGGAGCTTCTTTAAATTTAGCATGATCTTGGTCCAATGTGTCAAAACCACCAATTTACACATGATTTTATTGATGGAGCTTTTCAACTGTACTTTTTATCAAATCAAAACAAAAAATCAAGCTTCTAGCAAAGTGTATATTCAATTGTTTTAGAACAAAGGTTAACATGGGTAAAGCACAAAAACATAATATGTTAACGCTGGATAATGATGACGCTTTAAATGAATACAAGATGATTCGATGCAACTTACTTGTTACGGCATCTTTTGTAAAAATATCAAAATGAAGAAACTGATTCGTCTAAACATCACCATTGGTAGTGTTTACACGAGTTGTTTTGCATAATTTTTTCTATAAACTCAATTGAGTTGGTTAATGTAGGAGAAGGAAACGAAGAAAAGATCATTCATCAAAAATACTCATGTAAACAAACACCACCATCAAATACACTAGTCAAAAATTTTTAATTTAAACATTTTTTTTTCTATCATGTTTTTTTATATACTCGACGCGTCGTCGTAACTAAGTAGAAATTAAAACAAACGAATTTCTACAAATGTTAGGCAAAATAGGGAATTTTTCCTTTTCTTGGTAACTGTGGTAATCACGTTTTTGATTAGTAACACAGGCAGCTTACGTAAAAACACATGCTATGCGGTAAATAAGTTGTTTTTTTATAAAGTAGAGTATGCGGAATGTCTGATAACGCACGAAACGTCTGTTTCTAATATAAATTAACAGACAAATTTCCACAAATGAGATTATCCTAGACGCTACTCAGAAATAACAAAAATAATCTACTTCGAATTTTACCATTGCTGTTGTATAATAAAGTGACATCTATAATAGAAATTGTATAGAACCACTTAATTTTTTAAAGAACTTCAGCAACGTTCATTAATTTAGTGTGTCCAGAAATGTATATTTCGCTCAGAAAAATTAAACCTCATATATATATATATATATATATATATATATATATATATATATATATATATATATATATATATATATATATATATATATATATATATATATATATATATATGTGTGTGTGTTACGGTTAAAGCCCGAAATCGGCGAATGTCCGAATTTACCGGTAAATGTCCGAATTTACCAAAATGTGAACCGAAGTGTACCGAAATCCATTGATAGATTCTATATAATCCGTTCCTACGTGCGGCACGCAGTGCGACATGTTTGCTTTTCCCGGCTCCTACGTCCCTCGAAGTTGAAATCTAAAGTCCCTCGGAGATTTGACAGTTACCGAAGCCGTTAGCCTTTACAATTCTAGAAAATCATGCTAGGGTCTACTACGAAATCATTCTAGGGTCTACTACGAAATCATTTATTAATACAAAAAATGAAAGAGTAAATGTGAATATAGTCTTAATTTGCAGGTAAACGTAGATTGAACATACATTTACCAAAGGGATAGGTAAATTCGGACATTTACCGGTAAATTCGGATATTCGCCGGATTTCGGGCTTTAACCGTAACATATACACATGCTGGATATAAAACATCGCAGTAAGAAAAAGTAAAATTTCTCTATTTTAGTGACATTAAAATTTTTTGTTAACATTTATGGTTAAATTTAAAGTGATTGAACAATGAATTTGTAACATTTTGTGTAATATTTTGGTCTACTTACTCCGAGTATGAAACCTTTTTCTTACGAATAGAATAGCATAGCGTAGTTCCTCTAAAAAAATAAATTATGAAACACCGACTATTTTTCTTATCTATCAATGCCAAACGAAGCTGTATGGAAAAATGTGAAAACCATTTATTTAGAGTTTTTTGAAAACTTCAAGCATTTTATTCTTTTGTGTCTATATTAAAAACTTTAATTTGATTTACTAAATCTTTATTTGATATGAAAGTCCATTTAGAATGAACACATACATATTGGATTGCCTAACATGCATTAGCAATATCGTCTATAGAAACAATTTCATATGTATATGATATTCTCCTTTTTAATATTCGAGGTTTTTGCACATCACTCGCATGGAAAAATTATTTTTAAAATTAATCAATTGTTAAGTGTTTTGCTCTTATACGCGATGTTTTTATATTATAACTATGTATATCTTTATGGGTACAAGTTAATAAATAGAAAAGAAAAAGAAAACTAATTGGTATTTTAAAAAATTCTAAATTTGAATTCGGACACCAGAAACAATCAATAAAAGAAACTAGAAAATCAAGTTTAAAACAATTATCAGTGATATTAAGATGTGCTCGACATTACCATGTTTCAAAACGCAATATTCAAGAATGATTCATAAGTTAACAGCCTAAATCTTAAAAATTATCGAACATAAAAAAAATCGGTATTAGAAAGATAAGTTCTGTCTAAGTACCTAGGCATTTCTATATGTATGCTTATAATATGGTTCAATTAATATATTGAGAAAAAACACATTAAAGATTATGTAAATGGCTGTAATATCTCAAGATTAGATCCTTAATGGTTTTAAACTAAAATTGTAGATATAGAGTTAAATTAATAATAAAATGCTATTTACAAACTCTCGTGTTTTATACATACGAGTATTATATTCTTGAAATGAACAAAACATTATTAACTTTCCGGTAATCGCCGGTACCATAATAATCGTTTATAGCCAGTTGATGGTAAATAAAAGTTGTTTACTTGTGCCTTTACTTCTACAGGAAAATTAGTGGGTGGATTTACTTCTAAATATTATATTATGCAGTTAAAATTCTACAGTTGATATTAACGTTTCTTTTTAATTACTTTCATGTGAAACATAAAGTAAAATTAGAAGAAATACAAACAAAATTAATGTTCTTAAATTCTTAAAACTATTGTACGAATAAAAGTACAATTCACTGTATATATTAGTAAATCATAAAAAATAATGACATTTAGGAGTAGTTTTTTAAATATGGAATTTTCCCAAATATATGTTTATACTTTACTTCAAATTTTAATAATTTTTTGATCTTTGCCAACCATTTTTGTTGTTTTAAAATGTAAAGACTCCAACTGGGAAGCTGTGAGTTTTATGAATTCAAATCGTCACGTTATTGAATATTAACATTTTCATAAGAAATCGTGTAGAAGTGGCGTTTTGACTTCTTAAATACTTAAATAGTTTTATTATTTATTCAATATATTTTCGAACATGCGTTGTTTATTTATTTTATTTTTTATATTTGAGTACAGTTTTATTTTATTTGTGTAATCAATATAAAAGTTATGATAAATGGGTAAATTAGAATTTTTAGCTAAATCCATCAGTCAAGAATCTTATTTGGCATCATTTGTTAAATTCATTCACTATAGTATATACTTGATCTTCTAAGTAAATATCATTAATAGTATTATGTTTTAGTTCTTATTATGGTGGCAACTACAGAAAACTAAGAAATAATAAAAAATAAACATAAGAATATATAAAACTGCGATAAATATAGGATCCGCTTACTTTCGCCCAAGCAGAACATAAAAAAAATTAAAAGTTAATAAATATTAAATAATAAAAAATAATTGTTAAAAAATCACAATTAAGAAATAAAGAAATTAAGATCAGAAAAAATAAGGAAAATAAAAACGAATAAAAAGTAGCCTGTTTTTCTAGTTGTTCATTCGCACAATATTATTTTTTTTAAGTTTTCATGGCTCATGTGTCAAACAAAATAAAATAACAATTTTCGTTAAAATTTTATATTCTCTTATTTTATTTTATTTCATGGATGGCTCTATCTTTAGGATCTGAACTATGTGAGTAGCCTGTAAACAAAACATATAATCAAAAGAATATGTTCTCTTTGACAAAAACTTAAAACAAATAAATGATATTCTTTGTGATTTGCTTGTATTAGCCGAAGCACTCCCTTGAAAACCTTTTATAATATATATAAGACTTTTATTCCCGTTTTTATTTGCAATCTAGTTCACATTGTTATAATAAATCGTGTAATATAAGCTGTGTTTTAATATTCGTGCTATCCAGAGCTTGCTATCCGGAGCTAGGGAAATTTCTATTCAAACTTATTCTATTATCCGCCAGTGTCACTGTTAATCAAAAAATAAATACATAAAAAAATCAAATTTTGACATTTAATCCAAAGAAATTTTTCGTTTTTAGGGATGGACATTAAAATACCCATATTTTTTGTAAATTTCCCATCAAATAATAGCTGCTCTGGATATCGGCTCCGGATAGTGCTCTATAAAAATAGGTAGAGCTAAATATTTATTTTTACAAATTTTGATATTTAATTAAATGAAATATTATAGTTTACTGTTAAATGAATTGTATTTACTTATAAATAGCTCATTAAATTGGATTTTAAATAGAGAAAACTGCTTGATTAGCATCGCTATCCGGAGCCGCAATCCAGAGCAAATATTAAAACACGGCTATAGTTGCTTTCCAATCGACCTACCGCTAGTACTCGCTAGTAGTTCGTTGCGTGTCTTTGCTATGGTCGATTGGAACGCTAAAAATTGATAAATATGAGTAAAACATAACCTATATGTGTAAAACATAACCTATATTTTATTGTGTATGCATAAAAATTGTCAAAAATCTTTATCAAAACTTTTTTATTAGTCAAAACTGTTGTTACTAAGGAAATAAAATTATTTTTATTTTAAATACAAATAAAAAAATATATTTTTGAACGAAAAAGCGAAACGGTTCTACGCTTAGCCGCGTAGTGGTGAAACTATGCGTAACTGCTTCTAGCTAAAAAATAATCTATGGCTTAGAGGCCGTAAACGGCCCTTACCGCGTCTCAACTGAGACCTTACAAACCAGTGTTAACGAATGGTGCACATTGTAGGTGGTCAGCCCAACGAATGTTTTTCACACACAAACGCGTTTTTATGTCATCCGGTTGCATGTTAATTTGGTCAACGATGGGAATCGAACTCGAGACCGCGGCGTGAAGAGAAAATCTCTTAACCATTAAGCTACATCCGGTGACTTCTAGTTACTCGTGAAAAATAGTAAGATCAGTTGCGAGTAGATAAGTTAGCAATGACACACAACGAATTACTGCGGGTACTATAGCGGTTGGTCGATTGGAAAGCAACTATTTGTTTTCAAATGAAGTACCGGTAAGTTATTATTTTGTTTATTGTAAAATCATTGTTTTGTAAAGTTCATTAGCTTAAGGCTAGTTGTAATAATACGTTGAAATTTTAATATTAAAATTCTTCAATATTTTTGGTTGAAATAAAATTATATTAATTAAAACGAACAATAAAACATAGATAAAGAAGCAAAGGAAAATAGTCAACGCCTGAAGAATATGGTAAATATGGGGCATTAAAAGAAATGAGTCTAGCAAACACATAATAACAACTTCTTTTACAGCTACCAAAATCGAGGACGTATTCTGGCACTACTATTAAAGATACGGCATACATCAAATTGAGCCCTTTCTATTGTTTAAATTTAGGTGCAAAGTGAAATTAAAGTCAGCATTTCGAGTGTGGTTGCTTCTTATTAGCAAAACTATAGTTCGTAGAAAATTAAAACAGAAACCAGTTTTAAAAAATATTCATAAAGACAAAATGGACATCTTTGCTCATGAAGTATTGCACAGTCGAGATGAAATTCTAATTTATATGATCCCGATGGTTAAAAGTTGTTAAATTATGATTTTAAGTCATTGATCCAGTCATTTCGCTTAACTCCAATTTGAGTACAATATTTGAGTGGGAAGTTAAAAATCAGGTCAAATTTAACAAGAAAAAAACACAAATTCTCGCGTAAAAGAAGTCACAACGAATACCCTTTTGTGGTAAAAGGAAACGTTCTCGTGGGTTGTGACTCAATTCGTCTGCTTGGTGTTCAAATTAGCAACAAATTAAATTGGAATGAACGCATTATCGCATTGACCAAATCAGCTTCACGTAAACTCGGGTTCCTCAATAGATGCAGACGGTTTTTTAAATCGGATCAGGTTCTCCAGATATATAAAACCTTTATTAGACCGTGTATAGAATATTGCTGTCAGGTTTGGGTGGAGCATATGGCACTGCTCTTCAGTTGCAGGATAGAGTTCAGCGGCGTGCCATCTGAATAATACGAAACTCCAGACTTACGAAAGATCTAGATAGCATTCAGATTCTGCATGTTGCGGAACTTTGCGTGTTCTATAGATTAATAAATGGTTAATGTTCTGCAGAACTAAGGGAGAGAATACCACCATTTGTTACGCCAGGACGGGTAACACGAGGAACGTTTAATGCGCTACTACGCATTATGAACCTACTACGGTACCATTCATCTTCTTGATTGTGAGAGGTATACAAATGAGTTCGATTTTGCTTTGTTTTAAAATTTTTCATGTTGGTGGTCTTAAGTTATGCAAAAATAATGTCTTTTACAAAAAAACAAATAAAAACCCTCCTGTACTATAACTCAATCTAAAATAGATTATAAAAAAGAGTATCGATATTCATTGCTGAATTTAATAAGAAACATTTCGGTATTCATTTAATGTAATAATTTAATTTTGTGACTCAAAAAAATTTATGTACTCTATTTATAAGGCCACAATAAAAATTAGAAGATCGAAAACTATTTCAAAACAAATATCTGTAATACATTAGAAATGTCACACAACGACGCATGTATCCAGGTCAGTAGCGTACACCTAATGAGATGGATTGGATCTTTTCGCTCAAAAATTTATTCAATGACGTCACTTATAAGATTGAAACTGGCCTAGCGGACAGTAATATTACACACATATATGTAAAAATCTATATATAAATAACTTACTTCTGAAATGTAAACGAAAAATCGCCAACAAAAGCAGTAATAGTAACAAAATTGGTGTTAACAATATCCATTTATATGTACACTACTGCAGTTACTTGAATAGGAACGACGGTTATTTTGGAATATTTTGAAATCGATCCACCTTTTCAATATTTTTTTTACAGGATTAGCCCTTGTTTAAAATTACATAATTTTTAAATAAAAATAAATTTGTAGGCCAGAAGAATTTTATTTTATTTTGTTTTTTCTTAAAAAGTGTGATTTTTGTTTGTTTCACTTGAATAGAAACGACCATATTATCAATAAATTTGAAGTGTTCGCAACTTAAACTTAAATTAAATTAATTTTTTTAAAAAAGGTTACCAATTTAACATAAAAAAATTAAATAAGGGTCGAGGAAAAAACTTAGTAAGGAAGAAATAGTCCAAATTCAAGTACTACACAGCGAAAATTATTCTCTACAAACAATAAAAGATAAAATAGGGAAAAGTAAGACTGTTATCATCAATTTTACAAAAAATCCAAGAGAATATGGCTCAATTAATAAAGGCCGAACTGTTGAGGCCACATCTGCAACCGACAAGCGGGCCATACTAAGAGCAGCATCCAATTGCGCACTATCTTGTGCAAAACTTAAAACTTGAGTTGGTGTGGAGGCAAGCCGAATAACAGTATGGAGAATTGTCATTTCCAACCGAAAAAATTACCGCAGTAACTTATGGCAAGCGAGTTTTATCATTCGATTACGATCGGAGACCGCCCAAGTGGTGCAGTGGTTAAAGCTGTTTCAGTTGGAGCGGGAGGTACCGGGTTCGAATCCCGATTCGGGGCAAGATGCAAAAAGGGTTTTTCACCTTCGATTGTTTGGGCGGTGCGATCGGTGGTGTAAAATGAACATATCTGGGGGCTATTATGAAATTTTAACGATTTCGTATTTTCCGATCCACCGCGGATATTCCGATTATGAAATTTTTTTTCGTTCGTAAAATACGAAGATCGTAAATTCCGCCGTATTATGAAACAAGATGGAGATTGAAGAATCGTATTTTACGAAAACCGTATGTCAAAATACGACTGCTCTGTAGGTGACGAATGTCGTATTTACGAAATACAAAACACATTTTTTTGTAAACATTAAAACATTATTTTAAAATGAAAGTTCTATAATTATTTACTATAAAAATAACACAAAATGTCAAACTTCATTGTCTTAAATTTTACAATCAAAATATAGTTTCATAATAGGAATATCCGCCGCGGATCGTATTTTCCGAAATCGTAAACATTTCATTTAGAATCCTAGGTCGGACTTTCATGTCAGTACTATAGGCTGACATGGAGCTATGCAATGCGCAGATGGTTCTACGAAAAACTCGGAACTATAGCCGTACATAGAGTGGTATCACAACGGACCAATCGCCGGTCTAAGTGTGCGATAGCAGCCACAACAACCTAATCTAAGATCGGGGATGTGAATGAACACATCCGTTATAGAACAAAAGTCATGGGCTGACCCATCTTTCATGTCCACTAAAGAAGTTGTCATGGGAAATGCTATAAGCGCAGATTACGCAGATGGGATATATAGCCGTACGGCTATGATTTGGGCATAAGTAGGACGTTCAAAAGAAACTGCGAAGGAGTTGGTAGTGATGGGACAGCGTTTGCTTCAAAACAGATAGTAAAGCCAAAATTAAACAAAAACTTGGTATGTTGTGACCTTTTAAATGATTAAGTGAGATCTACATACAGTTTTCAAACTGAAAGTTCCTTATTTATAAAGCTGTAACTTCCTGCAGAAGAGACAAAACTTTTTGCTTATTATTTTTATATTCCCTTAAAACCATACTGAACTAGAGAAATAAAGTAAATTATGTCTAAAATTGAAATAATCCTATTTTATATATTAAAGCTTTTTCAAATATTTTTAGAAAAACCAGAAAATAGTGAAATTGATTAATAATTATTAAGATTTGGTTAACTCTTTAAGAAGAAAAGCAGAAGTCTCATGATTAAATAAAAAATTAAATGCTGAACCATCGACTAAAAAGGAAGCCATTTTTAACAACTATATTAGATAACCCCCAGGTGTTGAATTCCTTTTGAGCCAAATAAAATTCTCAAAGAACACGACTTTATCTATAATGGATTAACAATGTTCAGAAATTATTTAATATTTGTTAGCTTCGTTTGTGCGAAAAGAGTAGCGCCATTTAACTCAACGACAATACACTTGTTGAATTAATTGGCAATTTGGATTTGACCAGAATTAAACAAAACTCTTTAGATCTGTGCACCAAATTATTAATTAATTATTTGAACTATGTAAGTGATTTGAATTAGTCAATATAATCGAAATAGAATTAACTTAAGACTACTAACTTATGCAAATTCCTGCTGGATTCCTTAAGACTACTAACTTATGCAAATTCATTGCTGGATGTCCAATCGATTATTTCAATTGTATTTGATACATTATTTAATCAAATAATTGGGTGTATAATATTTGTTTTACTTCATTTGTTTAAACAACATTCTCTCGGTGTTGTAGAGCCACACAATTCTTTCGTTTGTGACGGTACTAGAGTAGTTTTGTGATCTAATACATGTAATAGAATCAAAAAATTTAATCCTTTTAGATTTATATAAAATAAATAATAATATTAAACAATTTAATCAAAATATAGTATACATGTAATACAATTCATAAATCCTTCCTTTCTGGTACTTATACAAACTATGTTGTACTATCTCAGCATCTATCAAACTGTTCTACGTTCAGAATTTTTATCAATTGTATGATACTCATCCAACGTCGATTTAATCGAAAGGCATATTATCAAAGATTTTATTGTTAATACCATAAAAAATATAAACTGTAATAACGTGCGATTCCCTAAAGATAAATTAAAAAATATCGTTTGTTATTTGATTGGCACCTCGCAAATATATATGGTTATAGTCGTCCGTAAATGCGCGTTCACACATAACGATACATTATTTAATAAACTGTAAAATTATTCAATATCACACTTTGCTCATAATTTTTGTATATCCCAAAGCTAATCAAATTTCGTTTATTTATTGACTTTTAATCAATGGACGTGCAGTATACCAACAAAGTAAGAGGAAGTAATATAGGCCATAACTGTTGTTAATACATATTTGCTTATGTAAAACATATAAAATGTAGGTAAACAAATCATTCGTTATGTAGATAAAAATCATATGCTTCCTGCGCTCTCTTTCAGATGAGAGATGCTTTTGTCTGTGTCGTTGAATTAGAATAGCAAAAAAAATAAATGCTAAATGTTATATATCTCTTGCGAAAAGCATAATGAAACAACTGTATCTCTATATACTCGTACTAGAGAGTGAAGTCTATTACAGTTGATTCCTACAGCCAAAAATGGGCGATTGATTGAAAAACTTTTGATTTTATATTTTCACCACCCTAGCAAAATTTTGTATCAATTTTTTTTAGCTTACACGCAAATAATTTAGTTATTTGATTAACTATTCACTTTAACTTTAAATACATACATTGAACTTTGAACACAAAAAGCTTTTGAGTAAAATGACAAATACAAAACATAAATGGAAAATCAAAACACAACAAATATTTTTATACTTGAACACTTTTCGAAACCAATTTTCTCACTTTAAGATCTATTTCACTTTGTGACACTATCGCTTGATTTTCGTTTTCATAATATACATAAAAAAATAGCAAAACTTAATAAATTCTATAAAAAATAGTTTAAAAATTCTTTTAATTTAAATTTACAAATTTAAATAAATTTAAGAGCATCCAAATTTGTTACACTTTGTATGCTGGAAAAATCAAAAATACTTTACAAGATAAGAAAAGTACACGCCCGTATTTAGTATATAGGAAAAAATTAGTTTCGTGCCCGATATAACCGAGAGATGAAAATAAGATGAAATAAAATCTCAGTATATAGAGTTGATCCTGTTATCCTTATATCTAGAATCTTGAAATAGAACCAAAACAGTGATTGGAGGCATGCGCAACTTTTTAGTTTGCTTTTATATATTTTTTCTGTAAATAATAGTATCATAACAGATACATTAGAAAGCGCAGATGAAGGGTTTATTGTTAGTACATAGCAGCTGACACAAATAAAATTATAGATATATAATTAAAAAAGCAAGTTTATAAAAATAAAATAAATAAGCTTACCATGTGGATATGTACCAAAAAACTTAATATTTTAAGTGTGTCGGTGACCTATGTTTACTGAAGTTTACTTATTTATGTTATGGTCAACGCATATTCAGTGATCAGTTATTGCGTTTTCTCGCTCACTCTGCTCTAAACTTGCTGTCCGAGTCTCTCTTTTTTAATGGTGCTAAGTTTCAAAATATAGCACCAATCTTCTACGTATATTCAGTATAAGTTGTTGATATAGTTCATCTTATCTTCAGTCGTTACCGTAAAAAAGTTATAGTACTCAGTTTGTAATGTTTCCATGAACTTGACTAGCTTGTTGGTCATAAATTTATTTATCTGGGAACAAAACCACAATAAATTGTCTTTGTTCCGACGAACTAATAGTTTCAATTTTCTCGCTATTTTAGCCCACATGGTTAACATGCTTTAAGTTGATGCTCTAGGATGACAATTGAAAGAGTTTAATTTCCAAATAGTCAGTAAACTTGATCATTGACGCAAACATGTGCATCGAAAAGCTTGTCTGCATGAATTGAAATATCCCATCGTTAATCTAGTTACATTTCTTTTCTATCCACTAGCATCAAAGTTTGATGTACATGACTTTTTCAGATCTTCCTAACATTAATGATTTACATTTAAAATGCTTTTTTATTCGGAATAAGATTAATTTTGGAAAGACTATCATTGGGCTACCTTGCAATTAATTTGGTGTGCTCGAAGAATACTTCCTTTGCTACTATACGTGTTATATTTCATATGAGCAGAGCCATTATGTTTTATCCTTAAGTCGACTTCATGGTTGCGTTCCTTCCTTCCTTCGTTCCGATTTTTTTTTTATGGTTGATGGAAAAAGTACAGAATTTTGCTGGTAAATAATTTAATTCATTATCATTATTAGTGATGTTTTTCATGAAATCGTGTTTGGTGATTATTATTTAATTTTTGTTTTGTGCACATTATTAAGTTTTTAAAACTATCACTTGTGACTATTTGTGCTATCAGTGTTAAATACTATAAATTTATATTTGTGGATATTGAAGCGAATATATATCTATGATAATTTATCATAATTGGTTAAGAATACAAAACTATTGTTTAAATAAATTTTAATTATTTTATTTTGAATAAATTTGTTTGTTATTTAAAAATTATAAAATCACAGTACCAAACTGAAACGAATTACTAAACATTATACCTAGCTTCTCTACTTAATTTGTAGAGTTTAAATACCCAGTTAAATAGGCTAACCCTAACAATTAATTAAAAATGAAAGCAAAACACAACAGAATTTTCTCGATCTAATAAAATTAATAAAATTTATTATACATTATTAATAAAATTTTCTCGATTAAAAAAATTTATTATACATACATGCCTTAAGCATCATCGTGTTGCTATTATTTTTTACTGACGGTACATAAACGATCCATATTTTCTAACAGAAAAAATGCTGACAAAAAGCTTTAGCTGTTCGATAACAGATGGCTACCATTTTGATGTAGAGAATGGTAAATAAATTTTGCTACCAAAACATGAAGAGTTTCTTTTAAGAATCTAGTACAATTTAAATCATGATTATTGATATGTTTCCCCAAACTCGTCCATTTTCATTTTGCTCCCAGTGGCATATACAACGTAAGTAGAATTTTTCTAATGTTTTAATTATTTTCGTTATAAATTATTTAATTATTATTACACATTAGTGTTGTCTAGCTTTAAATTTATTTCAATATTTTGATTTAAAGTTTAAAAGTGATTATTTGTTGCAATAATAATTAGTTAACTTGATTTTATCCACGTGGTCATGGACTGTCATGTCGAAGATCGATACAAATACCTAACACAGAATTTTAAATTTTTATTAAAGGTTATATCGTTACTCTTAAACTAACGTTACGATGTCGGGAGGTTTGGATATTCTCGCCCTTAAACAGGAAGATGTTACCAAAATGTTAGCCGCAACAACCCATTTGGGTTCAGACAATGTCAATTTCCAGATGGAACAGTATGTCTATAAAAGACGTTCCGATGGTATTAATATCATAAACATTGGACGTACGTGGGAAAAAATTTTGTTAGCAGCTCGCGCTATTGTTGCGATTGAACACGCCGCTGAGGTAATGAATTTTGAGTTTATACATAACCTAACTTTTTTTTATTATGATGATACTTGTTATACCATCTTTCGGATATGAAATTCGATGATTTCAAATTTACAACTGATAAATAATTATCTTTATTTACTAATTTATAAGAATTTAAAACTTTATACTAATTTTTGTTTAATTTTAGGTCTATGTAATTTCATCCAGACCATTTGGACAACGTGCTGTATTGAAATTCGCTAACTATACAAACGCAACACCCATTGCTGGACGTTTTACACCTGGTGCATTTACTAATCAAATTCAACCGGCTTTCCGTGAACCACGGCTTTTAGTAGTTACTGATCCATTGACCGACCATCAACCAATCATTGAAGCTTCGTATGTCAACATTCCCGTTATTGCTTTCTGTAATACCGACAGTCCATTGAGATTTGTTGATATTGCAATTCCATGCAATACTAAATCATCACACTCAATTGGTCTTATGTGGTGGATGTTGGCCCGTGAAGTACTTCGTCTTCGTGGATCAATTGCACGAGATCAAAAATGGGATGTTGTTGTCGATTTGTTCTTCTATCGCGATCCCGAAGAAGCTGAAAAGGATGAACAAGCTGCTAAAGAAATTGTACCAGCAGCCAAACCAGATGCCGTACATGAAGCTGAAACTACAGAAGATACTGGAAATTGGGCCGAAGATACACCAATTGTCGTTCCATCTCTTCCTCCAGCAGATGAATGGGCCGAAGAAGATAGTGTTGCTCCTCAAACATGGGGTGGTGGCGGTGGATTTTAATCTGCATTATCGTCCGAGAGACGCATCAACATTGGAGATGTTCATTAAGAGTTTAATAAATTCTTTCTAATTAATTGAGATTTTAATATAATACCCAAACTGAGCATATTGGAATAACCTATTAGTCAATGGTCGTTGAAACTGGTTAATCTGATATGTATTATCAATTAGCATTGTTGAGCAATTGGTTAAAACAACAAATCGTATCTATTTGCTCAATGCGAAGATAGTTCTTGATGTTTTGCCTAATTTTGTTCCAAGTTGGTTGTTCAACTTGGGTTGTGTCAAGTAATTTTAACGTTCTAGAGAAAAACAGGCGATAGTTACACTAGAGTATGTATTAAAACATAAAACAATGATTTTATTATAAACCTTTCCAATACAAATAGCAATTACAAAACATAATTTAGAACTGACGAGGAAGTAGAAAATGTTTACCAAGAAAAGCTATAGCAATTATTAACATTGAGATTTCATTTTACGACAATTTGTTTGAACTGGTTTTTTAGAAACCGAACACGCACTTTTTGGCTTACAGGGTTGGCAACATTTCTTTTTCTCCGCTGGTTGACAACAAGCATTGGTTTTAAATTTTTCGATATACAAATTATAATTTTTTACAAATTCCTCTTTCGAAGCGCTAATTGTAGGTGTTGGTGGAATGATGACCGACGATTCAACTGCTCCAGTTGGTAAAATGGCGAAATTATTTTTTCTCCATTCCGTAATCGGATCTATTGAGGATGCGTAGTAAAAATGCGTACCGAACTCTGGTATTTCTTGAACGACTACGTATTCTTTTAAATCATTCGAAATTGCACAATGGTAAGGATTAGGCCTAAACAAAAGTCTTATGTGTTCATCAGCTACCATATCTTTAATATCCACTGGCTTTAAATGATAAAGTTCTTGAATATCGAAATCAGTTGATGAAGGCGGAAACTGGAACGGACCTACTAATATTTTTGATTGCATTGAGATCGTTATTAATTTTAAATATTTCGATTTTTGTGGATAATCCAAGTCCATCAAGTTGTCGATTTTTCGTATCCATTTTGCTGCTAAGACACGATCCTTTGCGTGTGGAAGTTTAAGTGCTAAACTTTTGGCAATTCTTACGAATAAATCATATCCCGTTACTTTACCTTCGTCAAAATACATTTTTTTTGTCGAAATATTTCGTTTTTAATTTTTAAATAAAAATTATTAACTTTTACTTAAATAGATACGATAAATTTGGTAAGTGGAATTTAATACAATAGTAATAATTGACTAGGAAAATACGAAAAAATTGTTTTTATTATAAATGCAATGCCTACATGACTGATATTAATAGCCACAATGAGATTTATTACAATACAGTGTGTGTCGAATGGATGCCTAAACTTCTCTAATTGGTAATGGTTTTAAATAAGACATCTTTTATAAGCGATGATTTAAGGCGAATGGAAGCTTCATTTCACCTTAAGAGACAGTTCCATAAAGCTACTTCTTCGTATGTCAAATGCACCTGAATTAATGCAATCAACACCAGAAGAGCATTATTTGTTTAATATTTGCTTAAGTGAATTCCTTATAGGATGAGTCCTCAATAAGCATCTCTGCGGTGTATGATTGAATAACAGTCTTGTGTTAAAGTTCATACCATGTTCGAGTACTCGGTTCCGAAAGTTGATCAATCACTCATTGCTGCGTTGTTATACTCTTACGAGCTCACTATTCACTTGTATTAATTTATTTAGTTGTCCTTCAAGCAAGTACAGTTTTTTTTCTTTTGAGATTTTAAACTGAGCTTACTCTTCATTATTGTCTAAATAAAGTGGCTAAAAAGCAATACACTCGTTATCAAATCAATCATTACTGGGCATTCTTTTTAACCATAAATAATCTGCGTTGTCTGTCATCGTCAACCGAAATTGTCAATTCCTAACAGGTTCACTTCATCACACAGGACGTAGAATAGTGTTGCTAATAATATCTACATCTTTTTGTTTCATTTCTTCATTTTCAAACCTTGACAGGCGAATTGCAGAGTATATTCTAATGTCCTCCACAACTTTTGATTATGAAATTATGAGTTGCTTCGGGATGATTTACGTGGATGTGTCTTTGTTTTGGAAGAATGTTTACTTTCTTCTTTAAAACCTTAAGCGATCCCAAGATTTCATAATTCTATTTCCTCGAATTTAGATTACCATTTCGTGTCGGTAGTACAAACCTGTGTTATTACATATCAGTTCGTCTAATTTTGACCGACTCTACCATTAAAGACACCAATTAACTTTGGTAGATTATCCAGACTATTGTAAAATAAATCATTATCTTAGGGTTGGCTAACAACAGTTTTGTTAAACTTATATACTAAAATGATGCTTACACATTCGATTATTAACTGATTGGAAGTTTAATACAGATCTATATTCTATCTATCATCTATTCTATCTTTAATCCATTTTCTGACAACCGAGGTCATCTCCACTGTGTAACTTTATCGAGTTTCTTTGATAGCAGCAGATATTCTTATTAACATAAGATTTCATTTTTTTTGTTTTTACTGACGATTGTTGGCCTGTACCATGTTCAAAACTAAACTCCAACATAAAATATACCATGGCATAAAGGAGGGTGAATCCAAATGATCATCTTCTACTTTGTATACCCCTACTTCGTATTCCGCGTATTGTAACCACTCAACCATTGACTCTTATGATGTTTACTGCATTGATTAATCGGTATATTCGTTATAATACTCTATAATATAAAGGGTGTTTTTTTAGGAGGTTTGTTTTTCCGATAGATGTCGTTTTATTTTATGACAGTTGTTTTGACAGCTCAAAGTGGCATTTCTACTCAGTATTGTTTGGCAAATCATTATGAATAGGTTAACTCCAGAACAACGTTTTCAAATCGTGGAAATTTATTTTCAAAATTAGTGTTCAATTAAAAATGTTTATAGAGCACTTCGTGAATTTTATGGTGCACATAATCGTCCGTCAGAGACCACCATAAAGAACGTAATTACCAAATTTCGGTCTACATTCACTCTTTTGGATGCCAAGCCACCGACAAGAATGAGAAGAGTTCGTACAGAAGAAAATATTGCTGTCGTTGAGGCCAGTGTCGAAGAAAACGACAATTTATCGATTCGTCGTCGTGCTCAGCAAATTGGACTTTGTCCATCGACTTTATGGAAAATTTTACGTAAAGATTTGGGTTTGGTGCCATACAAAATTCAATTGGTGCAAGAATTAAAGCCACACGACCATCGTTTGCGCCGTGAATTCAGTGATTGGTCGTTAAATCAATTGAACGAAGATCCATTTTTTTACCGTAAAATTCTCTTCAGTGATGAGGCGCATTTTTGGTTAAATGGATACGTCAACAAACAAAATTGTCGCATTTGGAGCAAAGATAATCCACACGCCGTTCAAGAATTACCAATGCATCCTGATAAATGTACTGTTTGGTGCGGTCTATGGGCTGGTGGGATCATCGGTCCATATTTCTTTAAAAATGAGGAAGGACGACGCGTTACCGTGAATGGAAATCGATACAGAACCATGTTAAATGAGTTTTTGTTGTCAAATCTTGAAGATATGGATATGGATGAAATGTGGTTTCAACAAGATGTTGCCACTTGCCATACAGCACGTGAAACAATCGACTTATTGAAAGAAACTTTCAACGACAACATTATTTCGAGAAATGGTCCGGTGAATTGGCCTCCGCGTTCGTGCGATTTGACGCCACTCGATTACTTTTTGTGGGGATACGTGAAGTCATTGGTTTATGTGGATAAACCTCAATCGATTGACGCTTTGGAAACCAATATTCAACGTGTCATTGCTGACATACGCCCTCAAATGCTTGAAAAAGTGCTGGAAAATTGGACCTCCAGAATGACATTTGTGAAAAATAGTCGTGGTAGCCATATGCCAGAAATTGTGTTTAAATGTTAAATGCCAAAAAATTATCTACCAAATAAAAAAAAATTTTGGTCATTTCATAATTTTATATGTGTTTTATTCAAAAAAAAATCGGCAACCTCTTAAAAAACACCCTTTATAAGAGAATAAATTCCTTTTTATTGTGCCATAAACAAATATCAAGATTATAAAGATGATCCAAAACAAAGTACTTCGGAACACGAAAATGCTCCATGGTGCATTAGAAAAGAAACCCTTCACCGAAATTTAATGAATCGATGGATTTATGCTCTCAAACATGATTCCCGACAGGATGAGAACATCCAAATACATCACTTACTAGACAGATCGTTGAAAGTATAAAGTTTGCAAAAGATCATACCAATAGATCTTGTGAATATAATTTAAAAACTATGAGACTACCCATTGGGCTATATCTCAATAAATGTGGATTTAGTTATTAAAAATGTTTTTAGATGGTTTAGAATAAAGTTAGTTGTATAAAAAACTAAACTACTACAAACGTCAGTTTGAATTCTGCAAGTTCATCACTAACCAGCAATCACTAACACCAGGTTTTCTTTAGACAATATTTAATATTTCGTGAGTAAACAAGAGGTAGGTAAGTAATTAAAAAAAATTAATGCATAAAACTGATAAAACATAACTGAAAAACATTCAGAAGTTTATAACGATATTTAATTTAAATGGAAGTAGGTACGAGCCTTATTATGTCAATTCCACCCTGTAATAAAACTAAAAGATTCGCTGAAACGCTTCACATTTATCCGAAACTTGTATGTCTAACTCGTCTGCTAATTATATATTTTACTTTTATATTTTCGCTGTATTATTGAGATAAATAAAACCTATGATCAACTCATAAATTAATAAAAATTATTCATAAAATTATTTTGATTTACGGTCAGCCCGATTTAACTTAGTACCTTAAATATGAAAATATTATTCAAACAGATCATATCAGTTCATTAGGCCAGTGGGCTTCTTTCTGCAAACTTATCACTTCATATATGGTGTTCAACATAATACGCAATACCACATTCGCATGTTATATCTGTAACAGCATGTGTTTATTTATTTCTTCATCAACCGTCTGTCTGTTTAGATCCCTATAAAGGTTATCCTTCCTTATGTTATGATATAAACGCAATGATTTTATATTTTACATTCGTTACGAGCTTACCATCGTTAGTTGATCATAGTTTGGATTTCTAGGAATTTAGTTACTGCTACAACTATGCGTTTGTTCTAGATCTGGTTGTTTGTTCTGCTCTCAATTGGTGTTCTCATTACATTTTCTTTGAAACTGATCTGATGTTCTGTAATTATGTAAAATATGATCCTCTGTAGAAGGTTTGGTGTCAATTCAGATTAATCAATACAAAATTTGGTTCACCATCTGGATTATTAACTCCGCCATTTATTGTACAAATGAGTTGGGTACTAAGAAAATTTCTTTCACCATACATTGCCCCGGGAGGGTACACACATATCAATAATAATACTTTGAGAATGCTGTAAATCTTAAATCCCTACTATTAGCTGATTGACGGTTTTTCATTTTTTACTATCGTATTTTTCGCCTGAAATAGATTGCAATAAAGCTCCTGATATTCGATTCATTGATATAATGAAACGAAGTTAAAGACGAAAAATGGAAAGTGGGCGCATTATGTTCAATCTTCAAGAAACGTTACCGGATCCACTCCAATAGGCCTATATTTTTTAATCTCACATATTTGAGTATATCCTTCATTATCGAAGATAACATCTTACATCGCAAATCCATACTCAATGACATGCACTACTCTGTTTACTAATTACCTGAATTCGAAATTTAGAGATCAACGCGAAATGAATTTCAGAATTGATAATAACACGGTCGAGCGAGTGATGAATTTTTATTTGTCTTCGTTTTCGTGATCATGAATATTTTGTTGGGATTGCAATCTCGAAGAGATTTTTGTACTGTCGACAAGTAGAATATGTACATACTAAAAATTAAACTATTACTTTTTTAAAAAAAAAATATTCAATTACAAAATAAAACTTCAATAAGTAAAAATAAAGAAAATTAGTTTCTTACATTTTTAATTATTTAAGATTGTTGGTGGAATGGTCAATAAATCATTAAATACATTCGCTGCAAATGAGGTCCTGTATGACCGCTTTCTTAAAATATATTCATTTCACTTCCAATTGCGGTGATCAGTTTCACGGTATTGTATAGGCATTAGCTTGAATTAATACTGCGTTGCAGTTCTCTTCCAAATTCCTTTTCTCTACGGCAACCATACATCATCCATTCAGTTGCGATTTGGCTGTAACCTGTGCTCGGTGATGCTGCAGTTCTATCATGGGTTTCACAACCCGCGAATGTTGCTCGATTGAAATGAATCATAAGTGTAATATATCAAGAATGTAATATGTCAGGAATATATAAATTCCTTATATTATGTATTTAATCAAAGGATAGTGATCTCTAAAAGAATGATGCAGCGATCTGCCTAAGAACAACACCATTTTGGTGGAGGCCAAAAAGTTACTGCTGACGACTTCTTCGCTTACTGAAAGATGGTTTTCCTTAAACATATTGCGATATCATATGACTTCTCTGATTTAATAAAGATCTGATTTGTAATAGAAATCGATTCAATCAAAAACCATTTAAATAAAAAAAAGATTAAAAACTAATTTGCTCACCCATAATGTTTAAAACTATAATGTTGTATTTGCAGTGTGGAAGAGTTTAAACTACGCATCTCAAAACTTTTCAGGCTGTTTTCATTAAATCACAAATTTGCATATATTACTCTTACATCAACTGATAACTATTTTATATAATAAACCGGAAATTCGCATCACTGTTCTGACCTAATAAAAAAAAAAAAATATATATATATATATATATATATATATATATATATATATATATATATATATATATATATATATATATATACATAGAGAAGTACATAATATACAAGTATGTAAATAAAAATAGAGAACAACATCAAACTATTACCTCATTTATTATGTTCAATATAAAGCAGTTTTCAGAGTTTTTCACATGTTACGTCATTCTTTAAAATCTATTCTGTAGTCAACTCACCTGAGTCCAACAAGTATGTGCGTTAGACCGGAATTCCATAACTATATAGTTCCATAACTCTTACATACAACAATAAAACTTATTTATGTGATCAACAAAACATTATATTGTATTTTCATGAGAGATAGATACTCATGAAGTTATAAATTAGTATGTTGTAAGTAAAACATGTATACGAGTAATTATTTCGGTTGTTAATCAAAATCAGACACATATACATAGATTTGGCATAATTGAGTATCCACCAATGGAATAAGTTTTGGTCCAATATCTACTTATTTTATGTAAGTTCACGTTTTACCCGAACAATTGTTAAATTGGAATGCATCAAAACTACAACAATACAACATCATTTAAAAGTGACGAAGAAAAAGAGGAATTATTGTAATTGTAACAAAAGATTCATTAAACCTTAAAACGCAAATAAAACATAGCTCAACTACAATACATACTATATCTAACTATGTATGTATTAACCTTTTAGTCGTCTTATTTGTCTAACAATGAAGCAAAAATCGTTTCTTTCTCTAAGTAACTAAATGTATTCTAAAATATATAATGTTTTGATTTGTGACAGCATCTAGTAGAGTGAAGAACTGTAAGAGTTCTGTTCAAAAAAAAATCGGCAACAAGTTTTTTCATATAATATGTATATATTTGGTCAGTTACCAATTTAATTATCAATGTATTAAGATTTAATTATATTAATTAAGATTTCTAAAGTGAAGCTTTATATAATTAAGTCAACGATCCGCCTAATTAATTTTACATTCAATTTAAATTAACTCTTAAATACTCGCAGACGCATGTTTGCTCTAGAAAACTATATTTTCATTCAAACAAACACAATTTTTGTTAAAGTTTTTACAGTTTGAACCTCTAAACGAAATTATGTCATCTTCTTTGACTTTAAAATAATATACATTTTTATATGTGCATATACATGTGTTTAATTGGTTTGTGTATTTAATAAAGTTAATAGTTAAAAAATTAATTATTTGGATTATATAGTTAAAGTTTTGTTGGCCGGTGTAATTGATTTATTTATTTTTATTGGTTTCACCACATAACATGCTAAACTTTAAAGTAAGTACAATTGGTTGACACTTTTAAACCATTTTAAGAAAGTTTTGAAAATTTTATAAACCTTATTTTAGAAGTTTTAATATTACATAATAATAATAATAATAATCTTTGGCTTAGAGGCGTAAACGGTCCTTACACGTCTCAACTTAGATACCTTACGAACCATTTAACGATTGGTACACATTGTAGGTGGTCATCCCAACGAATGTTTTTAAACATAATCGCTTTTTATGATGAAAATCGAACTCGAGACCGCACAATGGTAAGAATCGAACTCGAGACTGACAAATTAAAAATGTTTTATTTGCAACAAACTACAATATTTGTAGGTTGTTTTCAGCTTATGTTTCTTTACGATTATACAATTTTATTTCAAGATTTCAAAGTAACATAAATTCAAAAAGTTTAAACCAATCCTTGTGTTTGCACTTGAAATCATGATACCATGTCTGCGACTTCAGAACACCCGTCGTTCTGTTTACACGTGGTATCTTGTATGTGCGAAGAAATCAGCAAACCAATTTGGGTATGTAAAAACCAATTTTATAAGAGGCAAACAATGAGGTATCATGATACCAAGTGTTACCACACGGATCCAATAATTCTCATGCTATAGCGTCGGGAAAAAATCGCAATCCTAACAAAAAGTGATAATACTATTTTATTAAGTAATGGCATTACAATATAATATTTCGAAAAATTTATAACAAATGCTCAAAATGATCATTGATCACCATTAACTGTTACACATTTCAAACATCTCTTCATGAACAAATTGCGAACTCTTACGAAAACGTTTCTGTCGTTTGATTTCATTACAAGCGTCAAATATTTGAGAAATCAAGGTTTCTTTATTTGGAATAGCACCAGAATAAACTTTAGTTTTTTAATGGTCTCAAAACAAAAAATGTAATGGATTAAGATCCGGTGATCTTGCCGGTTAATGTATTGGCCCTCCGCGTCTAATCCACTGATTTGAAAACAAATTATTTAAATGTGATTGAACGTTTCTTGCAAAATGTGGTAGAGCACCATCATGCATAAACCAAATAGATCGCAAATTTACCAATGGAACTTCTTCCAATATTTCTTCGAATTGGATTTGTAGGAAATTTAAATTTTTTGGACTGGTAATCTGTCGGAAGGATTATCGGTCTTAATAATTCATCTCCAAATTTACCACACCAAACATAAACGGTGAATTTGTGTTGATAGCTGTTTATAATTTTCGAATGGGGATTGCTTGAAGACTAGAAATGTGTATTATGTACATCCGTCTTGGGTAAATGCAGCTTCATCAGTGGAAATGATTTTTTTGGAAAACAAAAGTCTTGGGTTTGTTTCTCGATTACCTATTCACAAAATTTTTTCTTGTTATCTTATCATCATTCAAAATATATTGAAACAGTGGGTAATGATAAGGATGGAGGTTTCCCTTTTTAATTTGCCTGTGAACAACGTACTGATTTTGCAATTCCGGATTTTGCCGCAATTTTCCTAAGACTAGTCGTTGGATTGTTACGAATTTTGGGCAAGACTCTTTTGATATTATGGTGTGATGTTGCTGTACATGTCCTGGCACATCCCACCGATTAGTTAAAAAGCAGCTGACCATTAACAAGTGTGTTAACGGATGGCAATCTGCGATTAGCGTATCGATCTCGATATAACCGTCGAGCAAGTGTCCGAGCTCCATTAGCTTCGTATAAAAAACATACCATCAGCATATTCACTGGAGGTGTAAGGATTCATGTTTAATCACTTTTAGATAACCGACGATTATAGACTAGTTTATATTAGATTAATTTATGAACCAAATTCTTTTTGTTAACAGTTCCTTTTATTAAACATATACTGTAAATATTCGTAATAATTTGATTTAATCAAGTTAATTTTATGCCTATACGAGTACATTCTTGTGTCTAATAAAGAAAATTCAAAATTTTTATTGGAAACTTTTAAAAGTTTAGATAAAATAATTTTGTAAATATCACACACGCATTTGGAGTGCGGGAGAAATCCCCATGCTTTTGTCGAAATACCATTACATCCACAGAAAATTACTGATTGGTGCCCTTAATTGGCTGGCGGATTATTGGTCCATATATGTCTTCAAAAATCATGATGGTCAGAATGTTACTGTCATTGGTGAGCGGTATAGGGACATGATTAGAAATTTTTTCTTACCTCGATTAATTGGCATTAATCTTGCTGGCATGTGGATATGAAAATTTTGATTAATTCATCAACAGGATGAAAGTATGTTACAATCGAAAGGTGACAAAATTTTTACATTTCACACTTGACTTTATAAAAGAATTCAGATAGAAATATATTTAAAAAGACCAATTCGATTTAAGATACAAGACATGATTTAAGTCCAATTATTCTATTAAATAATATCCGCAAATGCGATCGGACATTATTAATTAACACGAATTATGTCTATTAATTTAATGTGAATTTTATCTAATTCTTTAATTGTATCAATGTCATAGAATTTAATTTAAATCGCAACATTTTTGTTGAAGGCCTAATTCATGCAGATAACTATACTAATTTCTAGTGGCATTGTATACCTTGTAGTTGGTATAAACTCTCATACATAGTTTGTTACATATACAGCATTTCGTAAAAGTGTTGCCATTGAACTTTACGATCGCGAAATGGAACAACCTGCCGTATAAGAATACTTAATATTTAATTTAATGTTAATCGTAATTCACGAAAAATTTGTTTTGCTGTACAACTATACATATGTAGTACATACAATATTGAGGTACAATAATGAGGTACAATATTGTTTTCATTTCGTGGTCTTAAACAATAATCGTTGAGTGAAACGCGTTAAAAACGATTTTCTTCTTCTGGGTTTTCGCTTATCACAATCGGAATAGAAAAATTGTTCCAGTAAATTTTATAAATTGGTTTTAATTATATATAAAGTACACAATAAACAAAACGAATTATTTGTTTTATAGTTTTGAATTTGTAAGTGTAACTATGTGTCTTATGTACAATGCAAAACGATTATGAACACGCGCGTTTCTATATACAACTGTTTAAATATGGTAAAAACTCGTATAACATGCCATGGTTGGAGGTGTTAATTTTCGTACATTATACATTTTGAATTATAACTTAAGTTTTGAGAAATAATGATCTACTATTAAGATGTGAAACTATATTTATATTTGTATAACGCGACTTTTAACTTTGCGTTTTTAATAATTTTCTACTAACGAAACATATCTTCGGAATTTCTCTTCACAAACAAGATTCTGCTTGGTCAATACATAAAATTTTGAGTTTTAGTTATTAAAATCTAAATTCACTATCCCCAATTCCAAATTCACTCCGCACAGGTGGCGCAGTGGTTAAGACTGTGGAAGTTAGAGCGGGAGATACCAGGTTCGAATCTCAATAGGGGCAAGATTCAAAAAGGGATTTTTCACCATCGATCGTTTGACCGTTGCGATCGCTGGTGTAAATGAACACATCTCGGTTCCTTTTTAAGTTTAGAATCCATGGGTCGTCCCTTCGTGCATGTCAGTACTATAGGCTGATATGGAGCTATGCAATGCGCAGATGGTTAAACGTAAATCGGTCCTATAGCCATAGATATAGTGGTATCACAACGGACCATCGTCGGTCTAAGCAAAGATTATATACTATAAAGATAGTTCAATCAGAGTAATATTTTAAAATACAAAAATTGGTCTAAGTGTGCGGTAGCAGCCACCAACAATTCAAAAAATAAACAAATCACCAATGGTGTTTAATTGCTTTAGTGAACGACCTCCTTCGTCTCCTTTCATCGGGATTAGAAAGAAATCGAAAATGGTAGTGTCTGGTGGATATATATTATATGCTGAGAGATGCGGTTTTTGTGTGACCAAATTCTTAATGAAGAGTCTTTCCAGAATAAAATTCTCGCTAACAGCAACATTTCACGTTTTGAATAAAGCGCAAATTCCGTTAGGGACTGGATGGTAAATTCATTGTTCATCATTCGAATAAAATGCAATGTACATATGCTACTTAAATAGCTTCATGGGTGAAGGCAAACGTGGACTTCTTCTCGGATCCTGATTGGATTTTGGAAGTGCCAAATGGTAAGGAAGTGCCAAACATGTCGTATCACAATAAACCGAGACCGGTCTATGTATATATGAGCAGCTACAACAACCTTATCAAACATTCAACAACGAACAATAATAGTATATTCAATATACGGTTGTAAATGAGCAGATATTCAATGTCACATATAATATAAATAATTTAAAGATTGAGTAATACAATCAGAAAAAGCACTAAAATTGAAAATACTTTCACTTTTAGCGTAGTGTTTCGTAAAATTAAACTCAAGAAAATGGTATCGCGAAGTAGTTAGCTTAAAAACCATTCAATAAAAAAGTAGTAAAATTAATAATCGTCAGACGCAGTGATAATCTCTTAACCGCAGCATGATTTTTAAATGATCTCGTCTTAAAACAGTAAAAAACGATTTCATTTTTTACATAGATCTTCTTTGAGACCTAACATATATTATATTTCTTAGTTATATCGAGTCCACGAAATTTTTATAGTATAAATTTATTGATAATTTAGCGTAAACTTATATATTCAGCTCTCATTCATTAAGTAGTTTGAAGGTAATTTTTAATACATCATTAAATTTCTTAATGTCTAATTACATCCGTTTTTCTAAATGTATTATTTTGTTATATTTATATACTCTTGCATAGTGTTAAAGCGTATACAGATATCTTACATTTGAAATCAAATTTCTTTATAAACGAAATCAAAAAGCGGAAGTCTCATTTCCCCCAAAAATATATACAAAATACAATTGCTAAAAATTGACAGTAATCGTTCTGTATATGGTATTATTCCTTCGCGGTTGTTTATTATTTTGACCGTGAATTATATGCAATTGATACTACACATTGAAACTAGAATTCAAACTCATCATTAACACGTTTTTGGAATCGTTGATTGCTTAATTGTACATCGATTCAATCATGTTTCGTGTTGAACAAGTTCAAGGTATATACTAGCATTTACATTTGTATATACTAGTTGATAATAGTATATGCAGATAGTCTGAATTTCTTGAACACAATCATTTGGAAATTATATAGGTTTTTACAATACACGTTTACGAGGATTTACTAGAAAAATTGGAAATTTTCAAAATATGGTAGATATGGGCAGAAGTTAATAATGTACTAAAATTATTAGAAGCAGTTTTATAAGTCTGGTGAATGCTTTTGCAATTTCTCCCGAATTAATTAGTGTGTCAATGTCATATTGTGAGCCGTAGCAGAATATTTCAATTATTTTTAGATAGTTTCTATTTGGTGACTTAAGCAGACGTAGGCAAATACGTATATCCCATTTTAATAGTTATTTCATTTGTCTGAATCTGCGAAAAGAATTGATTATAACCATAGATAATGCTCGTAAGTCCATAAAATAACATTTACCACATTAGTTAATCTAGCCCAAATTATAAAAGATTTAGATTTTTGACGTCTGGTTGCTTCTCAAGTTTTTTGATTGAAGGTTATTTAATTTGAAAAATTGTTTTTTTTGTGAATCGTTTCTGCACGGAAAAAATATTTTTCAATTTTAGTTCGAATACAGTAACATTTTGATCCGTAAGAAGATGGAGCTTTTGGAACTTATTGGTTCAGTCGACGGATTGGAATGAGTGTCGACGGATTGGAATTATACTTGAATAGCTTCGTTCATTTGATAATAACGAAACTACTTTTTTAGACATGATAGTATGAGGGAAATAGAGCTATGTTTTTGTTTATGTTTCCGTAGTTTATTGTCACCCGGTATGCTAATTTTTCGTTAACTATTGAATTAATTTCCAATAATTTTTGATAAAGCAAGCTGTGTCAATGTAAATGTTTTTGATTTCATTCTTTGAATTTTTTTTTTTTTTTTTTTTATATTTTAATCTATGCTATCTTTTTTGGGGCTCAAGGCTCTCCCAGCTCTTTCGCGGTTCGCTTATTTACGTCCTACTTTACGCCTTAACGGCCAAATCGAGGACGTACGGCTATAGGTCCGATTTTCGTAGAACCATCTGCGCATTGCATAGCTCCATGCCAGCCTATAGTACTGACATGGAAGATGGGTCGGCCCATGAGTTCTGCATTCCAACAGGGGGTCATAGATGTGTTCATTAACACCACCGATCGTAATCAGATGGTGAAAAATCCCTTTTGCATCCTGCCCCTATCGGGATTCGAACCCGGTACCTCCCGCTCCAACTGCCACAGCTTTAACCACTGAGCCACCTGGGCGGTATTCTTTGAATTTGATGTAAAAATTCTAAAACCAAGTGTGTTCAATTTTTTAAATCAAAAACGGTGTACTGAATAACTTACTCAGGTCAAATAAACAACACGGACTAGTATTTTGACAAACTGTTTGTTCGAAATAAAATAAATAATAAACCCATAAAAGCCCTGAGAAAAATGAGAAAAATTGACTGACAGTAAATATTAAAATGGAATAATAATATAGATTTTATAGTAGTGTAAGTGAAATAAAAAGCTTTCTCAGTCAAACTTGACTGGAAAAAATATTTGTGTTTTTGTGGTACCATAAAAAGTATAAAATTGAATACTTTTTATTGCAGTCACACTCAGCCTTCTCCATAAAATTTGTGTAACACAAGAAATTATTTTCGAACACAACCAATTTTATAGTTAAGGGTCAAATAGTCGATATATTATTTTGGTTAAATTATAATTGAATTGAAATAAAAATCATATTTGTTTAGCATTATGATATTTAATACTAAATTTTAATTCACAATTACAAAAACTCTAAGAATGAATAATTTTTTGGTTATGGTTTCTTAAATAGCGGTCAAAATTCTGCTATAAATAAATAAATAAACAATAACGTTGTCTTTTAGTTGGAATTTATAATTATTTTCTCTTTTCGTCTTTTTTGACTGTCAGTCAATTTTTCCCATGGAATAGAGCCTTTAGTAATTAAATGTCACAGGAAACGTTGAAAAATTATATGATCGAACAAAAATCGTGTCTGCGTAACGTAATCGTCCCACCCTTTTGTTTTGTATACCAAACTTGTAGACTCTAAAACTGGGGAATTGGTTGTTTGCCCGAGGTCTACACTATCCAAAATTTATTTTTGATAACGTAACAGATTCACAGTATTATACAAAGTTTTTCTTCCGAATATCAAGAGATTTGGAAATAAATTTAGCTCCAGGTGAACGATTATCTAGTTTGCATATTTGACGTTGAATAAACATAAAAAATATTCAATTACAATTCGTGAAATAGATTTTTTTTTATTCATTTAAACAACTTACATTTGATTGAGTATAGAGGAGCCAACTGATCGAAATATACGTGCTTTGAATCGTATCGATGGGTAATGCAGTAGTTTGCGACATCCAATTTGCGAGTTCGGATTAAATTCTATTTGAAATTCCTCTCTGCTCTACGATATACCGACTTATGTTGTGGCATAAATTGGTATGTTTTCCACCAGCTCAATAAAATCAACAATCAGTCATCGCACTCTGGTCAGTCAAACTATATTACAATGATTCTTTATTTTGGGTTAGGCTTACATCAGTGGGTACATATAACCAAACATAATTTACAGATTTGCACAGTTTTCATTAACAAGCACTCCCTAAACAATTGATTATAGGAAGTCTAGAAAATTTGCTAAATTTAATAAATTACTGCACGGCGATTTAATTCAGTGGCGATTTAATTCAGCTTTCGATGTTAGATTGGTGGTATTCGATTTTATTTTAACAGTTGAAGTTTTACCGCAACTACATGTTTATAGATATTACGATATCTACAACATAATTTCTCTTCTATTTCGCATTTGTACAAGTTATATGATGATTAACTGCTATCAAGAATTAAATACTATTATATGAATAAAAATTTACTAATTGGCTCTCGGTTACTAAACAACATCCCTCTTTTATGTAATGCATATACGTGCTCGTTACATAGGTATATGGATCATACGAATTCAAAGAATTTCCATCCAACCATGTTAATTGCCCACCATGACATCCACAATAATTCATCTGCTATTATCCATTCAATATACACAACCTGCGTTTCATATATTATTCTATCAAATATTCAACAAAACAAAAGAATATGACCAACAGGAAACTGCACCGAAAACATTTTACAATTTCCTTTTACATTAAATTTTTACAATTTAGACAAAGTCACAAATTACTCAACCCGTTGTGGAAGATACCTTTCTTTAATGTGATGAGCGAAACATATGGTATGTCCATATAAATATTACTAAATGGCGAAATATTTTAACTATATGCGTATGTTTACGGCCGCTTTTGGATTTAATTCACAATTCATCAAAAATTTGAAAAAAAAAACCAAATTATAGTATTAAAATAGAAATAAATAAAATAACAAAAATTTACAAATAAATAAATTAAAAAGTGAAATTTGAAATGTCTGTCATTCACATGCTAATTTTAGTTATGTTGTTGTTGTTGTTGTTATTGTAGTTTAGTTGGTTGGTTGATTTTTCATACCGTAGTTTGTGTTTTTTATTGCTTTACTTTACTACACTATTCGGTTAGTTTATTGTAAACAATCGTAGAGTAAAGTGTTAAGATTTTTCTCCATTCGTCGTTCATATGTTTTTATAATTTTTTTTTGTTATATTTAATAAGTATTTAATTTTTTTTGTTGCAGAAGTTCAAGTGAGCATTGATTTGTCTATTCGAATACTAAGTGTTTGTTTGATTTGTTATTTTAAAAGTACATAACACGTTATTTACATAGTGCAATTTTGATTTATACAAATTTAGTGAAGTTGATTATTTTTTTCGTAATAAAATAGTTTTTGATAGTTTTTTGCATTTAATTTATATATGTGAAATTAAAATGTTAAAAAATGCAAAAATTCGTGATAGTGAAACATGCTGCCCAAAAACCGAA
Source organism: Tipula lateralis (assembly GCA_963932295.1). Classification (NCBI taxonomy): domain Eukaryota; kingdom Metazoa; phylum Arthropoda; class Insecta; order Diptera; family Tipulidae; genus Tipula; species Tipula lateralis. The sequence goes on from OZ010738.1 coordinate 134,006,218, forward strand.
ATCTATGGATATATTGGAAACACAAGTACGAATGAGTGGATATCTGAAAAAGAAACGAAATGTAAGTTTTTTAACATAACGAAATATATGTAATACATTATTAGAAATTATAATTTTCTTTTGGTCTTATGTCTTAATCTATTGTTGAAAGTTTTTTTTTTATTTCAAATTTTAATTAGAATTTTCGGTAAAAGTAGTCGAAAATATTCAAGCATATGTCGATATAGAGATTTTATTGGTTTATTGCACTATTGTCAGCAATGGTGTCTTTAAAATTGGCTAACATTGAATTCAAATTTGCATAATTTGTCTAAAATATTAATCAAATTATTTTATTTTAATATTGTGAATTGTCGAAATTATGACATTATATTTAGTCAAGGAAACCTATATCAGCCAAGGACTTTATGTATACAAAAATTTATTTTACCAATAAATTAAAATCTATTAGTTATGTCATACTTAGTTTAGATTTATTTATTATGTAATTATATTTATAACGTTCTTATAGAATTTATTTTTTAAATAAAATCTTGTCAAGTGGTTAGACCATTATATTGTTTTGTAACTATACGAACTACAATAACACCGATAAATGAAGTAAGGCAGATATTCTGAGTTACCATGAGTCATTTTTTATCTTAAATGGTATCCTGCCTTAAATATTGTTTTCCCCTTCCCTTCATTCTATACAGTCTGTCTATAGAATTTTTAAGAAAACATTTAGTTATTTGTGGTGTTTCAACACTGTTCTGATTTTTTGATTCGTAGAAAATTAGATTCAACTCATTAAACTATATTTTGTTAACCGGCTGTATTCCACAGCGATTTGCTATATATAGATTCCTGTTTTGAGATACGCTTTTCAATATGTCTATGTTAACGTTTCTAAGTCGTTTTTCGAGAGGATTACATAAATATAAGTTTGAAGAAGATCTTGGATATTTATTTATACGGTAGACATGTGCATTTTTCAATATTAGTTGGATCATGTTAATATTATCATAAAGATTCTGTAGCTTTGTTGCAGTTTTCTTGAGATGAGAGAACAATTGCTCTGTCACCTGCTGAAAATGTTGCTTGATTACATGTAAGCATATTTGTGTTAATCAGATATAATATTGGGCCAAACGAGTTGGCCCGTAGAAACTGATTTAATTGGGTAAATCTTTGAGTTAACCTTTATTTCATATTGCAATCACACATGTGACACTTATCAAAAGTCACTGATATGTCTATTAAGAGAATAATATTATTAACCTTTATAGCCTCTAGTTTTGGTATACTATACCTTGATCAAAAAGTTCCCGGAATTTATTCAGAAAATTAAAAATACAAGTTTATTAATCTAAATCTATATTGTCCCTTTCAAAGTAATCCCCATCGACTACAACACACTTATGCCAGCGCTGGATCCAATCCTCGAAACATTTTTTATATTCGGTTTTCGATATTCGGTATATTTACATATACATAGTATATTTTTTGATATTCGCGGTATGTCCATCAGTGGTTCCTTCGATTTTTCCATTATTTCCTCTCGGTTACTGAAACGCATTCCCCGTAATGGTTTTTTAACTCGATTGAACAGAAAGAAGTCACAGGGAGCCAAATCAGGTGAATTCTGTGACTGTTGGATGGTATTTGTTGCATTTTACGCAAAAAATTACGAATAATGATGGCACTGTCATTTTCATTTTTTGCATAAAATTGAGGTCTTTTGGCACCAACTTTGCTGCTACACGACAGAAACCCAAATAATTAACTAATATGTCTTGAACGGATCCATAGGCAATATTCAAGCCCTCCGCTTTCTCTCTGATGGTTAATTTGCGGTTATTGACCACCATTTCTTTTACTTTATCAATGTTTTCATCGGTTTTCGATGTCGATGGTCTGCCACTGCGTTAATCATCTTCGATTGACGCATGACCACTTTTAAACCGCTCGTAAATCGCCACTGGTAAATGACCGTTTTCTTTAGAATATCGTTGCCGAAACACTTTTCGAACATTTCCAACGTTTTCCAGCGCCATTTAATACGTTTTTTACGCAAAATTTAACACAAGTTTGTTGTTGCAAATTTAAATCCATTTCTAAAATTGTAAATAATCGCCAACACACACACAGAGAAGATAAGCAACCGATTCCAAGTATTCCATTCAAGAATTAAACTAGATCGCGTACCTTTAGTTGTCAACTCTTATAATACGTTACTAGTGAAAAGGTAGTATCTTGGTGTCTCTATAAGTTTTTACTTATTCATCATATATGTGATCCTACCTTCAAAAAGACCATTCGAAGTTGTAAAATTCTTTTGTTTTAACCTTATTATCAATATTACTTGGGAGTTTTATCGATGTAAACCATCGCAGTTTATTAAGAGGTTTAGTTATCTCTTCTAAAGAAAATTATTATTAATTAGTATTCAATACAGATTGTTTTTTTCTGAACGAAACACAATCGATTTAACTGCTTGGTGATTTTGCTATCTATTTCTAACCGAAAATTTATAATTTTATGTTCGGCTTTACGGATATGTATGGCTATGTACATGTATTTGTCATTTCTAGAAAATACCCATTAAACATATTAAATAAAAACGAATTGGAAGACTAATGTCCTATACATATTACCAAAGATTTTTTTACATAAAGATGACCCAACCAAAGCAAAAATGTATAGTATGAACGGAATTTGTTTTATTTTAAACGACAGAGGTACCCGTCACTATGTAGCGGTACCCGGAATTATTATTTTAAAATGTTACTCTGATTGAACCATCTTTATAATAATTTTCGATAATACTAAATTGAAATAAAATCAAAACACACAGAAAAAATTGAAAAACCGAATCGGAAAAGAACGAAAAATAACGAAATTCAAATATCACTCCGATTTTGGTTACGGTTTAATTATTTTAATTTATTTTGTTCCTGTTCCGATTTTCGGTTCATAAAAAATATCGTTTATTTTCGGTTTTTAACTAGGCTTCGGTTTGACTCTCTGCTTCTAAGTATCTAAATTTCGCTACAGATTCGATTCAAACTAAGTAAAAATTGAGCCACCAAAATTTGGAATCGAAGTGGCTTTATCACGCTGTTTATATGACATGGTGGCAGTCACCCACTTTAACCATGTGGCCACTTTAGATGTCTGATACGATAAAATGAAGCGTTGAAACATTTCCCTCTATGCTTATCAGATTTCTAATAACTATGCAATGCTTATTATATTAATTCATAATATTCGTCAATTCAGAACGCATTTTATAGTATTGATATGATTTTTAGAAATTTATTATAACTAACGATTTTAAATTGGTTTGGAAATCATTGTTGAATTCCAACGTTGTCTTAACGTTTTAATTTAACTTAGTCTCCTGCGTGGTTTCCCCGTTTATTTGTATGCCTACGCTAACGTTGAAAATTTGTATGCGTACGCTTACACAACTATTCCAAAGAAAAGATAGCATGCTATGGTAAAATTGTGTATTGTATACCTTGTATAGTATTTTATAAATCAAAATAGGATTACAATAGCAACTATACTACATATATAAATCCAAAGCCGATTATTAGTTAATTTTAACCCGATTGCCTTATAGGAATTTTCAAACTATATTCGTGCATCTTCAAAATGTCGAAAATATCTTCAAAATATCTTAATATCACAAAGAAACCACATAAATTGACTTTCATCTATGATTTACATATGAGAAGGGAAACCATTTAATTTTGATAAGTTTAATTTGAAAAGTTTAGTGAGGCATACGGCATTAATCAACAATGTATTTTTATTTATATAAATCTAACCTTATTTTAGTAACGATAGCCACAGTAGGTGACCAGTTAATTGATTTCGAAATATTTTATTATATCTCTACAGCAATAAGTTAATCTCTCGATTTGTTGATGAACTTGGTAATCCCATTATTTTTAGAATTTAGCAAATTAAGATAAAAGACAAAATAATGTAATTTGTATGTATGACACAGTATGGAAAAAACATAGGTTATTATCTGAAATCCATGAATGTAAGAGAAATGCTTCATAGTATTTGAAAAAAAATTATCGGTAGTAAAATAGTTTGAACAATGACTGATCGATTAAGATAGAATCATTGCTATAATTAAAATTATACCCAACTCATTTTAAGGACCAAGCAAAATGATGGTAATAGATGATTATTCTTAGATAATACTTCGTATGCTACTCGTGTGCATATTGTCCCAGTTCTCTGATATTATTTTTTTTTTATTTTTATTTTTATTTTAATATTATTTTTATAGTGAGCTCGTGACTTCTTTTACTGAGCGTCAGAATTATTAATTATCTTTAGAATTACATATGTAAAATGTAAATGTCCTAAAATCACAAAATGTAATATCTATATATTAGTTGGTGCTGAGGACCCATTTAATATATTAATTAATTGCTTAATATAATGTACCAACTCTTATTTGGGGTGGTTGAAGGTATAAAACTAGTGAAGCAGTTGAACTAATCCTATCGCTAAATAGTTTTACTTTTGATCATGACGAAGTTAAAAATATGAATAAAATCGATATGGACACGTGATCTGAGATATTCCAAATTTGATGTTGTTAAGTGTAAGTAAGATTCTAGTCAAATTACGATTTCACGTTAAATTAATTATATTAGAGGATTGGGTTTTTTGTAGAATATTAGAGTTTATATATATATATATATATATATATATATATATATATATATTCCAATGTATTTTTGTATCTATGTGTGTTCGAAGCATGGTTTGTAACCAATACTATCCAAGATACCATCGAAATTCATAATAATTTAGATTAACCTATCCGAATCTGACGTAACAGTCTAGGGAGAGTTTATTTGATTGAATTTTGACTCTTAACATGTGGGTTGGGGAGTGTAAGACATTATGTTCAATGAATATCGCAGATGATGATAGTTTGTAACGAAAATATAAGACTATCTTAAATTATTGTTGCTTGCCAGATATAGAATCGAATGATGTAATCAAAATTATAAATAGTTTGATTTGCATTTTGAAATAAACATACATCTCTTTCACTTGTCTACATTTCCCAACTATATAATAATATGGTTCATGCAGAAAATATAATATATTGAACATTTACTCTGTTGTATATGTAACTCAGTTATGTTGAATAAGAAAACTACGGGTACATGAGCAAAACAATAAATCTTAATACTTATCACACAATGCTGATGTTTATATATTGTAAAGATAAAGTTTACTCCAAATAAGCAAAATAAATATTTTTACTTTCAGATAAAATACTGGTATATATAATTATGTATTATGTTTATATATAACATATACACCTATAAACTAGTATATATTTCAATCTCAATTACTAATTACATAATTATATAAATCTTATTTTATTTTGTATAGTTTTAATATACAACAGGTATTTTTATAATATAATGTGTTACATAGACGAGTATGAAATAATTTCTGTATGGTGTTTGTGTATATGTTTTATGATTTTGCAAAGTGGATGGAAATACAATGTACATATTATATGTATTATTTTGAACATATTTTACTGAGGTTATTATTATGGTTGCGTGATATCGTAAAATGAAAGGTTGAAATGTGGTAGGAACTCTCAACTAAAGGTGATACCGATTTTATACGTAACTTGTTTTATATATATATACAGTTCCTAATTTTACAATATGGACATAGTGCGAGTTACACACTAATATTTATTGAAGCGGTATTCTAATGTTGAACACCCAGAAATGTCACGGGCCACAGTTGGGATCTTACTTGTAAATCGCAATTTTTACATTTTGTATGTAAATTATGTAAACAACAGCGTAAATTACATAAAATGTAAGTTACATGTAAAACATGAAGGTAGAATGTAAATCATATATTTAGTATGTAAAAAATAACCTCATGTAAATTACACATTTTTTACATGTAAAAAACCGTTTTACGTGTAACATCGTGTAATTCACACACCCAACTGTGATTTGATGATTGAAATCGATTAATATATCCATAACACACATTTAAGGTTCATACGGTCGGATTTAAACTGTAGGATTTAAATCCTGCCCTTAAATTTTAGTCTTGAAGCTAGTTACATATCAGTATGTGCTAAAAACAAGGTCTATTCTATTTGACATTTTAATTGTCAAATTTTTATTTTTTATTGTAAATAGTATAATTAATAATATTTAAATAATATTGTTATTGTAAATAATACTGAACATAAATAAAGAAACAAAGCAAAAACACAAACTATATACAGTAGTATATTAACATGTGATAAGTTAAAAAAAGTTAAGTTGATGTGGCTGCTATCGCACACTTAGACCAAATTTGATCCGTTGTCATACCACTCTATACGGCTATAGGTCCGAGTCTTTCCGTAGAGCCATCTGCGCATTGCATAGCTCCATGTCAGTCCTATAGTACTGACATGGAAAATGGGTCGGCCCAAGGATTCTAAACACGACAGAGGATTCAGATTATGCTTATTTTTCACCACCGATCGCACCGCCCAAACGATCGAAGGTGAAAAACCCATTTTGCATCCTGCCTCGAATCGGATTCGACCCGGTACCTCCCGCTCCAACTGCCGCAGCTTTAACCACTGCGCCACCTGGGCGGTTAACATGTGATAACTACTCCAATAAAACAAACAGGTAAATCTCTGTTCCATACGATTTTAAGAACATATTAATAACATAAAACAAACCGATCCTTAATCCAAGTAGGCCAAACACTAAAAAATGGAAAAACATAATTACACCGACTACAATACAAACTTATCAATATTACATACAGCTAGAAATGTACAAAAGAAAAACTAGAAATATATAAAATATGTATATGTATTTAAAAAATAATATCACAAATATCTAAACATTAAACCGCCCAGGTGGCGCAGTGGTTAAAGCTGCGGCAGTTGGAGCGGGGGAGGTACCGGGTTCGAATCGTGATAGCGGCAGGGATGCAAAAGAAATTTTTTACTATGAGATTACGATCTGTGGTGTTAATGAACACAACTATGACCCCCTGTTGGAGTGCAGTACTCATAGGCCGACCAATCTTTCATGTCAGCACTATAGGAGCATGGAGCTATGCAATGTGCAGATGGCTAGGAAAATCGGACCTATAGCCGTACGTCATATAGCCGTAATTGGCTGTAATGGCGTAAAAGTAAGAACGTAAATAAGCGAACCGCGAACAAGGAAGGAGTGCATTGAGCCCCAAAACAGATTAGAGATAAAAAAAATATAAATATTACGTATTCGAATTCGTCGCCGGATGTAGCTTAATGGTTAAGAGAGTTTCTCGTCATGCCACGGTCTCGAGTTCGATTCCCGCCGTTGACCAAAAATTAACATGCAACCGGATGACATAAAAACGCGTTTGTGTGTAAACACATTCGTTGGGCTGACCATCTACAATGTGCACCAATCGTTAAAATAGGTTCATAAGGTCTCAGTTGAGACGCGTTAAGGGCCGTTAAAGACCTCTAAGCCATAGATTATTTTTATTTGAACAAAAGTCATAAGAAATTAACGTCATCAGAAATACAAATTTAAAACATAGTTTCGATACGAAACAAAAATCATTTTTTTGTGTAATTCTATTGGAATATGAGGTAAGATTTCTAGTCCTTCCATTAAATCCGATTGTATGAACCGAGCTTTAACTCCATAGAGAACATAGCAACGATGTGGTTCGTTAAATATGGATAGTTAAAGTAAGTGAGAAAATGTCAAACAAAAAAGCGTCAATAAACAGGTCAAAACGAATAAAATTATAAAACTGATTGCTTAAAATTATGAATTAGAAATAGTGCTTTTAAAAACGTTAAATTTTTTTGATCAATTAAATTTGATCAATTAATTTTTTTCGATCAGTTGAAATACTTTTACATTTTTTTATTAATTACGTAAAAATCTGCGTAAATTACATAAAAGGTGAATTACATGTAAAAAAAACGAAAACCATTTTCATCTGTTGTAAAATGTCAAAAATGTACCGACGTTCGGTTTGGTCATTAATATAGATAAATGAGTATTATAGAAATGAGTATTATAGATAAATGAGTATTTGTAAATTCAATTAGTTTAAAAAGAAATAAAAAAACTTCTTTTCAACTAAGATGTTTCTACCTTCACCTGAGCCAGTTATTTTGTTAATAATTCTAATCTAAAGAAATTATTGTGCAATTCAGTATACAGTCCAAAAAAAATTGTACAAATTTAATTATTTTACAAATTCTATTTTTAAAATAGTAAGAAGATTTTTTAACTGAGTTATTTACAATTAGGTTTGATAACAGATGGTGCGTCAGTTTTTTTTACATAAGCCATCTTTTCATATAGAATGTGCAAATAATTTTATGTAAATTACATGTTTTTTACATTTAAAAACCCGTGTAAAAGTACATAGTGTTCCACGCTTAAAGGTTGATTTACATATCCGACGATTTTTCGGCGCGACCGACTGCCGCAGGAAATTCGGCGGACACTATTTTATCGATGATTTCCATATCCGAAGAATATCGGCGCAGTTTTTTGACACATACTTACAGAAATAATTCGACACAACGACAGAAACAATGTAAATTCCAAACAAGAATGAAAAAAAATGACGTTTAAATTTTTTCATTTGTATTTGTATCTAGTTAGCTGTGTCGTCGCGCCGAAAAAGATAAATTTTGTTCATGTCTTAGCCGTGCCGAAAATTCGGCGAAGAAATCGTTTCTAATTGGTTGAATGTGTCACGTGATGTTCGGCGCAGGAAAATCGGCGGATATGTAAATCGACCTTAACTGTGTCACCGGCCACACTAAATAAAATAATAATGAGTTTATAATAAATAACACTGAATCTCATTAAAAATAAGCAAATTTTGTGTTTTTATTTAATCAATATCTAGGAATAATAGATATTAGTTATTATTTGTGATTTGCTACACATAAGTTGTGAAAAAATATAACACGAGCGGCAGTCATACCAATTAATATTATATAATTTTGAGGTTGCTACATATTTTACTTTTTAAATTAAAGATTAAATGTTTACCACTGGACGTGGGACTGTAACTAATCTTTATTTTGAACACTTCACTGGTTAAAATAATAACAGTCGATTAAGGACGTTGTTAAATTAAACAAAAACAAGGAAATTACCATTAAGTCAGATTCTTTTACAAAACCTAATATTAAAATATTTTTGATTTCTCATCTCTCTTTACATGGTTTTGTAGCTGTAATATAGGTTTCGATATAGGATTAATGGTACATCATCATTTCGGAAGTTAACTCATACAGATTCTATACGACTTCTTATTTGTCATTGTCACGTAAATTTGCAATTTGTCATTCCTATTGATTGGGCGTACTTTTGGGTTTCGATTGGTCCATATTATTATGGTTTCGTACATTGTTTCACAATCAATGATATTACGTCGAGCGTTATTGTATACTATCTGTTTGGTGGTACTATACCGTCACGGTAAGTTATGTTCTTGAGACATCTTCGCTTCAAAACTAGCGCGATTTGATTAGGATAGTATTTCTTCGTACAAATTTGGCAGCTATGCTATCGCTGAAGGTGGTTATATCCATTCAAATGTAGAGATAATAGTATATCACGCTGTATTTGATATATAGTTTTTAACTTTCAAGTCGTTCATTCGTGCTGTTGAAGTGTTTCTTCAGATCTAAATTGCAGGGGCACGATCTTCTACTGTTCGTACTTGATGCTGTCCTATAGATGAATTAATCTGTTATATTAATGAATCAATTCACCACTGGATCGATACTGGAAAATAGGTAAAAAAATGAACCTTCCAAAGAGACTAAGAAATAATAAAAAACAACCGGAATTACAATATTCATTCGACTAAAATGTAGCCACCTTCGGCTATTAATCTTCGGCTAGTTTTGGCACACTATGTATATGACTTAATGCAGTCTCTAATTCAAAATGACAGAAATTGGTTTTCAAGCATTGACTTTCAGTTCGGGAAGAAATAATTTTCACAAACAGTTTAATAATTTTTGTTCGCTTGTTCACAACAAAATGATTCACCTTATATGGACAAAAATTAACAACTACGCGCACACCTTCTGTATCACACAGTTAATATTAATAACCTACTCGTTAACATTTATGTATATCTACATACTAATCAAATTTTAATTTTTCAGACTTTAATATAATTCAATGCTATAATGAGTATAATAACCCATCTCATTCTCAAATAGATAGCAAATTCATGGTCATAAGCATGGCCATAGCCAATAAATTTGTTTTATTTAATTTACCAAATCTAATAGACGCACAAGTTTCTTTGTTATATAACAATACGAGTATATATCTGTATATATATAACAAAACCCAAGAAACCATGAAGCTTCTTCAACTTCAGACGGTATGAAAAACATGTGAAATGGATGTTATATTGAGATACACTAAATATAGGATTGCAAAAGCTTAAATGTGTGAAACGAACCGAATTCTTAACTGGATGGATGGAAGATTACAATATTTATACATACATACATCGAGCTATCGTTACATATTTTCGTTGTTTTATATAATTTTTAATTTAATTTTCATAATTAAATTACCAAGAAGACTGTTGTGTAATAACAATGGTGTTGATTTTAATGATGAAAGTAAATGTTTGCATGTATGTCTTCTCATGAATAATGATGTGAGGAAACCAACTACTGTATAGTTTTAGGCAGTTTAAATTATCGGATCATTTACTTCTTAATTTAAATACTAATTTAGCAGTTTATTGTTGCATTGTATTGTTGTTGTTGCATTGTAATGTGCAGTGCAACTTCAAAACATTTAACAACTGATATTATGTACATAATATACTCAGTATGTGCCATCAACGTCGCGTTTTGGGCCATATATCAGACGCATAATAATTTTCTCGAATGTTAGAAGCCATCTTTCGTACTCATCCGCCAAGATCCAATTCTCACATCCATACATGACCGGGTCTGATTAATACCCTATACAATTTCACATTATCCGCATTTGCATTTGCATTTTATTTTGATTTCAGGAGTAAACGTACAGGATAAAAAGTCCGATTGCCAAGGGCAATGGGAACTTTAATATCCTCTCCCACACTCCATTATCGTGATTAATGGCAGATCTAAGATACTTGAATCTCATTACTCCTTCAAACGTATGGTCATCACTACTGAAATGAATTGCGTCTTGGTCTCGAAATCCAGAGATCAGGTATTTGGGTTTGGAATCGTTGATGTTTAGGCTAACGGAAGCTGAACACTGTTATTGCGAATATAAAGTATCTCTTTCATTTAAAGTCTCTAGGACAGCGCATTCCTTGTCGAACACCGGAATTAATTGCAAAAGTTCTCATGTCAAAGTTCTTTAGCAAAATTAGAACCACTTTCAATTTTACCTCGACTATTAAGTGTGTAGTAATCGAGGTGAATATATTGTATACGTCACAAAATTAAATGGTCCATTTAAATTTTGTTCGTTCGTTAATTCATCCACTGAATGCAATAAGATTGTTTTTTTAACCTCTTGTTCGCGGTTTGCTTATTTACGTCCTTACTTTTACGCCATTACAGCCAATTCGAGGATGTACGTCTATAGGTCCGATTTTCCTAACCATCTGCACATTGCATAGCTCCATGCCAGCCTATAGTGCAGGCATGGAAGATGGGTGGGCCCATGAGTTCTACACTCCAACAAGGGGTCATAGTTGTGTTCATTCACACCGCAGATCGTAATCTCATGGTGAAAAATTCCTTTTGCATCCTATCCGGATTCGACCCGGTACCTCCCGCTCCAACTTCCGCAGCTTTAACCACTGCACCACCTGGGCGGTAAATAAGATTGTTATTGATACAACAAACCTCGAAAAATTATAGTTTTCATTTATATACCCGTATATTTGTGGATAAATGGATTTTTATTAAAATCACTTTTTTGTGTAATTTTGTCAGTGGCTTTTATAATGCTCGTATATATATATATATATATATATATATATATATATATATATATATATATATATATATATATATTTATATATATATATATATATATATATATAAATGTATATATATATATATATATATATATATATATATATATATATATATATATATATATATATATATATATATTCTTGAAATAAGTCGTCACGATTGAACTAATCTCACGTTTTAAACAGACAAAATGTAAATAATGCAAATACAATAATTTATGATTCATGTTATATGTATCTATATACCATATAATTGTAGATTCCTATAGTACATAGTACATACATTATGTATGATGGAAATGATTTGTCATTAAGAGTTAGTTGAGTGTATCGTACCGGCGCCATTATTACTAACTATTTATAGTTAATACAGACTGATTATAGAAATTTATTTTAACATTCTAAGACCAATGATCTAAAGAAATATGATGTATTTGAACAAGAGATCGTGTAAGTTCGGTCACAAATCAAGCATCCAAATATTTACTGATTCTGATTTTTCCGGAATATTGGCACAATTGATCTTCATATACTGTATCAAAAACTTTAAAGTTGTTTTAAAACGATTTAACATATTTTGGTAGCCTTAACAATTTTTTTCTTAGACTCGGCTTGATATTAGGATCCTTTTGGCAATATGACATAGCATATTACTGTCGTCCGTGTAAAGTAATCCAAATTTGTTAAAACTGGTATTAGTATATTTATGACCTTCATATTTATGTTGATCATTGCGCAATACCGCTAATTATATTTAAATAAATGTTAAATTTCAATTTAAAAAACATTTCCCGCCTAAATGACACAGTGTTATGTGCACCTACCTGCGTTTAAATGGACATTTCCATAACCAATTTGAGAGTTGAGAATATTGACCATTAAATAAAAATAAATCTAAAGCAAAGTATTAATTGCCTTAGAGTTAAACCTAGAAGAAATTTCAACAAATATCCAAATAACAATGTTATAATGGCCGAGGATTTGATCATTACACTTCATTGCAACTGACCTAGAAAAGGGTCAAATGAATAATTTTCAATACACAAGCTATTCAAATATATTATGTGTTGCAACAGCCTTAATCGTGTGGTATGCAAAAACTTGTTATATGCCTGCGGCTTACAAAATTGAAATTTACGTCATATTGGTAATAGTGATACTTTGAAATAAATGGGTGAAGTAAACCATAAGAAATGTATCGTTGTTAAGATGTTAAGATTGGATATATATATATATATATATATATATATATATATATATATATATATATATATATATATATATATATATATATATAATGTTATAACCTATATAAGATGGTATATCCTATATTAATACGGCTATATCAATATATACCACTTGACTGGCAGTATTAACATTTTCATGCATGAAGCTTGGGATGTTTCGGTAGTAAGGCCATTGTGGTATTACTTTTTGTTTGGATTTATTTTTAATTTCATTGAATCGGGTGGAAACGTTTCAAATTTTAGTCTTTTGTTTTACTCATGGCGCGTTGATATTTTTGCGAATTTGTTATTTTTGACAAATTATGGTATTTACTCTGTGGAGACCGCGATAAAATCTGTAGTTTAGTGCCTTTATAATTTTTTTAACGTCTGCGATTTCATATTAATAAAAAAAATTTCCGGGAAATCACTAATCATTTAAATTAGTTAGGAGGATTTCAAAAACTCTTTAATTCAACAGCACAAGACATATTCAAGATGAACAGACTTATATGGATATTTTTAATGTAAACAAAAGGGTTTCTCAATGTTTTTCACAAGTTTAGAGCTGTTTATATGAGGTTTTATGAATAGAGAACTTGATGATTACAAATACGTGTTTAAATAATATCCTGTCTGACCCAACCTATATAAATCCTTTATTAAATAAACGGTTGCTCCTAGTAAACCCATATATTTACATTGTCAATAAATAACATAATATAAATTTCATTAATACAAAGAGTTTACTTCAACTGTTCAAAACAGTACTGCTCAAATTTAACCTACAACCAAAAATGAAGTTGAAAAATATTTTTTCATTTCTTAAATGATAAAAGTCATAAGGGTGATTTAAAATATTGTTCATACTGTACTTTGAATTCCTTCTATTATATTCGTCTTACATTAAAAACAGTTTTAGATTGCTGGATTAGTAGTGCACGAGCATAGGACTAGATTTAGTAGTGGAATTGTTGACATAATATATGTAATTGTTTTTTATTAACTTATATTTAGAAAAAAACGGAAAAATAATTCATCAGATGGAATAAATATTATAATAAATAATAAATTTACTGAAAAAATATTTAACGAGCAATTTCATGTTTTGAGTCAGTCAATTAAGAGGGAAAGCAAAATACACATTTTCTGCAACAGTTTTTACTGAAAATAGGTTTTGTTTCATTAAGATATTCAGTTTCATTTAGATCAACAACAGACTCAAATCATGTTCGTTTCACATTTTTGCTGATGATGTCCAAATTTATAGAAATAGTAAGTTAGATCAGCATTCTATTGTTAGTAATATTTATCTGGTTAACGAGGATTTAGATAGAGTATATAATTGGTCTATTTCCAATGGACTCGTCTTGAATGCTTAAATCCCAATCTATTATTGTACACAAAAAATCGTTAGATACGTTTTCGTTTCCTTGTATTAATCTTAATGGGTCAGTCATTCCATTTTCAACTACTGGTAGGAATTTGGGGATAGTTTTTAACAAAACTCTTACATGGGGTGATCATTTAATAAAAGTTAGTAGAAAGGTATTTGGTTTACTTAGTATTTTGTATAAAGTGGTAGGATTTACGGATAGTCAGTTTAAAAAGAGAATGTTTATGTCCTATCTCCTTCGGCATTTTCTTTATGGTGATGTTGTTTTATTTGGTATGTTTCAGGAAAATATATCTATTCTAAAAAGATGTTGCACGCATTAAAACGTTTTATTTTCGGAATTAGGAAATTTGACCATATATCACCCTATACTAGGCTTGTTCTTGGTTGTAGTTTAACTGGTTTTTATGAGTTTCGTTCGGATTTGCGCTTTTATTAAGAAGTTACTTAAAACTAAAGAACCAAATTATTTATTCAAAAAATTATTATTTAGCAGGTCGCATTACGCCAATCTACGATTGCTGCCTGCGAGAAATTCTTCTAGGTCTTTAAATTCATCTTTTTTTGTTAGAGAGATTTCTTTATGGAATTCTATTCCATACAGTATTAGGAGTTTAAGATCTGCCGATACGTTTAAATCGAGGTTTCTTAAATGGCGTGTCTGAATGACAATATAATCAGTTTAAGTTAATTGTTAAGATTTTTTTATATATTGTCTGATCCCTGCTGCTCATCCCACTGTAAATGAGCTTGTACTCAATGAGCTTTTTATAAGTTGCTTCCATATGCGCTTTTCCTTCTTAATCAAAATTATAAGCTATATATATAAATAAATAAACACGTTATAAAAATTTGGGACATCTTAGTTGTGTCCTATATAAAATAAGTCGCGACTTAATTATTTTGTATAACAATAGCCGCGTTTCTTGACGCACAGTGATCCGGATGAAATCACATTTTCCATGCAAACCAAAGACACATTTTGATCCAAATTTCATTTTGGATCAAAATGTGTCTTTGGTTTGCATGGAAAATGTGAAACACGGCTAATATAGCTATATAAAATTTGTGCACTAACGAAAAATTATTTACAAAGGTATTTTCCCATGTCATGTTGTTTTTTAAATTTGGTTATTTGATTAATTCTTCAGCTTTATTATTGATTGATTAAGATTATTGGTATTTCTTTATGTAAGAAATCAACCATACAATTTTGCTAGAGTTAAAAAAAATATTATCTTTTGTCGTTCTGAGGGTACTTTTGAGTTCTTTATTTTTCGTTTCAGTTAACAAATACCGAAAGTGAATATTTTACGGGTATAATGTAAATCATCCATTTAACATGAACTCTTTGAAAAGGGTAGAACACTTAGTTAGTGTGTAGAAATTTAGTGTTTTATTTTATTTTTCTTTAGAAAAAAACTGGGCTACTTCACATGGTTTACACGCATGCTCCGAATAAATTATGACAGCCAATAAAAATGCGCCATAAAAATTGTTTAGAATATTGCATAATTAACTTTAGTTATAATTAGTACAGTTAACTTAACTTTAGACTTATGTTCATAATATTGTTTAGTTCTCATATATGTCAAATTTATAGATTTCACAGGGACTGAATGTTACCGAGTTTTTCTCTATGATGACTATGGACTTTAAGAAATTTAGAGTAACAAAAACTGAATTGGGATGAAGTATTAGTACCGTAAATGTATTAGATTTCGATAATTAAAATAAAAATAAAATTATTTAATTTAATTTTATTAGATCTATAAACATTGCATATTCAATTTTAAGTAAGATTCCCATTTCATATGGCGATAACATGGGGTAGCATCTTACTGTAAAACTTTTAATCATTACGTATTTTATCACAAATAAATATACAATAAGACATAGATTTGCATTAAAATACTCTCCCATATTCTTCGGTTCACATCTGTTTACATGACTAATTTAAAATAAAATTAAATCGGAATAATTTAAATATTCAACTTTCAAGTCGAAACAAATGTTATTTTAGTAGATTATGTTATATATATAATATCCATAATTGGAGTTAAAATATAATTTTGTTTTATGTAAAATGTACATTTAAGCATATTATGATTTAGTGGTCATAAGAGTTAGTGGCCGTCGCGCAGGCGGATGAATTCATTTTATAATCAAATATATTCTCTACATCATTCTATTTATGTATAAACATTATACTTGATATTATTGTATGATAGAATCAAAGATATTGATGAGCCACTTACGTGGAATTTGTTTTAACCTTAAATAATTTTCAATTGAATAATGACACTAGTAAATAAATTTCAACTAAGTCGATAAATTCAGTTATCTAAATTTAATTTTTTGATATAAAAGTTTTCATATTATCATTTGAAGCTTGAAACTGTTGTGAGAAACCTATAATATAAAAGTTTTTAATATTTTACGAATACAGATGATTTAATTATTTACATAATTTATTTCGCTTGTTACAAATATTGTTGTATAAATTAAAATAACGTTATGATCTCGAGGGGTACCAACTAATGAAAACTACTCGCAAATAGATAGCAAGCTTTCCATTCATATATACTTAACTATTTAATACCAAATTGGTCAAATATATCTTACGGATCTAAATAGCCCTTATTCCCGAGATTTTTTTTATTACGGTTTCTCGTTTATCGGGAAAACCGGAAAGATCTTGGGCAAAAAAAGCTAGTTTGAACTATTTATATGTAAATATAAAATATATTTTTTGAATCCTGAGTGATAAAAAAATAGTTGAAATAATTATAGGATTCTTGTCTGCTGCATGGTGCTCAATTTAGTGATTGCCAAATCGACTAATCGCTATATTTTGAGTAAATTATAAATCGATTTTGATAGCCATAATAACCGATTTTTCTATTGTATCGTCACTTTGCATAGACAAATATGAGAAACACTTAAAATTCAGATTGAACTATCATTTTGTTCTCTAGCTTCAGCTTTCATCTACTATTCCTCAAATCACATATCCTTAGTAAAACTGGTGATTCTTCGGCAGCAATCGTATCAAGGATGACAGCAAAGACGCACTTCCACTGTCAATAGTATGTACCTCGTCGGATTTAAGGGAATTGCTATTTGCTTAAGGATATCTGCAAATTCCAAAATCCGCAAACATAATACACCAAATGAATTCCGGTTATGCAGCAAAAATACAAATTCAAATTAAACGAGAAATTTCAGACTATAAGGAAAATGGTGGAAAATGTAGCTTCACTTTAGAAGAGTGGACTTCAACCTTTTCGGCTTTCACCAACAAGAGCGTTAATGCTGATATTCGACTAAAGAACTCATTGGAATAGTTTAGTAGCAACGTTGGAGAGGTTCATCAAATCGAGACCCTCTAGTCAGAAAGCATTAATTGACATGAAATCAATTTTCGAACGACTTATATATCCTGCTTACAGAAACCATACAGTAACCTGTATTAATGCCAATTAAATATGCATTCGAAGCACTACGTCGCCATAAACCAATCTATTAACTGCAGACCCAACATTAAAATTCTTGCTTAATACTTTGGCATAAATAGACGACGACCTTACTACTGATATCAGGGACGCATTAGAGCTTAGAATCAAATAAAATCTCGCAATCATTTATCAGGACTATTGCAATATTCGCATAATGGTAAAGTAAATACTATTTCTGACACTACTGACGTGTTAATTTCTTTGAAAAAAGGACTTGCCAAAAACATTTTGTTAGCAATAGTAAAGTAATTATTTAGTTATATTAATGATGAGAATCATTATTTAATAATTAATAACGCACATGTTGAAGTAAAACCCGATTAAAAATCGATTCACCGATTATCGTACAGATAAAAACCGAAACCCGGTCTTAAAACTACATTTCAAATTTTGCAATCAATACTGATATTTCAAAGTATAGTTTGACAGTCAATTAAGTTAACTGTTTGTTTATAATTTAAATTTTGAAAAACTAAGATCACAAAAAATCTACAAAGCAACAACTCAATTGTTTCATATTAAAATTGTTCAAAATGTCGGTAAAATGGACAATTTCACCCAAAAAATTATAAAATTGATAAGTTTTTGCCCAATTTGTTTAATTTTTACAAGTAAAAAAATTGGTTGCCTTTATTCTATATGTAATATAAAAATTGAATCTCCTACATATCTCCTATTCATACCTTGTGAAACAACAGAGGTGACTGTAATAAGATCTGATATTTTTTTTCCACTTTCAGTACTTTATGTGTAATTGATTATTTTAATCACCAGATGCGAAAGCCAAACTTATAGGAGTATACTAATGTTTTGCTATAACTAATAATTTCAAATGATTGTGCACCCTTGTTGACATAGTGACGAGTATGTATATGAAATACCATTTCTTGTTCCAATCTTGAATATTTCTAACTAATGTTGTTTTTGGTTGAAAAGAGAGGATCAAGATCACGATGATCACAATTTTCTCTGAACCCTTAGAAGCTTAAAAATAGAGGATGCTAATATAGTTAAAACGGTAAAAATGCAATTTATGAATGTAAAGACCTTGTTAAGACGGAAGAAAATGAACTTCACATTAAATGCAAACACATGTATAATAGAAAGGGAATATAGCTCACCACTAAAGCATAATAAATTCCATTTATATTACCAAATACTAACTCCATCAAGAAAACAAACGTTAGAGTTAATATCTTCAAAGTGAAACGGCTGAATTAACTGATGATAAATTATTTTGCAAGTATGATAGTTAAATTAATATTATAATGATTTCTGGACGCTTAAAAAACAAATGCAGACTAAAAGGAATTACATCTTGATTCCAATCGTCCATAGAAAAATAGTTTTTGTTTTATTGGCTTGTGTTCTAGAGGGTTTCCAGTAAGAGGTTTCATTTTAAATAGCCTGTTATTTGAGTAACTGTCCTTTCTTATTTCTCATCTTTTGACATTTGGAAAGAAAAAACTACGCCATTAATAAAAATGGTGCGATACACGCTTCAACAATGCATTGAAATTGTTAATGTTCGCTACAAAAATGGTAAACATTTTGCATAAGTAAAGCGTTTTTTGGTCGTCGTGAATCATCTTCTCGGCCGCCAGTAGTGAAGCGTCACACAAGAACAATTGAAAATATTGCTGCTGTAGCCCGTAATGTTGAAGGAAACTCAGGTTTGTCGATTCAACGTCAATCCTTTGAATTAGACATTGCACAAACAAAATTACGTATTTTGCATAAACACATAGGTCTTAAAATGTTTAAAGTTCAGTTAACACAAGAACTCAAGCCGGTCGATCATCATAAACGTCATATCTTTACTGAGTGTGTCCTTTAAATGCACCAAAATGATACGGATTTTCATCGAAAAATCACCTTCAGTGATCCATTTTCACGTCGGAGGCTACGTTAATAAGAAAACTTGTCGCATTTTTTTGGCTAGCATTTTTTGGGGTGCGTTTTTTGGCTGGCGGTATGATTGGGTCTTACTTTTTCGAAAATAAAAGAGGCTGGTGCAACTATTACGGTGAATAGATTGGTAGATATTGATGTGGACGACGTTTATTTTCAGCAAGATGACGCTACGTGCCACACAAACGCTCCTGATCGTATTATTTCTCGAAGAGGTGATCACAATTGGCCACCGAGATCTTGTGATTTAACACCTTTAGATTTTTATCTTTGGGCACGTGAAACATATAATCTATGCTAATGCTCCACAATCGATTCAAGAACTTAAAAATGGAATTTGTGAAGTAATTGATGATATACAGTCACAATTGTGACAATCGGTGATCGAGAATTTTAAGAAAAGGATATGGTGCTAGAAGCCTAGCCGACGCGGCCATTTGGCTGGTATCGTTTTCAAATGTCTATGGCATACCGTTCTCTTTACAATGAAATAAATATTCATTGATTCATTGAAAAATAGTGGTTTTTTTAAATATCAAAATGAAACCTCTTATTAGAAAATCCTTTATATGCAACCAATAACTGTAAATTAGGTATAGTATAGACTTTGATTTAAGAAATACCTAAGTAGAATATAATTTAGTTTTATAAACAAATTTAAATAAAAAGGGAGTTGTAACACGGAAAACCGTATATAATAGTGCGTTAACGTAACGCAACTCGAATACTTGAAAAACTGCTTCAGAAAATGGCTTCTATACGATATTGTGATAACTGTAAAACGATACTAAAAATGATGACTTTTATAAGTTACAGCGTATAGTTCTGTGAATGGAACGTGTCTCTCATCGTAAGCTAATTATTTTGGTTTTAATAATCTTTCGCTCCACATAGCAAAACTAACATCAGGCCATTAGAAGCTAGAAGTTGTAAATTTAAGTACATTGTTCGGTTTCCCATTATGTATTTATAAAGGCGTTTCAATTTAATCATAAAATAACTTTATTGTGTTTTTATTTTCAGAAAATTGGTGGCTGGAGAAAGTTATGGTTTGTGCTTCAAAATCAATTATTACTTTCCTATTCATCCCGCGAAGATTACGAAAAAAAATTAGCGCCTTTTAAAGATGTATTAAATTTAGTTCCCGGTAGTATTGTTCGACCAGCATCTGGTTCACGATTTACCATTGAAACCACATCAAATACAATTTATACATTTGTAAGTAAACACCAAGCTTTTAGATATTATTCTATTTATTGATAAATTACTTAACTGTTCATTATATATAAATAGCGTTGTGGCGACAGTAAAACATGTGCTGATTGGATAATGGCGCTCCTTGAAAGTTTAGCATTAAATAATAATCCGCAATCTGTGATAGAGAAAAATTTAAGGTAAGTTATTTGCATGCATGTCACATAATAAATCTCTCTTGTTTTGAAATATAAAATTAATTTTGTTTCGAGGACAGTACTATATGTACTATCACTCGACCCAAATTGTTCATTATCGCGTACATAATGAATTGTAATGCAAATCATATAATACCTTTAAAATGCAAGTCAAATATATTTTGATATCTTTTGAACATATAAGAAAAGTGAAAAACAAATCGATTGACCCAATTATCGATTAAATTTCATAAAATTTATGTACAATGCTTAAGTCTCATACATAATAATAATAATAAATCCGAAGTCGACTTAAATTATAACAATACGTTAATCTCACTCAAATTAGCATATTCATTATGTGAATATGGTGTAGCATATTTAAAGAAATATTCATCTGTATACATAGAGACATTCAAATCCAATTCAAATAGCGTTGTGGCGACAGTAAAACATGTGCTGATTGGATAATGGCGCTCCTTGAAAGTTTAGCATTAAATAATAATCCGCAATCTGTGATAGAGAAAAATTTAAGGTAAGTTATTTGCATGCATGTCACATAATAAATCTCTCTTGTTTTGAAATATAAAATTAATTTTGTTTCGAGGACAGTACTATATGTACTATCACTCGACCCAAATTGTTCATTATCGCGTACATAATGAATTGTAATGCAAATCATATAATACCTTTAAAATGCAAGTCAAATATATTTTGATATCTTTTGAACATATAAGAAAAGTGAAAAACAAATCGATTGACCCAATTATCGATTAAATTTCATAAAATTTATGTACAATGCTTAAGTCTCATACATAATAATAATAATAAATCCGAAGTCGACTTAAATTATAACAATACGTTAATCTCACTCAAATTAGCATATTCATTATGTGAATATGGTGTAGCATATTTAAAGAAATATTCATCTGTATACATAGAGACATTCAAATCCAATTCAATTCGATTACATTTTCTAATTGATTGAATAATAAAGAATTATTTGGTCGAACTTTCTAAAAATTTATTGATGATCGATTTTTCTAATCATTTCTTATGGTTAATCGAGGCGTAAAGTTACAAATAAAAACTCAAATTAGTGACGAATAATTCGTTATTTATGTCTTGTGTTATGCGGTATAAACATTTTAATTATAGACAAAACTATTAATTAAATTGTTCAAAATTAAGATGTTTCGCGCGCTAATCGTTTGTGCTCAAATTTATCGTCCAACTGTGAAGCAAGACTGAGCGATGATCATTAAGAAGTAACTATGAGGTTAAAGAGTTTTCGGTTTGTTAATAAAATTAATTAGTTCTTGTAAATGCCAGTGATTTATTATATTATCTTTATCTGTGCAGGTGCATCGTTTATAGTTTCTAATAGATATATAATGTATATGATGTTAAACTGACATTATAAAAAGATGCAACATTCAAATTAAGATACTGTTTAAATATCAAACTACAACCGATCTTTTGAAATACTTAATGACTTTGAACACTGTATAGAAAAGTTTTTGTAAGTGTTTAGAAATAATCAAAGTTTTTAATTTCACACTTTAAATATGATGTGCAGCTTTCTTTTGTAAGTTTGAGGCATAAAATCAAAATTAGTATCTAGATCGGTGGTGCGGTGGTGTGAATGAACAAAACTATGACTCCCTGTTGGAGTGCAGAATTCATGGGCCAACCCATCTTCCATGGTAGTACTATAGGCTGGCATTGAGCTATGCAATGTGCATATGGTTACGTGCTCGATTTTGCTATGTAATGACCTAAAGGAGGACGTAAATAAGCATACCGCGCGTTGGAAATGCCTTGATCCCCCAAACAGGTTTCGAGTTCCATTCTCTCCGTTGTCCATAAATTATCATGCTCCGGATGACATAAAAAGCGATTAAATGTAAAAACATTTGTTGGGCTGACCACTTACAATGTGTACCAAAACGTATAAATGGTTCGTAAGCTCTCAGTTGTTGGGACACGGTTAGGACCGTGTCTACGGCCTTTAAGCCATAGATTATTATTATTTTAAGTTAAATATATAAAATATTTTAAATGTTATATATATATATATATATATATATATATATATATATATATATATATATATATATATATATATATATATATATAGAGAGAGAGAGAGAGAGAGAGAGAGAGGGAGAGATACAAGGGTAGTGCCAGAAGTACTAACCGTGACGTAGGTGTAGATACCATTTGTTTTTAAAAAATTATGATCAAAAGTACCAACCTTTTTAAAAAATTATGATCAAAAGTAAAACCTTTTTTAATTCGAGTAGCGTACTCCTAAAGAAATGGATTTGATTTTTGCGATTTAAAATGTGATACTTAAAAATGAGTCGCTTTATTTGGAGGCCGAAGAGAGTTGGAGTTCACAGCCGCAAATCTATTCATCATTGTTCAACACAATGATCGTCACGTCACTATGTTAATTAAAAAGTAAGAAATATGTTGCTATTAAATATTTGTAACTCGCTAGAACTCTTGTGATAAAACTCACACCATATATACGAACTCTGGTAAGATGGATTTAATTTTTTCGAACAAACTATCATTCAATGTCGTCACTCTTTAGTTTGAAACTCTCCTTTACCTAATATAACAACTAAGACCACGAATTAATACAACAACGGTTCAAATTTTCAATAGGCAACGTTGTTAAGTATTTGTTGGACAAACAACAATCAAAAAATGAACATCTTGACATCAGTCCAACCAATAATCGATTTAGAATCTACTCCGGGTAATTCTTGTTCTTTCGTATAGCAATAGTATAATATTGGGTGCCAGAGTTCAAATGAGACCATAGTAGGTCATAGCCCGAACGAACATCGCAGTGGTTGGAAATTAGGTGAACACGCCAGAAATGGTGAAACTGAAGGAGAGCAAACAAGCAAATGTAGTAGGAATTTCTACAAGTACATATTAACATTAAATTTGAACATGAAAAACCTGTTGCTAACAATGAAACAAATAAATACATGTGGAACAAATGTTTAAATCGAGTGTTCGGCGATCATCGTATAATGCCATAGATGCACTATAAGTATATTATTTCACTCATCAAAGGAACTGACACTCAAAACAATGAACTGAAAAGGTAATCCTGTTGCGAAAAAAGTTCTATCAGATGTTTTTTCGGTGATAATCCGTTTCATTTTGATGCATTTGAAGAACCCAATCAGCGAAGATACGAGGTTTATGATGATCGACCGGCTTTAGTTCTTGTGATAACTGAACTTTTAAACCCTAAAGGCCTAAGTTTTTATCCAAAATACGGTGTAATGTCGTTTGTGACTATTCAAAATGAAACGTCCTTTTGGAAAACCCTTTAATATCTAACGTTTCGTCAACTTTTTCATCTTATGTCTCTTGATCCGCATTATTACCTTATCCACAAATGTATTGTGAGAGGGATTAAAATCAAATATTTGTATAAATTAGAAAAGGTTAATTCACTGGAGAGAGAGATTAACACTGAACATTATACAAATAAAGTTGGTCGGTCGGCGTGATAGCACAAGTCGTATTCCACTCTGAGATCGTTTTCCTTATATTTCATTTATTACGATTTACGGTGAACATAAAATAGTGCAACGATAAACTAAATTGATGCTAAGCAATGAAAAGCATCAATTGTAAGTGCGATTAACACACGTAATACAAATAGTATGATGATTACAGTAAAATGTAATGCGGAGTCATAATCATCGAAGATCTGGGAGAACAGAGAAGCATTAGCATTAATCTGTTAGTGGTTCATCCATTGTATTAGTTTCCCATTATACTCATGGTCGTCGGGTTATACCTTGAGCTAGTTTCCTGTTGAATTCCTAATCATAATTATATTACATAATTTGGGCAAATGTTCGCAGTATGGCTAAAACGATTTTTTCGGTACAACATGTAGCTTACCAAAATTTCACGCAGGGCTATAATTTTTCGAAGTGCGGTTATTATTTTTTTTAATATCTTTGAGTAAAAATGAGACAGTCAATACAAAAACAGTTCTGTCGCTCCCGATTATTATATGAAAATTCGTCATACGCTACAGCTGTCCTGTTTTTCAAAAAAAAGTTTTATTTTTGTCGGCATATACCAACGTGTCCCAAGAATCTCAAAACGTTGGTGTATGGCGTGTCTATTAAAGGGTTTACTCATTTCTCACTAACATTTTAATCGAAATTGAATAGCGATTAAACAAAATAAGTGAAATAAGTATTACCAGCGATTTATAAATTTCACTTCCGAAAAACAATAAAAATTGACAACGTTCCAATTTATTTGTTGCATACCATAAAAAAATTACAGACATAAATTTTTTTTTATACTCAAAACTTAATTAGTATTCTAATTAGGTTTTAAAATAAAAAATAAAATAATTTTAACAAGTGTTACAACTTTAAATTGAACAGATGCCCTGAATACTGTTGGAATTTTTTATGATCTGGTTACATATATGAAGATAGACGGTATTGAAACTTTCTAAGCTACGAGGCACGGCTTTCATTTTAATAATAAATATTAAAGTTCTAGAATGGATAAAATGGTTTCTAGAATGGATATTGTTAATTAAATAAAAATAAGTTTATACAAACTTATGGAGTAATTTATTGCTCGTACCATGTCAACAATCTGACTCCATCGGTTTCGATCACGAGTCAGCTCTTCATACTGTGGTAAACAATTAGAATAAACCAGATCGCTCTCTAATATTAACCTCTATTGCCAGCGGCAAAGCGAACCTTGATATCCAACCCCACTCTGTTATCGTGAGTAATGAGATAAAAATAATGCTTGAGTCTCATTACTCCTTCAAATGTTTAGTCACCACTACTGAAATCAATTGCATATTGGTCTCGAAAACCATTGATCAGATATTTGGTTTTGGATACGTTGATTTTAAGGCCAACGGAAACAGCACAATTTTCTAGTTGATCAAGTATCTCCTTCGCTCCGTTGTTATTTAATTTAATAATGCAGATATTATCTGCTTATATAAAAAGTTGACTGAATTTTCGGAATAAGATATTGTCTTGGGGTGTTTCACTTTTACGAAAGATGAATTGTAGCATTAGATTAAAAAGTATCGAGGACACCGTAATTAATTGCAAAAGTTCTCAATAGATTGTTATCAACTTTGACACGTCTTTGATGTGTACATATATGTTTGGTATTCTTAAATATTCAAGCGACCATCAAATTATACAAATTATTCTAAAATAAGTTTTTATCCTGGGGTCTCATAATAATTTGCTTTAAACGTTAAGTTCAATAAAAATCACTCATTAAAATTGTAGAGAACACTCAGATCTGACATATTATGAAAAAGGGGGTTAATGCATATTGGTGTCTTGTAAATGTAAATAAAGGGTGGGTTTTTAGAGGTTCACAACCCAATTAGTTGCTTTTTGTTTAGGTTGGTTTGACATTTCATTATGGATAGACTTATACATCAGAGCAACGCTTGCAAATTGTTAATTTTTTTTATCAAAATAATGGATCTGTTCGTCAAACTTACTGTCCACTTCATCCATTTTATGGAGTATATAATCGTCCATCAGAGCGACTAATTCGAATAACAATGGAACGTTTTTAATGATAATGTGCATCCATCCCGTGAGACGCCGAATAGTGCGCACTAAAGAAGTTCTAGCGCTGTACAGGGAAATATTGAAGAAGATCCAAATCAATCAATTCGTCGCCGTTCTCAGCAACTAGAAGGAATAGCAGGAATTAAAGCCAAACTACCAACCTATGCGCCGCCAGTTCGACGAATGTTGAGTGGGTATACGTAAATAATAAACATAATTGCCTAATTTGAAGTGAGGATAATCCACAAGCTTGGTCAATAAGTCTTTGAAATCGATGATGGTCAGAATGTTAATGTCAATGGTGAGCGGTATAGGGACATCATTAAAAATTTGTTCACCTCGGATGAGCTGGCATTAATCTTGCTGACATTGTGGTTCCAACAGGACGGAGCCACATGCCACACTGCGCGCGCTGCAATTGTTATAAACTTTTGATGAAAGTATAATTTCGCGTAATGGTTCAATTAATTGGAAACCAAGATCAAGGACAAGTGATTTATCCCCAAAGACTTATTTGCTTTGGGGTTATGTAAAGTCACTTATCTACGTCGATAAATCAGGGACAGTTGAACACCTGAAAATTAACATTCGAAGAGTTTGTGAAAATTGTTGCCGTGGCGGCCACATGGCCGAAATCATATTTAAACATTAATGTCATAAAATTATCTATCCATAAAATCCCGTTTCATTGATAATAAAAATATATTTCTTTGTTTTATTATGATTAAAACTTGTGTAATTGTATAAAGAACACCCTTTAGAATTTATAGAATTTCACCATGATTTGATTGTTCAAATATATTGGATATCACTTATTAAGTTATAACTCACGTTAAACTTGAACGGTAGTAGATGTTAATGACACAAAGATATACACAAGATGTAATTAACATCTGGCAAAGGAGATAGAGCTAAAATTATACACGGTATTGATCACATTCGTTATTATATTTGAGTATGCTATGGACCTCGACAAATAAATACGAAATTATATATGACATGCGATATGACCAAAACGTGATATGCTGATATGGATTCAGTCACAAGACGAAAAGCTATTCTGAATGAGTTTAAAAAAATCGAGTTAATTGGCTGGTTCGTTCTGCGTGCTGACTCTAATAGGGTTAGCTAACTAAATATAGGTCTTTATCTGTATATAGGCTACGACGTTAGACCGTATTATAAATCCTCATTTCATTGAAATAAATGCACATTTAAATTTAGATAATATTTATAAATATATTCTACTAATCAATTAATATATTTGTGAAATCATTCGCTTCATTGCATTCAAACAAAACTAGGAATTGAACATTCAATTTATAGATTATACTATAGTATTTAAAGTAGTATTTTGTATATTTAGTATAACATATATTTTCCATGTTAAATTCTAGTTTGGTTATGTCAAACAACAACCTATTTAATGTGGCACGAAGTTGTGAATCATTATCGACAGCACCAGCGGCCGCCACGAAGAAACAACATTTTAATAATCTCCTATCGCAACACCAACTGTCGAGATCAACTCCAAAATTAGTACGACTGCCAATATCGATGAGCACAAAACGCTTAATGCAACGTGGTGGTTGCATTGATGATTGTAATTACATCAAATTAGAACGAGAACATTTAAAATTGACTGGAACAAATGATGATATAGATGGTTTATTGGGGTAAGCTAAAAAATAATTATATGAATTGGCTTAAAACATTAATTTATATATATATATATATATATATATATATATATATATATATATATATATATATATATATATATATATATATATATATACATATATATATATATATATATATTTATATATATATATATATATATATATATATATATATATATATATATATATATATATATATATATATATATATATATATATATATACATTTGATCGAAGTTACTCATAACCACTTAGCATAGCTCATTACTGTGTGGTAAACTGAACGGTTTGTTTGTTGGTTTTAGATTTTAAAGTAAAACAAGTGTGAACTGGGTGCGGCTTATCAATATTTTTTTAAAAACACGTACACAGTGTAGTGACATAATTACATGTAATATTATATTAGGTGAGGTCAGTAAGAACTGATTGTAGCTGACCGCTTAGTTCTAAACATACCAGAATATTTGTACATACATATATTTAGACTCGTTCCTATCACTTCTTATAATCTTTGATATAATTTAACAAATCCAAACGTTAATTGAGCTTACTGTATTATATAAATATATAGAATACTTTTATATTTAAAAATAAACCTAATGTGTTATCATTAATTTACGATAAATACGTATATGTATGTACATGTACATATATATACGACTAAAGGTCTGAGATAATTGAGAATTCTATATATAGATGTAAAACTATTAAGTTCTTCTTTTAACGCAACCCCAAAACATGTTTGTGTATTCAAATTACACAAAATATAAATAAAACAGACACCGAATCTCATCATCTGGGATTTTTTTTTCATTTTTATATAATGATACACAGATCACATTAATCTCAAGTACAATAATACAATTTTAATATTGGTGAGATGATTGCAGAAACACATATAAAAAAAGACGTTCACCTCATTTGAATGAAAAAATACATGACACTTTATGTACGTGAACTTATCACTACTCGTACATTTATATGTATGTAATATATAAGCACTCCAAACACAAGTACATATATTGGAGAATCTTATCAAGCACAGCGGGCAAAAAATACTTTAAAGAATTGCGAATAACTGTTAAGAAGTAAAGTGAAAGTGTTTTTTTTGTTTTGGAGTCGTTAAATAATTTTTATAGTTTTTTTGTGATCGTGGGGAGCAATGATCGGTTGATGTGTGAATAATCGCGTGGTGAAAACTATATGTTTTATTGATGCAATTTATATATCAAACTTTTAAACGGCTGTATAGATAATGCACAGTTTGGCTAACTATTTTCATGGACAAAGTGATAAAATTTGACATTGTACGTTATACAGTACATTCATTATACAGTGGTTTATGTTTGTTCATTTAAACACGGCACCTTGGTCTAATCTTTTAATGTGTAGGTTATTTACCTTTGTGTTCGTTTATAATATGTTATAAATAAAAGGACTGAATAAGGATTAAGCTAGTTCAAGTTATTAAAGGATGATACATATTTTTTATGTTCAAGTGCTTAATGGTATATTCTCTGTAACAGAGGTATTTATGCTATATATACAGTCTTTAAAGAGCTAATTACGAATTCCCTCGCAGGATACGAGCAAAATATTGCATAGCATTTTTAAATTTTTAATGTGTGTATCTGTAAGTGGTTATTGAGTCGATGACTTTTATGTTGAATTTATATTATGTTGAAATACTCGTGTATTAATTAATATTAAATAGGATTGCGATCTAAGCAATTTATCTCTTCATCGCGTCTCTGGATACATATGTATCTGTATACAAACAGATAGATTGCAAATGGTGGTAAGTCGCTAAATTTGTTATCGTCAAAATGACTTATGCACGGTTTGAATGTTGTTTTCTGTCTTTGTTTTATGTTTTGGGTCCGTTGCACTATTAAACGATACCTCTTTCACAGTTCCCTTTTAACGTGCTTTCCGATTTTCGTAGAACATATTGCATACATATTGCAAAATCGTACCTAAAAAGAGCGGAGACGATCAATTTTGCCATCAGTAAAGTATAATAATTTATATTTATGAATAATTATTATTATAAATAAATTCTAAACTTTCTCCTCTGGTACCAGTATCTTCGAACTGTGTTAGTTCACTTCTTATAACGGTTAAGAAATTTAAATAATTCTAGTTTCTATTTCATTTCATTTGAAAGAATACTGTTTAATTTTGCAGTCTTGACAACATGTAGGTAATATCAGCGTTCGCGGTAAGAAGATGTGCATCTCTTTTAATGAAGCACATTATTAATCTCCCCATTAATATCCAATCATCTGTGAACTAGACTTTACTTTGTAAACCCGAGCATAATCAACAGGCTACTTCACCTAATTCAGAATTTCTATTTATATAAAGCACATCAAGCACTTCTAGCTGAATTGCATAAGCTAAAAAAAGCCGATGTTCTAGCTAAATCAACCTCACATGTCTTTTCATTACCGATGCTTTATCGGTGGTTATATACTTACAATGTATACTTATGACCGGTTAATCGAAACCAAAGTTTGCAATCACTAATATTGCATGGTTCCATGCCTGCTTATATAGTCCTAACATGATAGATGAGTCGGTGTGTGATTTCTGCATTCCACTAAGAATTCTTAATAATTCCCTAAAATTTATCGAAAATTAAAATAACCAGGGTTTAAACTGACTCAGATTATTTAGTCAAATTTAGTTAAATAACACTGGTTAATAATAATTTTCGAGATTGACCCTAAATATTCTCTACATAAATAATCAGTTCCAGATAAGCTGTTGGGAGCTTTATGACACTCATCTTCATTTTGAACGGTTTCATCAGTTTAACACTTACTATAAGTTATGATAATCTATATAATATTGCCCATAATTATGGCTCTCCTTACACACCCATTCCGGTCTACTCTTTACTTGGAGTAATAGAAATGCGATAAGAAATGTCATTAAGCAACTAGGTTCTTGCATTGTGGTATATTTTGAATACACAGTCGAACTTCTTTTATCCGGAGCCTTCGGAGACGATCACTTTCCGGATAATTGAATTTTCCGGACATTCGAAGTCTCTTATAAAAACGCAATATTTTTATAAGAAATTCGTTTATTTCACTTGTAAAACAGTGTGTACATAGATATACCGGGTGTTTTTTTTAAACTGAGATGATTAAATATCTCCAATAAATAGTCACTCTACGGAAAAACGTCCATAATCAAAATTTAATTATACCACGGGGAAATACATTAGTGCAAAAAAGTAGTCCCCCACCCCTCGCTTGTAGGTGGGGTGGAGGTTACTTTTAAACTAAGATAGGAAGCCATATTTTTTATTGCAGATACGGATTCTACGACTGAAAGTACGTATGATTTAAACGAAATATTTTGTTCGGTTCATGATAGATGGCGTTGTAATCGACGAAATTCATTTTTTTCAATTTCTTCTTCACACGTATACGATTCTGCAATACGTTTGAAATAAAATTCGTCATCAAAGCAATTTATTCAGTTTTGTAAAACACATTTAACGTTTGTGTTATTTCTTATCTTCATGTTTTTCGTAATTGCAAAATTAACGATAAAATACTTTAGAATGGAGTGTTTAACTGTGGCGGAAAAAATTCAAATGGTTCTGGTTTATGGAGAAGCTGGCAGAAATCTTGAAAATGATGTTGCTATTTACGCTTAACGTTTTTCGGATAGGATTCGTTCATGTGGTTCATTTGGCCGTACTATCAAACAATTAATTACTGATGGAAAACATGCATTATTGGAGTGTTACAAATCCGCACTGGCCTCGTCAAGTTGAACATCAGCGTCCTTGGAATGTCAAAAATTGGCAACAAACTCATAGGCCCCCACATTATTGAAGGCAACTTGAATGGTCAAATGTACCGGAACTTTTTGGAAAATGAACTGCCAATATTACTTGAAAATTTGAGCTTAGAAGTTAGACGGAACATGTGGTTTCAACATGATGGTTGTCCTGCACACTATTCGGTGGTGGCACGTGAAATACTTGATCGTGATTTCAATGCTCACTATGGATCGGTAGAGCTGGTATGATAAATAATCGGTAGAACTGATACGCCCGCCAGATCACCAGATCTTACTGCGCCAGATTTCTGTTTGTCGGGCTATCTCAAAGACAAAGTTTACATACAAGAACCAACCAATCAGAAATGCGTGTGCTGAAATTCAACGAAACCCAGTTCTCAGTTGTGTGCAATCATTTGAAATGCGTATTAATAAGTGCATTGAAGTCGCAGGCTATCATTTTGAACACTTATTTTATGCTAAAATTATTTTATTCACCTCCCATTTACATTAATAAATTGTTTTGATGACGAATTTCGAGTATTTCTAATGGAAACGTGTTTTTTTTTTATTTCAAACGTATTGCAGAATCGAATGCGTGTGTTCTAAGAAGAAGAAATTGAAAATATTGAATTTCGTCGATTACAACGCCATCTATCATGAACCGAACAAAGTATTTCATTCAAATCATACGAACGTTTAGTCGTAGAATCCGTATCTGCAATAAAAAATATGGCTTCTTATCTTAGTTTAAAAGTTATCCCCGGTGGGGGACTATTTTTTGCACTAATGCATTTTCCCCGTGGTATGATTAAATTTTGATTATGCACATTTTTTCCGAAGAGTGGCTATTTCTCGAGATATTTGATCGTCTCAGTTTAAAAGAAACATCCGGTATACAATTTTTCGGTTAGTAATTTAACTTTAAAAGCTTCCAACATATAAAAACTAAAAATCTAGTCTAATTTTTTCCTTCTAATAAACAAGCGGTCACACTAGAAATACAACGAGCAATAAATAAACTAATAAATAAACTGTCTTAAACATATTTATGTGTACATATGTGTGATTATGCGGATCTATTAATGTTCTTTATACAAAAATTTTGAAAAAACCAAAAAAAATGTTTAAAAAATGTTTTTTTTAGTTTTTCCTAAAATTGTTGTTTTGGTTGTTTCGTCCGGATAATAGAAGCTCCGAATAACAGAAGTCCGGATAATCGAGTTTGACTGTATTCATAAATATACCTAAAATAAATTTTGAACCATTACTATCTAGTCTGATTGTGCGGTAGCCATTTGATTAAAAATGTAGACAACCTGTTTCAGTCGCATCAGTATTTGCTTTTCAATCGACCATCCGCTTGTACCAACTAGTGAACCGCTATTAGTTCGGTTCTTATATTTGCTAAATTTACAATGATTTATTTAGCAAAGATAAGAACCGAACTAATATAGCGAACGACTACCGAGTACGAGCAGATTATCGATTAAAAACCGACTAGTATAGCAACGAAAAAATAAGAAAGAAATTTAACAGGTAGAATGCAATTGTTTATAATATTTATCCCGTACTTTTAGGCGATTTAATCTTTAAAGCAAATTAAAGATTACTTCTAGGACAACACATGTATCATATTACATATGATACAACATACGTTATAGCAATATAGAGCTTTTTATTATATGGAGTCTTCTAAATAAATTTCTAAACGTAATTAGATTACACCATCATCACTTAAATCATTCAACAAAAGCAGTTTTAAGAACAATTAATCGGTATGGTTTGTAAAATTTAAAAAAAGATCTTTTCGATCACACAGTCATTCATTGACGTAATCAGATCGAAACAGGCCTAGCGAGCATTACAGAATACAATGCCATAAACCTTCAAAAGACTTAAACGTTTTCAACGGCTGGTTCACGCATAACTCCCATCCGCTATCACGTTCTCAGCTATCACGTTAACCCTTTCTGTCAATCAATGCCACATCGGAGTTCTAGCATAGTTCCCATCCGCTATCACGTTCTCAGCTATCTCAGCATCAAATATCATTATCGTAACGTTTCGAAGATAATGATATTTGATGCTAACTTCGAAACGTTATGAAATATCATAACGTTTCGAAGTACTACAATTTAGCACATACATCTTTCCGGCTAACTTACTACAGCACATACAAGACTGTACAGAATAGCATACGTCACTACATATAATGCATCAACATTTGCAAATTAGCAAAACAATCGAAAAATATTTCGATCAATGACGTCATCAGATCGAAACCGGCCTAGCGAACCAAACATTACAGAATAATAGAATACACAAAGACGCCATAAAACTGCAAAAGGCTAAACGTGTTCAAAGGCTAGTTGATTCAGCAATGTCAATCAATGACACCTAGGAGTTCTAGTATAACTCTCATCAACTGTCACGTTCACATTTATCTCAGCAGCAAATATCTTTACCATTATCATCCTACATTTGAAAACTATAGAACTCATAATCGTGCAGATATGGAGACCCAAAGATAGTAGAAACACAGTTGTATTTGTCTCGATGAATTGGCTCTGAATAAAGCAAAAGGGTTAGATTTTTTAGGGTTGGCTAACAAGAATCCACATTCGAATACCTTGAATAATAGAAAACAAACTTATTTGTCAGAGAAAAGTTCGGTCCACAGTGATTATTTATTCTTTCCGAATATAACAACAAGGTTTGACAGAAAAATTTGACTGAAACGATAAGGTGCTTGCTGAAACAAACCCATATCGGAAAATTGGACATTGATCACCTATTGATTAGAAGTTGGAAAATGAAATGAAGTTTAGTCAAAGTTCATCCATTATTTATGAAAACTTTCATAAATAATGGATGATGAACTGCTCTTGTAACTTATTTCCATCAGAGAATTATTCCCTTTTACGACCGATTATATTTCCAAACATTAATGAAATACAAACATTAAAGCCATTAGGACATAGGAATCAAATAATCGAAAGTCGGAAAATCTATAGTGTTAAAATATTTAAATTGTGTTGCAATAAAAAGGCCGAGTTTCAAACAGAAGGTATCCGGCCTGTATGCTATATGTTTTATTGAAATTATCAATTTGCATGAAGAAACAGAAAAGTCAACACAATAAACGCAGGGAACAAAGCGGAACGAAAACTTATCACCAATATACAACTTTTGCTGATTACATAACCTACAATATATAAACATTACTACACTTGAAATTTTAATGAAGTTTATAAGATATGGGAGGTGGCTATACTGTTTATTTGACAAAACGGTTAGACGTGCGAACCAAAATATGTCATGGGCGGAACGGATACAATTTGTTTGATGTTGTTTGGTTTGATCATTTCTATGTTTTCTTATCTTACTAAATCATAAACACAGCTTAAGGATTAGACTAACTTACTGACAGTGCATGTATAGGGAGAATAAGTAATTGTTGAGTTTTCAGTTCTATTGATTTAATATCAAGCGAAAGACCATCGAGTCCGTTTTATATATTAAATTAAGAAATCGTTCAACAAATTAAATTGTTGGACAATAGTCCATATAACCATCGTTATGGTATAGTCCAGACTTCTCTTACTTTCGTCTATTAAAACACACTTGTTAAACAGTTACGTCTTCTCAAGATGCTGAAGATCATTAATTTACTAAACTGGTAAAACCTTAGATATCATACTCATTTTGAACAAACCTAGTTTACAAAACAGTTAAAGCTATATAAATAGTTAAATGAAACCAACAAAATAAAATATATTTTGCTCATTGTTCTACATCTCCAGTGCGATATTTATAATATTTATAGAATCAAATTTTCAATTTCCATTCGATTGTTGTTCTCATCACTATTCTTTGTCTTAAAAATTCTGATACGTTAACGAATAATAGAATCATTTATTAAAAAGCCGTTAGTATATTTCCCATAGTTTATATAGGCGATAATGAACTCATGCCATTAAGTAAAAAAAGAGTTTTTCAATAAGAGGTTTCATTTTAAATAGCCTGCTTTTGGAGCAGCCGCCGGTTTTAAAGCTGTGATGTTTTGACATTTGACAAGTAAACACTAAGCCATTCCTAAAAATCTTTGGAATTAGACATTTCACAAACTCCATTACACTGTATTTTGGATAAAGAATTAGGTCTTAAGGCTTTTAAAGTTTAGTTAACACAAGAACGCAAGCCGGTCGATCACCATAAACGTCGAAACTTTGCTGATTCCGCCCTTCCGAATTTTCAGCAAAAAATCATATTCAAGTGATGAGGCCCATTTTCACCTCGGAGGGTACATTAATAAGCACAATTTTCGTATTTGGAGCTCGGAAAATCCAAGAATGATTGTTTGAAAGCCTCTCGATTCTCAACGTGTCACAGTTTGGTGTGGTTTTTCGGCTGGTGGTGTGGTTGGCCTTAGTTTTTCGAAAATAAGGCTGGTTCAACTGATTAGATTGCGCTTCCGAGATATGATTAGTAATTTTTTATGGTTTGAATTGGAAATGTTTATTTCTAGCTAGATCGCGCTACGTGCCACACAAGCAACGAAACAATCGCAATTTTGCAAGAAAAGTTTCCTGACCTTGTTATTTCTCGAAGAGGTGATCATAATCGGCCACTGAGATCTTGTGATTTAACTCCTTTAGACTTTTTTCTTTGCGGCCACGTGTAAGATAAGGTATATGCCAATGATCCGCAAAAGTGTGGTTGTATGTTCTCGATAACTCGCTTCCTCTTTTTACAATGAAATAAACATTAATTGATTTCTCTTAAAAAGTACTCGGTTTTGTAAATATCAAAATGAAACCGCATATTGGAAAACCCTTTAAATAGAAAAAGATGTTGCTTGTACAACAGTTTGTGTTACTAACGTTCAATATCGTTTGAAACCTAAATATCATCTAAACAATAAACAATGTTTTAACATACCTTTTATATGATGACGTACATGAGAAAAAACAGACACGTCGTCGAAAAACGAGAAACATAACTCTGTAATGCATGTTCGAGATTCAATTTTTCCTATTTGTTATTATTTTAATTTTTTTTTGTGTTAAAAATAGATGGAAATAATTTTTTTTTATTCGATTTTTCACTTTTCAACCATAAATAGGGTACAAAATTTCCGACTACATCATACCGCATTAAAGCATAATCATTCAACGGAAGTAAGTCGTATCAATCGTATGTTTCAAAATAAATCGGCTGTTGCTGCTACTGTTACTACTACTGTTGGTGCTGATGAAAACTATAACGTTAACCATAATCAGTTTTCTATTACAAATCGTGAAGATAAGATGAACGAGATGGATGAGATTGAACGGGCGATGAATATGGCAACCATATCAAAAATACAGCAGCGATTACAAATGCGTGAAGAACGAAAATATCGTGATAGTTTATTGATTGATGGTCAAATATATTCGTAAGTATTTATTTATTTTTTTTTTTTTGAAACATTCATTAGAATTGGGTTAAATTTAATATCGATTTATTTCTTTTATTATCAGCAATATTGAAGAGCAAATTCAACATTTAACATTGGGCGATGAGACCGATTGTGAATTGGGGCGAAGTTTTTCCGAAGGGGATATATTAAAATGTTCCCAATATAAATGTCATAATGGAAGCGATGACGATAATGATGATGAAGATGACGGTGATAATGGCAATGAAGCAATTTATGCAGTCGTTGACCTAAAAGATAAACATGCACGAAGGGCTAGGCTAAAAGAAAATGGAGAAAATACGAGAAGAGAAAGACCACATAGTTTTATAGTATCAAATAATGATTATGAAGAGGTATGAGAAGATTTTTTTTTACATAAATATTAAAATATGTACTCGAACATATTTTATTTTTGTGTTTATTCAATGTTTTGTTTGTTGTTTTAATAATTCACTAGATTAATGAAGTTCGTTATATTTTGTTTATTTGAGTGTCTCGCTCGTGTTCATTATGTACTATTATATGTACGTTAGAATGAACTGAAGCTTATGAATTTATATAAATTTTTGTTGTTAAAGTTGATATGACTTTTGAATTGATAAAACCTTGTTCGATGAATGAAACAGTTTAGTGGAACGATACTTAATTAAGTTCAATTAACATTATAAAAAATTAATGTTCAAAATGTTGACCTTTCGTCTGTCATAATCTGTTCGTCTAATTACTCTCTAATGAGCTAACTTTCCAATCCAATTTCAACCAATATTTCGACTCAAGCATTAAACTAATAGTGCAATAAAACCGGACACGATAGTTTTTAAAGTATGCGGAAATTTTATTGCAATATCAAATTTTGTTAAATTTATCTAAAACATTCGAATTCATACGTTAAATTGAAAAAAATAGTGATCTCTTATAGATGGTTGATCTCCATAAGACCGATCGGTCCACACTAAATCGGACAGTAAAATAAATCTTACTAAATCAATTTTTTAACCAACGCTTATGAGCGTATAATCTTTATGTGGCTATGTCGCAGTGAATAAGGGAGGTACTGGGTTCGAATCCCGGTTGAGCACGGATACAAAAGGGTGTTCACCATTTTTCATCGCGTGATTACGATCGGTGGTGTGAATGAACACATCTATGATTCTCTGTTGAAGTGTAGAATTAATGGTCGATCGCATCTTCCATGTCAGGACTAAAAGCTGGCATAGAGCTATGCAATGTGTGCAGTTGGTGGTTCTACACATAAATCGGACCTATAACCGTACGTCCTCGATTTGTCATAAAGTATAGGACGTAAATAAGCGCAAGAGTTTAGAAAGCTTTGAGTTCTAATTGTTATTTTTTCAATAATTAGTTCGTTTAATTATGTTTACACGTGAAATATTCTAAAACTTTTCGTACATTTTTGCATTATAATTTAAGATACATATTGAATTGTTATTTTTCTTTTATTTTAAACCAAAGACTCAACATTTGTTTTTAAAATGATAATGTAAGAAGTATTATATTTTATGAAATAAATAATTTTCAAAAAATATAACTTTAAATTGATAATGCAAACAATGAAGCACAAAAATGCTAACTGTATGTAAACTTTTGCACATAAGTGTATATAGAATTGTTTCCGTCTTACCTAAGTTATTAACACCCTCACATGCGAGAGAGCGAGACAAATGTGGCCAAGGTTGGATTTGAATCGCTCCAGGACCTTAATCTCTCTGGAGAGGAGAGATCTAAGAAGAATAGTAGGAATATTAACGGGACACTGCCTTTTCGGGGAACCCAGCGAGAAGGCTGGGTCTAGAAACAAATGACTTCTGTAGAAGCTGCATGGACGAAGAGGAGGAAGAGACGCTTGTTCACTTCCTGTGCTCTTGTCCTGCACTGGTACTAAGAAGACATTTACACTTGGGTAGGTATGTAATGCACAACCTTTCAGATCTTGCAGATAGTAAGGTGTGGGACATTTTACGCTACATTAGTAGCTCAGGATGGTTACAATAGAGTGTTAGGGGTATTAGGGGACTAAGATCCTGTGGTATCACAACGGACCGGCAACTTTCTAAGTGTGCGTTAGCAGCCACTCTAACCTAACCTAACCTAACCTACCTAAGTTATTTGAAATACTTGTTAAATGTCAAATAGTCTTCTATCTTAAAACATTTATTACCACCATCAGCACGCGTTCGTTCGTGACACTTTTATTTATAAAGATGATATTTAAGATATATTTAGTGTTTTTGTGATGAAAGGTGACAGTATAACGATTGTTCAATTCTGGTCGGTTGTTTACTGTACTAGACCATAATGGAACCAATTATTTGATTTTTTGTTTAGTTTTAATCTCTAATCTGTTTTGGGGCTTAAAGCACTCCCTACTTGTCCGCAGTTCGCTTATTTACGTCCTTGCTTTTAGGCCATTACAGCCAATTCGAAGACGTACGGCTATAGGCCCGATTTTCCTAACCATCTGCACATTGCAAAGCTCCATGCCAGCCTATAGTGCTGACATGGAAGATGGGTCGTCCAATGAGTTCTGCACTCCAACAGAGAGTCATAGTTGTGTTCATTCACACCACAGATCGTAATTTCATGGTAAAAAATCCCTTTTGCATCCTGCTCTTATTGGGATTCGAACCTGGTACCTCCTGCTCCAACTAACGCAACTTTAACCACTGCGCCACCTTGGCGGTTATTTGAAATTACAGCCGTTAGTTAAAGTTTCATTAACAATCCCGCAATTATATATAGGAAATATTTATACATATTATAGGAAATATTTTGAGATGGTACCTCTCTAACGATATTTTCCGAACAACATTATTAGTATAAATAAGAATTTCAAAAATAAGAGTATAAAAATGAATTTACTTAAACCGTAAGATTTCAAACAACGTGCCAAAAAACGATGTCAATTTTTGGTTGGACTAAACCATGGTAAGAAAAACAAAAGAAACAGAAGACATTACTTTTCTTTATCTGGCTTTTGCAAGTTTTTCTAAACATCAAAAATGTTTTTGGAATAGTCGTTAGTCTTTCGCTGTTCTAGTGTCTAGACCGCTTGAGTGACTGAACAGAAATTTTTTATTTTTTGTTTCTGTGAAATTTAATTAGAATCATTCAACCGGATTTTATAACTACATGTTTCAATAAACATTTTTGAAGACTAAATCTTCCTAGTTAAAGAAGGAGATTAAAAATCTTCTTACGTAATTTGTTTTTTTAAAGGAAAAATTATTAAAAAATAAGGCGAGTTCGAACTCACGAAATGATCAATATTTTAATCAGTATCTCCAAAATTATTTTAGACCAACCCTATGTTAGCTTCCGACAAAACTCAATTTGAACTTTTGGCGAACCGTTTAAATTAAAGTGCAGCATGCATATGGACTAATTTAACACGCTTTTATACATGTTTAAAGTTAGAAATCAATAAATTATACACCTATTTGTTTCAAATGAACCAAGTTTCAATATATTGGTAGATATACAAACACAATAACATTAAAGCGAATGAATTTTATACAAATTTTCGATTGATTTTGTTGGTTAGGACTAGTTGAGATCTAACATCAAAATTTTCGTTATTGAAAACCAATTTTAATCATGTTTATTGATATTATTATCTTTCGCCTTTTTCCCATTTTTCGGCTAGCTTCACAATTCCATCGGCATGGAACTTCTGTTCATTAAAAGTTTTGCAGAGACCGAAACAAATAGTAATCGGACGGTGAATGTCCTGGCTATATGGTGGAAGCATTAAAACTTCCCAACCATGTTTCGTCAATTAGTTCCGAGTCATCAAAGATGTGTGTGGTAGCGCATTAATAACCTCCCGCTCCAACTACCATTGCTTTAACCATTGCGCCATTTGGAATTCGTATGTTATAAAACCTGTTTGAAAAAAACGAAGTCAAAGAGGAAATAGCATCAAATCTTTAAGACGTAAAAGAGTTCTTTGTTTCGCAAATTTTCAAATTTTCCTTCCAAATTACATTTTATCTTCGTTTATCTATCAATTTACATTTCAGGCTTTGATCTTCTTGTCAGATATTTTATTCAAACAAAAACTTCAAAATTAATCGATTTAATAGTAATTCAGTTAATTCAGCACTTGTCAAATATTTAGTCGTACCAAAATGTAAGCTACTTTAAAACATCCAGCTACACCAATCAGTTTAGTTGTCTTAAAATGTTTAATCGAATCAAAAGTTTCTTTATGACAAAGATCAAAAAGTGTGGCACCAAAGTGAGCTCACGTTCAGTCGCCCGAATGACACATGTCGGATGTGACAATTGTTGGCATATAATAATGATATAAGTAATTGGTCATAAATTGTTAAATTATTTTATTTTATTCTTATGTTTGCAAGTACAATCCACCTGGGTATTTTCGGGAAATCAGTTTTTCTAATGGCAGCCGCGACTAGCCTTTGCGTACTTCATTCGGTCGGTCCAATTTCCGAGCACATTTTGAATTATGCGTGGATCTCTTTTTTGCGTACTTCATTCGGTCGGTCCAATTTCTGAGCACATTTTGAATTATGCGTGGATCTCTTTTTTGACAATGGTTGCTTCAATATTAGCTTTCAAATGCTCAATTGTTTGCGGATTATCCGTATAATACTTGTCCTTCATACTATACTCTTCCAAAAATAAAAATCGAAACGCATCTAATCACAGCTCCTTGCCGGCCAATTTACTTCACCATTGCTACTGATAATGCGGCTATCGCATTTTTGACGCAGTTTCACTATTGTAACGCCCGAAGTGTGGCATGGCGCACCATTTTACTGAAACCAAAGGTCATCGAAACTAATATCTTCAAGATATGGCCACAAAAACGATAAACGTAACCGCCCGACCGTCTTCGAAGAAATACATCGCAATAATGCCGCCACACCAAACAGTAACTCGCAATCGATCCGTTGGTTTCTCCACATATCCTTGTGGATTTTCCGATCGTCAAATGCGTCAATTTTGTTTGTTAACAGACCAACCGAAATGGAAATGCGCCTCGTTCGAAACGATTTCTATGTTGTGGAAAAACATTGTCTTTGTTGTGAAAGTAAATTTCCAACATTTCCCACTTTTGTTGAAACGTTAAGCGACTTATTCCGTCAAGTAGAAATAATATACTTAGTTTCTTTCCAGAAAGAATGAGATTAATGTTGCTAGAGCCAAAATAACCGATATGTCACATCTGAA
The DNA here is from genome assembly GCA_963932295.1 of Tipula lateralis. Classification (NCBI taxonomy): domain Eukaryota; kingdom Metazoa; phylum Arthropoda; class Insecta; order Diptera; family Tipulidae; genus Tipula; species Tipula lateralis. The sequence continues at coordinate 134,049,496 of OZ010738.1, forward strand.
ACGGTTATTCGGACACCCTATATTAATTCAGTTATAATATCATTATTTTGTATACTTAGATATAATAATATCATTTTTTTACAGGTTAACAATTTCTTCTCTCCTTCGAGCATAATAGATGATAATGAAAATATTTATGAACCGGTAAGTCTAATATTTTCTTAACGTATGATATGCTAATTCACTTAATTTTTCTAATACAGGTAAAAGGTGGCAAAAAAAGTGATAGTGAAATAAACCCACCAAAGAGTAGTGTTTGGCGATATTTATCGAAAATTCGATATAATTTCGGCCACGATTCTCATAAAACTCACAAAGAGAAAGAAATTAAAAATCTATCTAATGGGCCTTCATCATCATGCTCCTCATCGTCGGGTACCACAAATGGAACAAGTACAACCAACTCATCACAGGGTTCATCCTCTTCATCATCGTTTGCCGATATGAAACGTCGGTTAGGAAATCAGCGACGATCGATGAAAATCAAAATGAAACAATTTTATGGCCGTAATAATAACAATAGTACTACTAATAACTTGAATGAAATAAAAGAAAATAACAATAGTAATAATAAAAATCATAATGATAACTGTAACAATAGCGTCGATACAACATTAATCGTAATAAATAACAGTAACGAGAGCGATAAAAAAACAAAGGAGAAAAATAATTTCTTCGGAAGCTTATCGCGAATAAAAAAATCTAAGACCACTGCGTCCATCACCGAACAAACAAAACCCCTGGCTGACGATACAAATGGAAATATTTTACCAAAGAAACATAATAATTCAAATGGAAAATCGACAGTTATTTGAATTTGTGGTGGAACAACAGCAGGATTAGTTAGTCCAGTGGTCTACATATGTTAACGGAATTTTTTAAATTAGTGATTTTTATTTAAAGTGTTTAAGTGTTTTATATAATTAAGAAATAGAAATATATGTACATTTAATATTTAAATCTTAATTTTGTATCAATTTTCTTTCTCATATTTAAATATGTATGTAATGTCGATTTCGATTCGATGAAAAAAAGCAATCTGTGACGCACAAATTGCTTTTTCTGCTGTCAAATCGTTTTATTTGATATCAAAACTTGCTCGGTCGAGCGAAATATTTGCCCGATGAGAAATCTAGATTTTTTGGTCGATTTACCACTTATTCTACTAATCGCAACATTCATTTTCATAATATTTACAATTTAATATTTACAAACATTAGCTAATCAAAAGACTACTGATTTTTTTCGATTTTTTTTGAAAATATTTATTTGAAGTTATTCAATTCATGTTTATTGCTAGTGTCAGTTGATTTTTTTCATTATATATATAAAATATATTAATATTTTAAAATGGTTTAAATTAATTTCATCCATTTAATGTCAATGGTTTCGATTACATCTATAATGATATACGCATACCTGTCTTAAAAAAAGCGATTTGGTTTTTTGTTCGATTCACAGATTGCTTTTTCAAGGAGAAGTTAAAAACGAATCGAAATCGACATAAGTCATAAATATATTTGTGAATTGAGTATTAATCGGGTAAACTGATTTGGCGAAATAATAACATTTTTGATAGACGTTTTATAACATTTTTTAATAGACGTTGATTAGATATGTACGATTACTATTCACAGAGCCGAGTGATTTACATCATATTGTTACAATTTTCTCTAGTAGGGATTCGAACCAAAATAAAGTTCGATCACTGGATTGTGAAAAAGCTGCATCTGCTTATATTCACTAAAGTTTATAAGTATCACAACATTAAACTTGTTCGTCACTATTACTTCACCACTACTTTCATTTATTATTTCACCTGTTATCGCTTTTCCCGATTTTAACTTGTCGCGGTTTAATTTCAAACTGATTTTCTACACTTTCTGCTCGAGTATTTATACTCTATTCACCTGCTTCTAAGCCATCGTAGAAATTTGTTTATTATTTACCATGAATACTAGCGTTCATGTTATTTTCAATTACAAAGATTACGTTAGTCTACTGACTCAAAGATGACACTCGTAACCGAAAAACCAATATCCCCACAAAACTGTTCTTCCAGAACAGGATTTAACTGTACTTTTCTATGGATTTAATTGTACTCCTCTCAGATTCCTGTTTGAATTTGGTGGATTACATCGTTGATGCCCTTAATCACCTTAAATGTCCCTTCTCAGATAGGTTTAAGCTTCGGGGATATAAACCTCTGTTCCGTTGTAAGTTGTGAAGCTAGACTAACTGACCTTCTTCAAAACGTTTTATTTGTTCGAATGTCCTATCGTGTCTTCATCCTATTATTTGAAAGTTGTATCCTCTGTCTCACGAATTTATGTACCTCGTTGATGTCTTGTTTAATTTTATCGACATAAGCTTGTTCACACAAAATGTTGTAGGAATTGCTCCAAGCCTCAAGTCCACGGGTAATCTTAAATTATGTCCAAAAAAATGGTGTTACTGCCGTTGTATCATGTGGTACTGATCGTTATGCCATTAAAACAGTGATATAAATTGATCCTAATTTGTTGGGTTTCTATCGACGGTTTTATTTTAAAATTCTTCCAACGCAGTATTAAACCGTTCAACCATGCCGTCTGATTGTGTATAAAAAGGTGTTGTTCTTGTTTGTCGATCCCAATAATTGACACATACCACTGATTTGAAATTACGGCCTTGTTCTGAATGCAGTTCTATTGGGACTTCATATCGACTTATGCAGTTATGTACCGCAGCATTAACGATTGTTGATGTTTCTTGATTTGGTGTTGGTTAAACTTCAGGCCGTTTACTAAAATAATCCATAATCAATGGATATGGGCTTGCAATATCCATAGCCCAATGATTATGCGGGACCTTTTATATTCATGCATTGGTCATACTTTTGACACGATTCCGCATCCTGCCTTGTAGAATCTTTTACCAACGCCTTATTGATGACTAGATGGCCGACATTTGTTCCATGATATTATTTTACAATTTGTTGAATCCCAATTCTTGGTACCACCACGAACGTTTGTTTATTTCTAACATCGGAACTTTCACAATCTTTTTTAATAATGTTCGGTTCTGGTCTTCTATATAAATTTCAATATGGTCGATAAATCTGGATCTTCCACTTGCTCTTTTCTGATTTCTTCGGCAGCCCATTCTTCAGATGGTAATTTTGCATTAGCATCGCATCAACGAAATTTGCTCTATTCTATTACGTGAGCACATGCTTTCTGATTTTGAATGGTATTGTTCTTCCGACGTTTTTAAATTGGTGCCACCGTGTTAGGGCACCATAATCTTTCCTTATAAGAAATGATAAGTCATACATATTCTTTCAAAATGTGCTATTCATTGTAATATGGCCAATAGATCTTTCTTTTTTAAACAATAATTTCACTCTGGCCTTGACAAAACTTAACTTAAGACATCTATTTCCTGAGAAAAAACTTTTCCAATGCCATTATCACTCGCATCAGTATATCCACAATATATCTTTGATTTGGCCCTCGCTATGCAAGTATTGCTATACGCTTCTTCAACGATTTGAAGCTTCTTCATGCTGCTTATTCCATTGGAATGGTTTCTTTATTGCATAACTTATGTTAATTTTTCGTAACGTAAGCAAATCCCGGCACGAACCTTGGATAGTAAGTGCAAAGTCCAATAGAACTTTTAAGATCATTAAGGTTTTGTATTTTTGGTCAATACTTGACAGGTGACATTTAATTCGCATGTGTGTGTACTGTGTATATCGCTCGTAATCTTATGTCCCAAACATTTCGCTTCGTTCGGAACAAGGCACATTTCTTTCGACTTAATTTTAACCCTGCTGAATGAATCCTCTCGAATACTTCTGCCACGATCTGCAATTGTTCCTCGATGCATTTATGCATAACAATGATTTCACCAGGCAAGTTTTACAATACAAATAGTAAGTTATTCTACTGACTCAGAGATACTGCGTAACATTAATGTTATTGGCACAGCTGACATCTCTTGGTCTGTAGACTTACTAAATATTTATAATTGTAAAACAAAGGGAAATTTCAACAACACCCAAGAAGCGCGTTAAATTGGGTACAAATACTAGAACACAAAGCGTATTGAATCAGTTTGAATTTAAACCGCTATGAACTAAAATTTGGAAAAGAATGTAGCCAAAGTAGTTAAATTTTCTCACTAACAATTGAAAGTTCTTGAACTGAAGACACCATTTCGAAAATTCGTTAAACTGATTATCTTTAACTGAAGTAAAAAAGTACCAAAATCTAGTTTGGGTTGTAGTTAAAAATGAACTTTCAATACGTATAACCCATTACATATTCAATACAATACTCAACAACTATTTAAAATACAAAAATTATCAATTCAAACTTTAACTTATATTGCGCGTAGTTCTAAGTATTGTAAATAAATTTAAGGTATAAACCTATTTGAAAAGTATAAGATTTAAAATACGGTTATGTAATCATTCGTATTCTAAATCTTATACTAATCAAATAGGTTTATCTTGCTGTTTGTAGAATCTATTTCATATTCACATATACCATTGACTTAGAATGTTGGAATTCCTAATGTTGGAATTCCTAAGATTTAATTGTAGAATGTGTTTTCATTGTCTTAGTCTCTGGTATCATTCTGTAACGTATCGACTACTGAATGATATTGATTGAATTAATTGATTGATTGGACTGTCGGACTAAGCACTATAGACAATATTCCTGGGCCTATTCATACAGCCGATTAAATAAAACAATAGGTAAGGATAGGAAGGTATGCTAGTTGGGAAAGAACGAGCCCGTTCTTTCCTAACTAGCATACCTAGTTGGGAAATAACGGAATCGCCAATTTCGCATTCTAATTAGAAAAATTAATAAACAATTCTGAAATTAATTTATTAATATGTGGCACAGAAATCTAGTTTTTGTCGTCTGTTTACTATTCATGCTTAGTGATCATTTCTAATAGAACCTAAGAGAAGCCCAGTTGTGAAAAAATTTGGTTCGTTCGCAAAATTTGTATCTGACGTCTATTTTTCACTCAACATAATATCTGAGTGCGACTCAATCGATTTATTGAAAAAAATATTCGAAAACCTCTAAGGTTTACTTAATACATTTAGTTATATAGCCGCAACAGATCCATACAGTTGAAAATTTGATTATCATATTTTATGAAATAAGTATATCAACCGGTGGTGTAACGAAAAACCATATAATGTGGATGGATATTCGTTTACCTGATTAACCTCCACAGAAAATTATATTGTTTATCGTTTTTATATTGTTTCGCCAGAACAGAAAGCTATATAAATGCCGCAATTATAAATGCCTGCATATGGAATTTTATCATTTGGATTATATGATTATATCGATTCGTAGATTTCAGTAAAATCAAGTAAAACCCCGTTACAACAAAATTATTTTTATTATGATAAAATACAATAGTTTGGCTATGACAAATCTTCTACGTAGTGACATTTTATTTTGGTATACGGCAATATGACAGAACTACATATTTTACTGAATTGAAATTCAAAACACGTAAAAGGACATACTAATTATCAAGAAGAACAACAGTACAATCCATAGCTGCAACTCTTCCCCTGAGACGATTTTGACAGCGACAATTGGAAAAGCAGATCAAATAGGTCATATGAATTGGAAACATTCGACCACAAAAAACTAAAAAACAAACAAACAAACAGAAATTCAAAACCTTAAAATGTTTATAATTTTGTTAGCTACGTGACATAATGCACAGCAGTACGAGAATTATAACAAAACAAGAATAGAGGAGAATATTTAGAAACAAATATGATGTAGCACAGTTATTCCCCTCCGCCTTCTCTCTCTCTCTCTCTCTCTCTCTCTCTCTCTCTCTCTTTTAGTGCAAATATCTTTACACTGTAATTTAAATTTATTTTTAGTAAGCACATAAAATTTTATTTGTATAAAGAATTTTTATGATACATAAATTGGGTTAGGTTAGTTTTCCACTCATCAATCATCACAAGACCAATATTGTATACGGATAAAGTATTTCTTTCTCAAGAAATCCGTGCTTGAATTTCAGGTTTCTTTATTCTTATTAAACGAAAATGACTTATTTGGATAAAATAAATGAACCCTATTGTTCAATATAACCTTTACATATTTCGTTATAAAGCTAATTATATAGCGGACTGCCAATTTGATTGGATTTGACCAGTTTATTACATGTAAGAATATCGTCTGGAATTCAATGCTTTTCAAGCTCGATACCCTAAAAGTGTTATTGATTTCTATTTTCACCGAGCCATTTCTTCATGTTTTAAAATATGAAAAAGTCATAACCATAAGAGGTTAAGATGAATATGGGGAATTCGAAATCCAATCTGATTTAAGATGAATATGGGGAATTCGAAGTCCATTTTTTATTAGTGTTCAATGGTGCATTGTTAATGATAGAAGAGTTTTTGTTTTTTTTCAAAATGATGGTTAATAATGATGTATAATATTTACCTGTTATAATTTTATCCAACTATCTTGATATCTGATGAAAATTATACCTTGTACATCCTAAAAGACAGGGACCTACTAGCATAACCTTACCAGCTGAGATTTGGAGCACTACCCATTGATTCTGGTGTATAATGATGGATTCATGTTTCATTAGTCATTATGAATAAACCCATCTTGCTGGGATGTTGTGTACACGTTGTGTTCATATACATAAGGAATATCGCATTTATACGACGGCCTTTCATAATGAACTTAATGAAGACATTCCAATATCTAGTTTGTTTAGGCGATTGTACTGAATACGTATGTACAAAAAGAAATAAAAACCAAAATATTTGTATATTTGGCAATGAAAAACACAGCGGATTCTATCGCATGAAATGAGACATCTTTTATAAGTAGTCTCTGGTATTAGTAGTCTACGGCATTAATATGATATTGATATACCAATTCCGTAATTTGCTAATAAAATAAAAATTATCCTTAGAAATAGACCTTTCACTAGCCATCTAGTAAGTACTAGAATAATGTTTTGTTGAAACAAAATAATCGACTTGAGGCACAAACCTTAATGTTTTCAGAATTTACAACAAACGGAGTTGGTACTAGTGAAACATAGATGACGTTATAATAAACTCTAATCAAACGACTTACGTATAAATAATTACTACAGTGTCTTTCCACATGAGTATGTATAATTTCATTCTTACTTTTAAGTTGCAACATGTAAATCATGCATGTGGAAATGCATCTTCTAATTAATTCTGCTGAACCTTTTTTCCTTACTAAATTTGTCGTTTTATAGTTTTATATAGTAAAAGCTGACTTAAATTAAAATCTTCCGTCACCGTAACGATGTGATATCATTGTAAGCTTTGTAGGTAGTTACAAAGATAATCATCGATCTGAAAGAATGATGATACAGAATTGAAATGTTGATATATGAACGTTAAAATTTTTGAACGTTAAAACAGTGAACGTTAAAATTTTTAAAATCGGTGTTTGTATTTTTACATAAACCTCAAACGAAACTATTGAATATTTCAAGGGAAAAAACTATTGCGAAAGGCGAGTACCGTCTCAACACTTACTACTCATAAATTTGCAAAAAACAGTATATGAAGACTGAGTTTAAAAATATCGAATTGTCCCACAGAAATGAAATTGGTTAACAATAAATAGTTAAATTTAACAGCTTGTTACTATTAATTAACTAAATTGATTGTATAAACATTTTGACATTAGATTAGCATGTACATGTGCTACACATTTAACAATGTTTACAAACCAAATGGATGACATAGAAATGAATTTTATGAAGTACAACATTTTGAGCAAAAAATATTTAAATTTTCCAACTCGTAATGAAACTTTCTATATTTTCTTCAAGATCATCAACAATGCCAAAACTAATAAAAGTGTTACAAATATGAACTATTTAATATAGCAAGGAAATAAACCATAGTCATGTCTTTGCTATATTAAAACTAGTCAGGTTTTTTTGTTCAATTTTGGAGCATTACAAATGTGATATTGCAATAAATTGATTTAGTTGGGACAAACACCTAATATAACTTATAATTTTTCTGCGTCCAAAGCTTAACAAATTACAATAACATTACAACAGCAAACATTACGATAGCAAAATTTATCAAATTTCACTATCCAGTTTTCAAACCAATCATCTTAGTTTACATTCGTAAGGTTTATTTCTATAAAATTAACTGGATAAACCAAGCGCCATATTTTTCAAATGTGAACTAAAATATAATTGATTATTTTGAAAACAACCCGAGACACCAAAGATTAACGAAAAAATAATTGATATTCAAAAACAGCGCCAATCCATAATAACGGCTCATCGTAGAATTTGAGCAACAAAATCGAACGCGTCGACGTACAACGAAAAAAAAAACATCTGTCAAACCAAAACAACACACACAAAAATAGTGAAGATCACCGAACAGGATTATCGATCGTGAAAAGTGTGAAGCGATTTTATGTGTGTTTTGCATGTTTGTGATCGGAACGAAATTTTATTATTGGTAGTAAATAGCCGATGTTAGACAGTGAATTGCCAAAAATCCTTTAAAAATATGAGTAATTATATGAGGCATTCAATATCAAACTATGAAGTGTTAAATGTGATTGGAACCGGTATGCTCGTGAAGTTTTTTTTTTTTTTTTTGTTTTTGGTTAATATTTTGTTGATAAAATTAGCAAAGACAAGAATCATTCTGGTGTTTTTTTTTGTGTTGGGTCGCAATATAAAAATGCCGCTCATCAAACATAACAAAACATTAAAATTCACAATTTATAATTAAGTTATTCATTTTTTTGTCCGTTACAAAATTACAAGTCTAGAAAATATCATAATAGTAAAAATCCACATGCATTAATAATTGTTAAATAAATATTTTTAGGTGCCTATGGGACGGTATACAAAGCGCGTGATTTAAAAAATCCTGGAGGATATGTTGCATTAAAAAAAGTTCGTGTTGCATTAACTGAGGACGGTACACCGATGTCGACACTACGCGAAATCGCATTGTTAAAGCAATTAGAAGCATATCAACATCCAAATATTGTTAAGTAAGTAAATATTAAGTCTTCTCTATATTTATTTGTTGTTATGCAAATTAGATTTGGGTATTTGTTTAAAAACAGAAATGTAAAAAAAATATAACCTATATTTTTGGTTGGCTACTCCATAAATTAAGAATTAAAATATTTAGTAAACTACCAATTCTTAAGGGGATGAAACATACATACAATCCCCTGATGTGTACGGCCCTTAAATACAGCTGATGAGAAACTTCCCTATTAATCAGGATTTATTATATGTATTATTACTAATCGTCAAATATGTATAAATTTAATTCGATATTCAAAACACAAATGTAGTGTTGATAAGCGATAACCATTGACTTAGCTTATGATTTTCTTTTGTACATTAACACCTGTTCATGGTTGACAAAGCAACAGGTGTTATTTGATCTTTTTTTTATTATGTGTTTTTTAATACATAAATATGGTTAGTTTGGCATGTGTATACTCTAGCACTTCCAGAATTTTTATGCTAACGTTGAGTAGATTTGAAACACATCTGTAACAATGTTTTAACGTTGAAATAAGTTAATGCCACAATTTGTTAATTCATTATAAATCGAATGCTTAATAGATGTAACAAGGTGGAAAGTTCCAGAACTCAATGCCACGAGGGCGAGTATCTCTAACTTTTAAGAAATTGTACAACTCGAAATAAATTAATTTCATTTTGTAATATTGGTTTTGGTTTTGTCAAGAGATCACATAATTTCAAATTAAAAAATTACTGAACCTTGATGATGTCTGTTTAAAATACCCTAAGTAGATTATTAAGGAGCACGTAGATCTTTGATTATTTCTATTACCTATATTAAAAACTAATAAGCAAGCTGTCTGAAAGAGAATCAATTTTAATAAAAAAAAAATATCAATAAACAGCAGACATTAGACACGTTGAAAAGAAAAACAGGCATGAGGAGGCAACATTATATCCTTTAGAACGTATCTGATCGTTCAATAAAATTTGACCACTTTTTCACGTATCCATTGTATCTATACTTTCTTTGCAGTTGGTCTGCACTGGTGACTTTATGTTTCATTTTGAAATTCAATGAACAACAGAAATCAGCTGGTTAAATTAGACCAACAGACCATTTTTGGCCCGTGCCGTGTCAACAATCTGATTCCATCGGTTTCGATCACGAGCCAGCTCTTGGTGTTTTTGCTGGCAATTAGAAGATGCCAGATCGTACTCTAGGCCGTGGAGCGACCTCTTCGCCTACCGAAATTCGGCTCACCCTTCAAAGATCGCTGTATCATTCGATTATCACTCTCCTTTGATTTAATGATCTCATGATTGAACAGAACTCGGTATGTTCCGTCAACATCGTGTTTTGGGCCATATTTCAAACGCATGATTCTTCCCTCGAATGTTAGAAGCCTTCTTTCGTACTAACCTGTCTGATCAACACTCTGTACAGTTTCAGCTTATCCGTATTAGCAAGATATTTTGATTTCAGAAGTGAACGTAGATGATATAAAGCTCGATTGCCAGCGACAACGCGACCTTGATATCCTCTCCCACACTATTATCGTGAATAATGAGAAATCCAAGAGACTTGAATCTCATTACTTCTTCAAACGTCTGGTTACGACTACTGAAATCAATTGCGTCTTGGTCCTTAAAACCCGATATCAGATATGTGGTTTTAGACTCGTTGATTTTGAGACCTACGGAAGCTGAAAACTGTTCCAGTGGATCAAGTATCTCTTTCACTCCGTTACCATTTAATTCAATCACACAGATATCATCTGCATATGCAAAAAGTTGAGTGGATTGTCGAAATAAGATATTGTCTTGAGGCATTCCACTTCTACGAAGAATGTATTCTAACATAAGATTAAAAAGTATCGGGTACAGCGCATCTCCTTGTCGAACACCAGTAGTAATTGCAAAAATTCTCGATAGGCTGTTCTCAACTTTAATACAGCGTTACTGTCATTTTAAACAGATGTACGGATTTGTTTGGTGTTCCTAAATATTAGACCGCATACCATAGTCTCTCTCGATTGATCGAGTCATTCAGTGTACATCGCGAGATGTTTCGTAGTACTTGGAAAGAATCATTCGTAGTGAAAAAACTTTATCAGTGACTATCTGATTTGGACGGAATCCTCCCTGGTAGTCACCAATAATTTCCTCCGTCAGTGAAGCAATTCTTCCCATGATAATGTATTACAGTAACTTATATGCTGTGCAAAGGAGAGCTATATCATGATAATTCTCGCATTTCAAGCGATCACCCTTCTTGAATATTGGGCATAACGCGACAACTTTCCATTCTTCAGTTATAACTTCATTTCGCAATACCAATCGAAGAAGGGCGAAAAGACAGTTCCAGAAAGTTAGCCCTCCGAATAGTAAGAGCTCTTTATTAATTGAATCAACTCCTGGTGAATGATTTTTAATGATCTCTGCATGGCCGTGGTGAATTCCTCATAGGATTGATCGTCAATGATCATCTTTTCGCGGTCTGTCCGAAGACTTATCTATACGATGCGTCGTAACAGTATGTTCATATTACCATATATCGACATCATAATTACACCCACTGACCTAGATCATTATATTCAAATTCTGAGAATAATAAATGATAAATAATAAATGTTTTTTGTTGCAAGGTAAATAATTTTCTTAAGTATAGACATTGAAGCTGCAATAATCAAACCCTGAGTCAAAAAATCAATAACCAACTTCATGTGGCCAACCACTACCACAGGAATTTAATGGTTTCTGGTCATTAATATCTACTATTATCTTTGTTTTAAATGCAATTCAAGAACAACTAGTTCTGTAGGAGTTTATTAAAAAGTAACACCAGTGAAATAATTTGGTTTATGAGACTAATTAAGTCGTCGAACGATGCAAATTATGCCTGACAGTTGTAAATCTTTGGCTAACCACAAATAGTCAAATAATCAAAGCGGCTTAGAAACAAATGCGTCGGGAAGATCGCATCCTATATATAGGTTGTCTTCACGAAAGACACAGCAAAAACAGCTGCTACGTTAAAGTGTAACTGACAACATACAAAAAATAAAATAGACAAAGCATCAGCCTGGCAAGCTATGAATCTAAATAAGTATTGTCAAATATACATATTTCTGGATAGACAATGTTGTAGTAGATGTTCTAAAGTTTTTGTCCAGTTTTGACGCATTAACAATCACCGGCAATATATATTATTCACTAATGGCGGATAAGCAAATCAAGAACTTCCAACTAAAATTAATAATCGAAAATAATAATACCTAAAATCCGATATAAATTTTTATCTTTCAATTTTTATACTGCGTTTTTTTCAATACTATTTTCAAAAAAATTTAGGGGAAGTTGAGGCGTATTATAGAATCGCATTTAGGAATTCGAAAGAACCAGGTTTTTCTACGAAAGATTCTCAACATACGCGTATGTGAATGAGCAAAATCCTACATTATTCCAATTGAAATGGTAAAACATGATGTAAGTGAAACGTCGTTATGTTAACTTTTCAGTGTTCAGCAACGTTAACGATTCTGTAGACCATTTCAATCGAACGCCACTATCGGACATAATAGTCGAAATAATTTTTTTTAAAGTGTTTTACAGACCGACTCCATCAGTTTCGATCATGAGCCAGCTCTTCAAACTGTTGTAAACAATTTTACGACGTGGAGCCATCGTCACCGACAGTTACCTCTTCGTCTACTGAGAGGTAGCTCTTCCTTTAAAGATCGCTGTATCATTTGGTTCGGATCAGAACGCAGAATGTCTCCGAGCCAGCTTTTCAGTCCTTTGATTTAATGTACGATATCAGAAATTCACAATGAGTTCCTGATCTCGTGATTGAAAAGAACTAGTTATGTGCCATCGCGTTTTTGCGCCATATATCTCACGCATAATTTTTCACTCGAATGTATCTTTCATACTCATCCGTTAAGGCCTAACTCACATCTATACATGACCACGATCAACACTGTACAATTTCAGCTTATCCGCATTTGCAAGATATTTTGATTTCAGAAGAGAGCGTAGTGGATATAAAGCCTTATTGCCAGCGGCAAAGCGAACATTGACATCCTCTCCCATACTATAATCGTTAGTAATAAGAGATTCAAGATACTTGAATCTCATCACTGTGGTTACCACTACTGAAGCGTTCCAAAAAGTTGATTGGATTGTCGGAATAAGATGTTGTCCAAGTGATAAGATTAAAAGGTATCCGTACAGTGCATCTTCTTGTCGAACACAAAAGTTGCAAAAGTTATAGCCTATTCTCAACTTTGACACAGATACATAGTTGTGCGTAGTTGTTTAGTATTCCTAAATATTCAAGCGCATATACCATACCTATCTCGGTTGAACGAGTCATAGGCTTGCTTGAAATCTAGAAATAATCTGGTGTAGGAAATGTAGTAAAAATCTGAAGTACATCGCGAGATGTTTCATAGTACTTGTAAATAATCATGCGTAGCGAAAAAACTTGATCAATGACTAAGCAATTTGGACGGAATCCTCCTAGTTAGTCACCGATAACTTCTTCTACCAGAGGAGTAATTCTTTCCAAGATTGTGTGTCAGTAACTTTATGCTGTACAAAGGAAAGCTACACCGCGATAAATATCGAATTTCAAGCATTCAACCTTGTTGAATATTGGGAATAACGCGGACACTTTCAACTTATTCGGCATAATATCGTTTCGCCAAACCAATTGAATAGTTCGATAAGACAGTTCCAAAACAGCTTCTCCCCGAATGTCAAGAGTTCTGAGTTAATGAAGTGAACTCCAGGTGAACGAGTTTTCTTCAATCTGTATGGTCATGTTGAATTTCTAATAGGATGGATCCTCAATGAACATCTCTTGAGTTTATTTTTTCTTTTTATTTATTTTTATTTATTTGAGGATATTCAACTTGTGAGATATGTGGAACATTAAGTACGTCGGAAATATGTTGCCGTGATGTGTCGAGTGCCGCATCGACGTCAACACAGAGGTTTCCATCCAGGTCCCGAATGGCGGTTGGTTGAGAACTAAAGGTATGATGCAATCCCGTGACTCATTTAAAGAAACCACGCGATTGCGCTCATTGCCTAGTTATTGTACTTTTAAGACCTTAATCCTTTTTATTTATTTCTCCTTGTAAACTGAGTTCATTATGGGCTATATAACAGCAAGACGAATCAATCATTTTTGGTTTTAGTTTTCACTATACCGAGCGTGTGTTGGGCGACGTCGACAACCGAGATTTTTAAATCTTCCCAGACACTGTTCTTCCCAGACAATGATATTTTGTTTCTTCATTTATCAGCGCTTTACAGGAGAATCGCGTTGTTTATTCCCCTGTCCTCTCTTTCCTGTACAAAAATATCATCGTAGCTTCTCAATGACCAGACAATGGTCATTGTCTACAGTTTGGTTGAAGACGGTTACGATCTCACATCTTGGGCAACCCAACCGCTCTTTTGAAATCAACACATGGTCAATTTGGCTTCGGGATGTTTTAAATGAATGTGCCAATTCCATGTCAGGAGAACGGACCTTTATTATTACATAAGTCGGTCTGTTTTCTGCCAGCTGTAGCATTAAAGTCTCCTATCTGACTTCGTGCTTAGGTATAGAGCCCATATCATCTAAATTATTGTAAAATTAGTTTTTATACTGAGGTAGTCTTACATCAGTTGACGTATGTACACAGATAATTGACAGATTAGCTAATCTCATGTGCAATTGAAGCTTCGATTATTGACTGATTGGAAGTTCAACACTTTACTTGTGGCCCAATTAGTAATCCAACTCCAAAATTGCTGAGGTTATCTTCACAGCAATGTATATCCTTAGGGCACGTGGTCTCCACTTTTAGGCAATAGAGTTTCTTGGAGAGCATTGAGTTTCACCCGATACTCTTCCATGCATGTGATAAGGCCATTAAACGTGCCAGGTTTTCTAAGTGACTGCACATTCCACGTGCCGATCCTTAATCTTGCGTCCGGGTACTTAAGCGTGAAGTGTGGGTTCATTGTTATTTTGGTGGTTTTCTTGAAATTTTAACAGTTTCAATTTTTTTAAGAATGCGGGTCCCAGCATCCAAATAGATTTAGTCTTATGTTTCGTTCGAACTAAAAACAAAACACACGCTTGATGAACGCATCATAATTTCTGAGTGGATTAAAAAATCAAAAAATCGAACCCCGTGTGAACAAACAATCAAGTTATGCTCATTAAAAACTACAATAAATTTTTTATAAAATTAATGCCTGATTTCCATTATGAAAAAACACTGACAAAATAGTCAAGGCGGGATAAAAAATATATTTTTTATTTCACTCACAGTGCGAGTGAAATAAAAAATATTTCCAGTACAAAAAATTTATTCACTACTGAGTAAATTTTTATGGTTACTGAGAAAATAATTATAGCAGTACTGACAAAATATATGAAGAGAAGTATTTTTATTCAGTACTGGAGAAATATTTTATAGGAAAAATAAAGATGGATGATTTTTTATGGTCAGTTAATAATTTTAATATTTCGTTTTGTGCCATTAATCTTAATTCATTGTGAAAATAATTGAAATAATGAATAATTATGTTAAGTTTATTTTTTTATAATTTATTGTTGTAGATTTAAAGTGTAGTTTGTCTTTTTTTTTTAAAACAAAAAAAAATTTGAATTTTATTGGTTTGTTACACGCATCAGTCAAAATATATCCACTATAAAAAAAAGTAAAAAACTATCTCAGTCGCTTTAATGGCATTATAATTTTTTTCTCGCTTTGGTTTTTTCAGTAAAAAATACTGACACAATTTTTTTCATAATGGAAATCAGCCTTAATCAAATAAATTATATACATATTTTCAATATTTGAATATTGTTAATCAATTATCGGATACAGAATCAAATTCAATCAACTGAATATTATCACACGTGGATAATATATTGTGGGCACCAACCATGGTCTAGCCGTTATTTACTGCAAAAAACACAACAGGTCAGTCTATAAACTAAAAACAAAAGAATGGCATAACTGACTGAAGTCGAAGTTGGAAAGTATTATTATTTCTGAGCAAATTAACCGAATTTTTTTATCTTCGTATTCCAATTTAAAAAGGTGTTAGCCATACATTGTTATGAACCTTGATGGCATGTTAAAAACTTACCATGTAATTTCTCAAATTAGATTTTTATGATATTAAACCGAATGATACAGTAATAGTTTGAAGATGCCAGATCGCTCTCTACGCCGTGGAGCCATCGTCGCCGACAGCGACCTCTTCGCCTACCGAAAGGCGGTTCTCCCTTAAAGGTTCGCTGTATCATTCGGTTCGGATCAGCACGCTGAACGTGTCCGAGCCAGCGTACTCGCTGTCCTTTGATTTCATGCACGATATCAGGAATTTGCATTAAATTCCTGATCTCGTGATTGAAAAGAACACGGTAAGTGCCATTGACGTCGCGTTTTGGACCATATATCACACGCATGATTCTTCTCTCGATTGTTAGAAGCCATCTTTCGTACTCATCCGTCAAGGTCCAATACTCACATCCATACATGACAACGGGTCTGATCAACACTCTGTACAGTTTCAGCTTATCCGTATTTGCAAGATATTTTGATTTCAGCAGTGGACGTAGAGGATACAAAGCCCGATTGCCAGCGGCAAGACGGACATTGATATCCTCGCCCACACTATTATCGTGAGTGATGAGAGATCCAAGATACTTGAATCTCATCACTCCTTCAAACGTGTGTTTACCACTACTGAAATCAATTGCGTCTTGGTCTCTAAAACCCGAGATTAGATATTTGGTTTTTGACTCGTTGATTTTGAGACCAACGGAAGCTGAACACTGTTCCAGTGGATCAAGTATCTCTTTCACTCCGTTGCCATTTAATCCAATCACACAGATATCATCTGCATAAGCAAGAAGTTGATTGGATTGTCGGAATAAGATGTTGTCCTGAGGTGTTTCACTTTTACGAAGGATGTATTCCAACATGAGATTAAAAAGTATTCGTGTTTCGTAAATATGACGAACGAAACATGAGACCCATAGAATACCACCACAGTATCGAAAGCTTGTCGTAGGAGGCGACTAAATCTGGTTGGATCGCTGGGCTGACGACCCGCATCCGTAAAAAACTACAAATGTTAAAAATGTCATGGCCAAAATATAATCTTGTGAAATAATAATCATTGGCAGCCAGGTTGATCTATTCGATTCGTATATGAATTAGTATTTGTGAATTTGATCTAAACTAAAAATGTACACTATCGAAGAATGACAATGGAAATTTTTTATAATGGTGAAACCTGTTTGTAAATTGTAAACCTTGTTGACATAATATTTATTCATGATTCTACTAATGTAAATTCTATTTAATATTTGTGACATTGATTTGTAGTAATAAAATTAATTATTTATTAAACTAAAAAAAATAATTTACACCAAACATACGTTTAAAGATGTCATGTACACTAAGACTGTAAAGGTTCATTTGCAAATGTATAAAAGTACCTTGCGATTTCATTATTAATTTATTGAAATTATTAAATACAATACGATAAAAAATTTACAAATGAAAAAATTACATATTACTACTTTATTGTATAGAAACCGAATTTAAGTTCAAGTTTCCTTTTTTATCCGTAGTACAATTATTAGTTGTAAACCACTGAGATAAATACTATGGACACGGTATCTTACAATTTAATATTGAAAACAATCAAAAATAATGGTGGACTTTAATTATAGTAATCATTTTATGCTTTTCACTCTGTATATGCCTCAGTCTAAGACAGCGTCAGTCATAAGCCTGATTTCCATTATGAAAAATTACTGACAAAATAGTCAAAGTAGGAAAAAATATAATTTTTCTTAAAGTGCGAGAGAAATAAAAAACATTTCCAGTATAAAAATTTAATTCGGTACTGAATAAATTTTTATGGTTACTGAGAAAATTAGTATAGCAGTACTGACAAAAAATATCAAGAGAAGTATTTTTATTCAGCACTGGAGAAATATTTTATAGAATTTTGTATATGGATGAGAAATCGTATGTATGACGTCATTATGGAGCAGTTTAAATTAGTTATTTTATGGTCATATTCATCTAAAGTCATTGTGAAAATAATTTAAATATTGAATTTTTATGTTAAGTTTATTATTTTTAATTTATTGTTGTAGATTTAAAGTGTTTTTTGTTTTTTTTTTTCAAAAACAAAATAAAATTTAAATTTATTGGTTATGTTATTACCATCTGTCAAAATATATATATGGGGTTCAGATTTTAATTCCCATTTATTGTGGCAGGTAACGATTAATTTATATATTCAGAAAATTAATCGCCCCATAATATGTGTTGATTTAAAAGTTTAATGAATAAAACATTTTTCTTCAAATGTATATATAAATAATAACTTGTAGATTTAGATTGTTATTTATATAATATAGTGTTTTATAAATATTTGGTTTTCAACCCTCGACAATGTATGTCGTTGTTGAAGGATAAGCGAATAATTAATTTTCTAGTGAAAATTCCTCTTTTATATCGATACTCCTGTTCGTAGTAACGATAGTTTGATGGAATTTTGAAACGAAAAAAATATGAACTTGGAAAATCAACAAATGTTCAACCAGAGATGGCGACTAAATAAACTAAAAATTAAAGAAACAAAAATGACAACCACGAAATAAATAAACAGCCGTCAAATAAAATAAATAGTCAATATTCGTACGCCACATCCACTATAAAAAAAGAAAAAAGTCAAAAACGATCTCTGTCACTCTAATAGTATTTTTTCTCGCTTTGGGCACAGAAAAAAATAACTATACAGAAGAAAACCATACGAATAAAATTTTTTCTGGGGTTATTTCGTTGGTTGGGGTTATCTCAGAAAATAAGAGAGTAAAAATTTAAATAAATAAATTTTACACTCTCGAAATAGCAAACAAATAAATATACACAACCAAATTAAAATTTTAAACAGAGAATTCTATCTTTACATTGCAGTTTTTTATTCTCTTTCAATTGTTGTTTTTATATAAAGAGACAATTTCAAAAATCAGAAATTTTTTCGTTCGTAGGTTTCCTTCTGTATAATTATTTTTTTCTGTGCTTTGGGTTTTTCAGTAAAAAATACTGACAAAATGTTTTTATAGCCTGATTTCCATTATGAAAAAATACTGACAAAATAGTCAAGGCGAGATACAAAATATAATTGTTCTCAAAGTGCGAGAGAAATAAAAACATTTCTAGTATAAAAATAAATTTTTATGGTTACTGAGAAAATTATTATAGCAGTACTTCTATAAATTAGTTAGTATGACGTCATTATGAAGCATTTTATATTAGTTATTTTATGGTCAATTGATAATTTTAACATTTCGTTTTGTGTCATTCATCTAATGTCCATTAGATAATATCAAAGATTATATAATATAAAGATAGTTCAATCAGAGTAACATTTTAAAATACAAAAAAAAATATTTCGGGCACCGCTACATAGTGACGGGTACCTCCGTTCTATAGAAAAACAAAACAAAAAAATCGTTCATATTGTAAATTTTTGCTTTGGTTGGGTCATCTTTATGTAATAGCTGGTACTTCATCAGACAAAACTGAAAAAGATCTAACTCAAAATACCAAAACTCAGCCCGAAAAAAACATCTCATCAGCAAAGTATGTACAATTCCAAAAGATTAAAGAACCTAGAAAAGGTAAACAAATTCCGCCTCCTGTAGTACTTAGCAATGTGACAAATTACTCCGACATTAACAAGTCATTACAGGATAACAGCATCAATTTCCAAGCCAAATTGATGAACAACAAGCAACTGAAAATAAATGTAGTCACCGAGACAGATTATAGAAATCTAACAGAATACCTAAACGGTTCGCAGCAACAGTGGCATTCTTATGAAAATAAACATACACGACCGATAAGGGTTATGGTTAGAAATTTGCACCAATCATGCGACCCAGAAGATATTAAGAGAGAGTTGAGTGAAAGAGGTTTTAAAATCCTTGATGTCGTCAACAAAATTAAAAAGACTAAGCAAGGGGATGAAGAACTAAGAATTTCACTTCCGTTATTTATGCTGACCTTCGATAACAAAGAAGATATTCAAAAAATTTATGAAATAAAACATATGTGCCATATGGGTGTAAAAATTGAAGCGGTTAGAAGTAACCGTACAATTCCGCAATGTAAACGTTGTCAGCGATATGGCCACACTCAAAAGTTCTGCCAACACGAACCTAGATGTGTTAAATGTGCTGAGAAACATTTAACTATTTCTTGTGAGAAACCCAAGAATACTGCAGCAAAGTGTTCAAACTGTGCACAAGCCCATCCTGCAAATTACCGAGGATGCCTGGTAGCGAGAGAACTTCAAAAAAGAAGAAATAATCTAAGTAAACCAACGAATTTACAAAAAAGTCAACCATCAGAATCGTTTAGTCATCATGTAAGAGGTGGTTTATCATATGCGCAAGTAGCTGAGACAGGAAAGGTCAGTTCCGGACCAAATTTGAACCCTACCCATTCGAATACTATGATGGAAATGATGCAAAATGTTATGAATGCCATAAACAACCTTTCTGAAAGGCTACAAAGATTGGAGCAGAGAAATTCTGCTTTATTATACTAATCAACTCTCTCAAAATGATATACCAAGAAAACCTGAGAATTGCTACTTGGAATGCTAACGGTATTAAAAATAAAAAGCATGAACTAGAAGCGTTTTTAAAAATGCAAAATATCGATGTGTGTCTGATATCTGAGACCCACTCCACCAGGCAATCTTACCTTAAAATTCACGGTTACCAACTTTATGAAACAATTCATCCGGATAACCAAGCAAGAGGTGGAACTGCTGTTATAATAAAAAACTATATTAAACACCGTGAATGCCAGCATTATCAATTACCCGAAACCCAGCTTACCATAGTAGAAATTACATCTACCAAGCAACGCCTTCAGATAGGATCAGTGTATTGTCCACCTAGATATAACCTGAAGAAACCGAACTATTTGAATATCCTACAACAGTTCGATGGTAGATTTATACTAGGGGGTGATTTTAATGCAAAGCATGTTGATTTTGGTTCTAGGCTTACAACAACCAAAGGTAACGAACTTAAAAATGCAATAGTAGAAATGGGATGTAACGTCCATTCCACTGGCAAGCCAACATATTGGCCCACGGATGCAGGTAAAACTCCTGATCTACTGGATTTCTTTATATCAAAACAAGTTTCATCAAATTTTATTGAAGTAGAGGATAATTCAGATATGGACTCTGGTCACTCTGCAGTGATACTTTCCTTAAGCGACAAGATAATTAGAAAGGAAACGAGACCAACTCTTGCCAATAAAACAACTGATTGGGCGAGCTTCAGATCTGAAGTCGAAAACAAGATTAACTTACAAACACGACTAAAAACTATTCAGGATCTAGAAGAAGAGGTAGAAAATTTCACCGATATCATTCAGATTACCGCTTGGAATAATACTAATGGAACAGTATCCAAAACCATTGGTAAAAGTTACCCAAGAGAAATTCGGAATCTTGTCTTAGAAAAAAGAAAAGCTAGGAGAAAATGGCAACAAACAAGGAGTCCATCTGATAAGACGATTCTAAATAATAAATCACAACAGCTTAAGCGAGAAATTCAGAAGCTAAATGAAAAATCGTTTTCTTTGTATCTGGGAAAATTGACCGCTGATGAAGATACGAACTACTCACTATGGAAGGCAACTAAAAGTATAAAAACCCCAATTACGCAAATCCCTCCTATTAAGAGAAATGATGGCTCGTGGGCTAGAGATAACAAAGCAAAAGCTGAAGAATTTGCTAACCATTTGGCTGATATTTTCAAACCGAATGAGATTGAATCGGATATTATAATCGAAAATGAAAGCAGCAATTATGAGGGTGGAATTCCTCTAACAACCCAAAAAGAAGTTACCAGTGAAATACAATTCAATCTGAAGTCAGCAAAGGCACCTGGATATGACCTTATAACGGGAGAAATTTTAAAGCAACTACCAAAGAAAGCTATCGCTAAACTAACTTACTTGTTTAATGCTGTTATTAGATTAAGACATGTTCCTTCGGCCTGGAAAGTTGCGGAAGTTATTATGTTACCGAAACCAGGTAAACCCCCTAATGAAGCTAAATCGTATCGTCCGATATCACTGCTCCCTATCATTTCAAAGCTAATGGAGAGACTACTCTTGAAGAGAATGAAGCCAATAATAGAAAGTAGAGACCTAATACCGGGTCACCAATTTGGGTTTAGATGCAAACATTCTACAATTGATCAGGTTCACAGAATAACAGACATTATAGAAAAGGCGTTAGAAGAAAAACAAATTTGTTCGACCTTATTTCTGGATGTGGCAGCAGCTTTCGATAAGGTATGGCACGAGGGTTTAATATATAAACTTAATGCTATGCTTCCGGGGCCATATATTGATCTTTTGAGATCATATTTATCTGAAAGGCTTTTTAGAGTAAGACAAGAAGATGAGTATTCTGAACTGAGAGAGATAAGGGCAGGTGTTCCACAAGGCAGCGTTCTAGGTCCAGTCCTTTACCTACTATATACAAGTGATATACCACAGCCCGACCACGTAAGCATAGCAACGTTTGCTAACGACACCGCGATACTATCAACAGAGCAAACTGTGGAAGAAGCAGCGAATAAACTTCAATGTGCAAGTGGTGAAATTCGCCAGTGGACCAAGCGATGGAAAATCAAACTCAATGAATTAAAATCTGCCCATGTCAACTTTACGAATAAATCATTGGTTAATCCGCCGACAATCAGCTTAAACGATGTGATGGTGCCGAACGTGAACTCTGCTAAATACTTGGGTATGACTCTGGATGTTAAACTTAAATGGAAAGAGCATGTGAAGAAGAAAAGAAAAGAGCTTGATCTTAAATATAGACAATTGTACTGGCTAATTGGGCGAAGGTCAAAATTAAGCATATGCAACAAAATACTGATTTACAATCAGGTTCTTAAGCCGATTTGGCTATATGGCATTCAGCTTTGAGGCTGCTAAAAATACTAACATTAAACTTATACAAAACTTCCAGAATAAGGTACTTCGGAGTATAGTCAATGCACCCTGGTACATTCGTAATAGTGATTTGCATCGTGATTTGGAGATTCCAGATATAAAACTCGAAATAAAACGATTTGCATCGAAGCATGAATCGAGACTAATGGAACATGTGAATGCGGAAGCCTCTCGGCTACTGGATAATGAACATTTGGTTAGGAGACTTAAAAGAACCAAACCCTTCGAGCTCGTTAGTATGTGAGCAGCTACCTACCAACGAACAGGCACTGTGCATCGCTGGATCTACAGTGACCACATTATATTTTAGTTTGTAAGAATTCAGATGTAAATTGATGGTTAGTCTGGAAAGACTAGTTTCAATAATATAATAATAAAAAAAAAAAAAAAAAAAATAAAAAAATATATGTAAAATAATCTTTGATAATATGCAGTTTTGGAATTTCGTAAATTCACCAAATTTTATGTGACCATCGGAACAATGAACACATAAAATTTTAGAAAATACTGGTTTCGATGTTGTTTTCAAACCATAATAGCATAATAGGCACATTAACACTGGTCGATCGAACAGTTAGATTGAGTAGACGCTTCTAAATACAACATTTTACACAAGACATCTCTTAAAAATTTAATTTCTCAATTTTATATACTTATATGTTGTATCCGTTACCATGATGGATACGTCATATCCGTAGCATGTTTTCTTGATAATAATCGAAATTATACTCAACAGTAAAGAAGTTTAATTTAAAAAATCCTGTTTATATTCCATTATATTTACATAAACAAAAATTTTTACATAAACAACAATTTTATTTTTTAGTTTTAGTAATCTAATTATTTTTTTCTTCAGATTATTAGATGTATGTCAACGTTCCGAAAATGAACGCCAGCTCGTATTATACTTAGTATTTGAACATTTAGAACAAGATTTAGCTGGATATATAGAAAGTTTACCAAGTTCGGGAATGCCACCGAGTAAAATCCAAGTAAGTATTCTAATCTATCATATACCAGATGACAATAAATATGGATACTGATTCAATTCGAAATATTTCTAGAGGTTATTAACCAAGTCATTTAAAAATATATTACATAATACATAACACATTTATTTAATATAAAAATAAAAATTTAAAAATAACCGCAATGGGCATTAATACATACATATGGGCATTAATACATATTTACTTAAATTATCAGCAGCAGTATAAAGCATTTCTAGAGGTGTAAAAAAAAACTGACAATGACAGCACTTATGAATATTTTCGCTTTTCAATTACTATGAAAAATCTCGCGCAACCCTTTGACTCGATCAATCGAGAGAGGCTGTGGTATGCTCTTATATAATAATATTTAGGAATACCAAACAACAAATACTTACATTTGTGTAAAATGACAGTAACGCAGTCACAATGCTGTGTCAAAGTTAAGAACAGGTTATCAAGAACTGTTGCAATTAGTTCTGGTGTTCGAAATGGACATGCACTGAAGGATGCGAAAAGGAGATGTCCCTGATATTTTTTAATCCCATGTTGGAGTACATCGTTCGTAAAAGTGAATAGAAGTTTTTCACTTTTACAAACGACAATTAATTATTCCGACAATCCAATCAACTTTTTGCATATGCAGATGGTATATGTGATTGGATTTAATGGTAACGGAGTGAAAGAGTTGCTTGATCCTCTAGAACAGTGTTCAGCTTCCGTTGGTCTTAGAATCAACGAGTCCAAATCCAAATATTACATCTCTGGTTTTAGAGACCAATACGCAATTGATTTCAGTGTTAACCACACATTTAAAGTAGTAATGCGATTCAAGTATCTTTTATCTCTCATTATTCACGTTAATAGTATATGGCAGAGGATATCAAGATTCGCCTTGCCGCTGACAATCAGGCTTTATATCCTCTATGTCCACTTCCGAAATCAAAATATCTTGCAAATGCAGATAAGCTTAAATTGCACAAAGTTTTGATCAGACCTGTTATATATGGATGTGATATTAGGACCTTAATGGATGAGTACGATCGATGGTTTTTAACATTCGAGAGAAGAATTATGCGTCTAATATATGGCCAAAACGCGACATATACCGACTTCTGTTCAATAACGAGATCAGGAATTTAATGCGAATTCCTGATAGCGCGCATGAAATTAAGCATATCGAGTCCGCTGATCCGAACCGAATGATACAGCGATCGTTTTAGGGACAGCCACTTTTTGGTGGGCAAAGAGGTCTATGTCTTCGACAATGCCTCCACGGCGTAGAGGCGATCTAGCATCTTCTAATTGTGCACAACAATATAAAAAGCTGATTCGTAATCAGAACCGATAGAGTCAGATTCATATCGATAAATCCTGAAATTTTTCTCAAATCCATTGTTAATGCATGTAGAATATCTAATCAATGTTTCGATAAATTAGATAAAAATTTTAGAAAAATCTTCCTCGAGAATTTCGCGGCAATAAATTCAAATAGTATGAAATCTATTATTTAATCATAAAAAAAAATTTTTAGGAGTTTTCTACGGGTTATTTGGTTCAGGTTGTTATTTGAAATGAGTTTTCTTAGGGATCTAATCTCAAAAATAAAAAAAAATTAATAACCATTTGTTATTCAAAGATTATATTTTATTGTACGAGTATACATAAAAATCAAACAAAAATCATCTATAGATTAGAAAGACAACTATTTAAAGTCGGTCTCCGTATTTTATTGTCAACATATACTTTTTTAAACGTAAGTGATTTATTATTTAATATTAATTTTCAGAGACTGGCGTGCGAATTACTTACCGGCATTGATTTTTTACATTCACATAGGATAGTACATCGAGATCTAAAACCACAAAATTTATTAGTATCTGCCGATGGACATTTAAAACTGGCCGATTTTGGGTTAGCTAAAACTTATGATTTTGAAATGAAATTAACTTCAGTGGTATTTTAAATTTAATTGTTTAGATTTTAAGAAGATACATATTAAGTGTATATATTTTTTTTACTAATAACTTTTAGGTTGTGACGTTATGGTATAGAGCACCCGAAGTTTTATTAGGACAATCATATAATAGTGCTGTCGACATTTGGAGTGCAGCTTGTATAATAGCCGAAATGTTTACAACCAATCCTTTATTCCCTGGAACCTCAGAAGGCAATCAACTAAATAAAATATTTGAGTAAATATAAAAAAACTGCACATTTTGATATATTGTTTAGTATAACGTGTTTTCCGTATAGATTAATTGGTCGACCGAGTAGCGAAGAATGGCCACAAAATACAACGCTTGCACGTGATAATTTTCCATATCGTCAACCACAGCAACCGAAAGATTTATGTCCACAGCTATGCGAATATGCTAATAATTTACTCCACAGCATGTTTACATTTGACCCACTGGAACGACCATCGGCTTTATCCTGTTTGCAGCATATATACTTCCTACAAGAACCATTATGATTTGTGTTTCCTATTATATATATACACATTCATACATAGTTTTGTCTTATGTTAGTTTTTGATAAGAGTACAATTTTTTTATTAAGTTTTTTGTCGTATATTTAAGTTTTTTGTATACAAATAGTTAGTGGTAAGATATAATGATGACGAAAATTTTCATTTTAATTCGGAGATTTAACAATATCGTTTTAGATTTAAGTTTCTCAAAATCATTGTTTTTGAATAGATTAAAATAAATTTGTAAGTTAAAAAAAAAGTAATTTTGCGATTTATTTGGCCGAAATGGAATGACTACATTATATGAAAGTAGAATTCATTTGAATGAAAAAAAGTAGGATATACACGATTTTGATGCCCCTATTATGAATCTCTTTTACGTGTCATCTACTGACGTCGCCATCACTGAAATTTAAATTTTGGTATAATGATTGTCACGGTGAGCGAGTATTTTGTCTAAGAGTAAACAAAGGGATATGTGTAAGAGGAAACAAAAGGATAACAACTAGCAACATTACATTTCCAAAATATATGTAACGTATCAAAAAAAATAAGAGAATATTAATACCAAAATATGACATACACGTGACTGCGACGAGTGAGGTTAGGTGACAATCAAAATGAGGTATAATATCCCTAGTATGATGGTCACCTCACCTCACTCGTCACCTTGACGTGGCTTGTCACTCGAGTCATATTTTGGTATTATGATACTCGCTTTTTTATATGTACCTTATTTTGGGAATGTAATGTTGATAGATGTTATCGTTTTTGCTTCCTCTTATGCATATTTTACATTGTAATATTGTTATGACTAAAAAAATCTCACCTGATATCGCCAACAAATTGTAGGAGACGCCAAGTAACATAATACTCGCTCATCGTGACAATCATAATACCTTAATTTTAATTTCAGTGACGTCGCGTCACTCGATGACACGTAAGTGAGTAATGAAATGCATAATAGAGGCAAACTGGGTAGTTTTTTTAAATTTTGATCATAAAAAATATTTTCTATTTTTCCTACTTTCCTTTACTCTGATCTTTTTTATGATGGTAAGTGGTCTTTACTCTCTTTTACTTTCGAACCTTAAGATAGGAGGAAATTACTTCTAATGAAGTTTATTAAGGGTCGAGGGGAAAAGATGTCTAGTGGTGGCCTAGAAACTCATTAGTTTCGAAGATATAGACAAAGATATAAGTATTTTTTACATTAGACGACAATTTCTTTATAATGCAAGTAAATTAAAGTTAAGATTCTTTGCTCACAAAATTTTTGTAAAGTGTATTATTTCAGATATGAGGGAGATAGATTCGATATTCACTAAAGCAAACTGAGTTTTGCCAAGTTCCACAGTGATATATAATCAAATAATAACAAATAAAAATAGACAATCTTAATAGTTCTTAGATTTATTATGAATTGTCTTATTACTAAATAATAAAAATATTTTATTTTTGAGATGAGTAATCATTGTGATAAGATAACAATTATCTGTGAATAAAGTCGTTTTTGTCATGTATCATGTTGAATGCGAGATGTGATTGTCGGCAAAATAGACGTTTGGCGATTATATGCTGCATGACATCCAGATTATTAACACTTTCGAAGAGGTAGAGCCGCAGAATCACATGACCTAGACACATCAACACGAAATAAATATCTTAACGATCGTGTCTTGCGTTTTAAGCGAAAATAAATTCCATCATGATTTTAGATCTAATTTTCTTTGACTAAATGAAACAACGTTAAACATCATTTAATTGTAAATGCTTGGGCTGGAATAGTTGTGTCTCGCCTATTTATTTTAGATGGAAAACTAACGACACAACAATTTGTGAATTTTTTGGTAAAAGATTTTCCCAATTTATTAGGAAACATTTCACTGCGAAAAATACAAGAGATGTGGCTTTAGTTGGATAGTGCACTTCCCCATTTCGGTACAACTTCCAGACAAAAATTAAATTGTAGGTTCCCGAATAAGAAAAAATGACCCTACTTCTTTCAACACGATCCCCGATTTAACATGTATATGGATGTTTATTTGTTCAAATGCTTGGGATTGTTTTTTTCAAATTTTTGCTCATATCTTTGAAATCATACAGTTTTAAGATCATTCAAGATTACAACTAATCGTTCGCTTTGGTCCTTAATAAATTTTCTTATATATTTTATAAAAAAAAACTCACTCGTATGTACGCATAGTACAATGATCTAGTGTACTTATTTTTTCAATGTATGTAGAGAAAGCATTGCATGTATAAACGCATCAGTTTGTTTTATACCATAGGTAACCCTGTAGTCGGAATTTTGAAAAAATGGAGATAGATTCTTTATAATTTACGGAATAATAACGATGTATTTAAAACGAGGCATATTTTTAGTTACATTACCAGTCACCACGTCCGCGTAACACATTTAAGGTCTATTTATATAATCAGTTCAGAGGGTCTGTTATGAATCTTTTACGTTAACGGTTAAATCCGTGCTGTTATGAATCGGATTTATCCAAACGCACAATACAATATTCGGCTTCTATAAGTTGGCGTATTTGCTTTCCGATTAATCGCATTTTGACGTTTCAAAACATTAAGCAGAAAGTTATCGCAATTTTAAGAATTTATATTCTTTGATCGGATCGGTTTTTTCCATTAATGGAAAAATCCCAGTCGGATATATTTCATAATAGTCTTCCAGATCAGACACGAACATTGTCAGACATCATCAATTTATACTATCCGAACGTTTCAGTTGAAATTTTTATTTCGTAGCTATATATCCAATGTCATAAACTGATTTGCCATTAATGGGATTATTTTTATCCCAATTGGCAATGGAACAGGCGCAAAATTGAATTGAAATAAACAGGTTTAAAAAAGTGCCTAAACTATGTTCCATCTAACAATCAGAATCGAAATACTTATACTCGTATGGTCGAAGAGTTAGTCGGCGCAATATAAAGATCTATAATATAGTAGAGTGCGCTCACGAATTAGAGATTTGACTATTTATTTAACTGTATACAATAGATAGTAATACTAAGATATATACCACACCACGTGGGCCAAAAACATTTATTTATTCTGTATTTTCTCTACACAATGAACCTAGTAGAATTTTATTTTATATATATGTACTTATTTAAATTATAATAATCAACTTAAATATATAATTTTATCGACATTTGACATCTGTGGAACTATTTTTTCTATAAAAAAAATCAATGCTACTATAGAAAACCAATCTTATTTTTAAATATTCAAAGCTAAAGGCTAGAGTTACTCTCAACAATGTCGTGAATTGTAGTGTTTTGATTATTTTGAAGTGTTTTGATTATTTGAGTGTTTTGAATTTTATATAAGTATTAATATATATAATTTTATTAATATAATTATAAATTCTAATTAAATAATATTATTAATGTATAAAATAAAATCCCGTTACTTTTGCCAAAAACCAACAACAACCAATTATCTTTTTTCTTTCCCAACTTTTTAACAGTTTTTCAATTTACTAAAATTTTTACCGAAAATGCCATTTGCCTTGAATGTGGCACGCAGCCATATTAATATATAACTAAGTTATTTTGCTGTTGGATAACATTATTGCTTGTTTGTTTTTATCTCTACATTCTGTTTCGGGGCTCGAGGCACTTCCAAATCTTTCGCGGTTCGCTTATTACGTCCTTACCTTATGCCATTACAGCCAAATCAAGGACGTGTCATACGGCTATAGGTCCGATCTACGTAGAACCATCTGCACATTGCATAGCTCCATGCCATCCTATAGTACTGACATGGAAGATGGGTTGGCCCATGAGTTCTGCACTCCAACAGGGTTGGATAACATTTTAACCATCTATTGTAAGAAGTATTAATAAAGTTATTGATACTGTTCACGCAAGTAGATGTGTCATGGAAAAAGTAAAATTTCAAAGAAATCTCAGTACATAAGCAACCTCTTTTATACTCATTGATTATAAATACAGCCAATGTTTCTATCTAAATTGATATTTTACAAAGAAGAATTCAAAATAAATTATATTGTAAAAACCTTATTTTTGAAATAAAAAAATAATCTAAGGCTTAGGGAGGCCATAAACGACCCTTACCGCGTCTCAACTGAGACCTTACGAACCATTTTAACGATTGGTGCACATTGTAGTTGGTCAAGCCAAAAGAATGTTTTAACACATAACCGTATTTTATGTCATTCGGTGGCATGTAAATTTTTGGTCAGCGGCGAGAATCGAACTCGAGAGACCGCGGTGAGATAAGAAATTCTCTTAACCATTAAGCTACAATCGGCGATTTTATTTTATTTCAACCGATTAAAATAAAACAAATGATTTATAATTTAAATACAACCATGCTACTTTACACGATTGACAACAAATAATTTTTACCGGCACTAAATTTTGACTCATAAGCGTTTGCGATATTGAATTTCACCGATGAAAATATTCATTTACTTTTTAACCGTAAATTTACGTTTCAAGAATTGTACAGAAAACTATGTATATTTTCGGTTATGAAAGCATATTTTAATATAAAATAACTGGTGAATTTTTTCGATTATTAGCACAAAAATTATCAGAATAAGAAGATTCAATGAATGTCATCTTGTAGTTGTTAGCGTCCTAAATACAATACATATAAATTAGAAGATCTATAGGTCATTTTGCATATCGCATGAGTTGATGATAAATCTGGGTGTTTACTTTTATTCATTCCAAACATTGCGGACGTCTCCAAATTGACATAAAACGTTCTTTAATTCATTCCATTCCAACTGCTATTTTTTCTATTCAATTCTTTTATTAATCGCAAATGTTCGGAACGCATTCTATCTATTTTAACTCAAAATGTGCAATGATTGGAAAAAATATCGTTATTTTGATTTTGAACAGTACATCATATGTGCAATAATTTAAGATTAGTTATAATGAACCCAAATAAATCTGGACTAGAAAAAAATATTGTATTTGAAAGTAAGTGTATATAATTACTAAATAAAGTAAATTATTTGGAATGTTTTTTTTTGTAAATGATACTTATTAAGGCAATGATTTTGTTGTTTTAGGCGATACTTTCAAATGGAAACCCGTTGATATAACGTGCTTTATTCATAATTATTGCGAAAATGTAACGTTGTTTGACCGCTATTCATAAAAAAGTGTCGATAAGATTTTTATATTTTTTATATTTGAAAAGTTCAAATGTAAAAAATAAAAAGGCTTTCAATAGAAACGCGATAAGAGTTTTAGTTAAAATGAAATGAAATTGTTACTTGAAATAACGTTTTAGAAGTTTTTATTATTTATATATTTAAGGACTTTTGATAAATATTGAATTAAAAAAACTAGTTATTTAATATTCTTAACATTAAGTTTCGCTTTAAGTTTGCGTTCGTGTCACTTTGAGCTGAAGTGAAATCGCTACTTCCATCATCGTTAACAGTTTGTCTTTTGTTTTCAAACAGGTTATCGCCATTTCGGTTGCTTATATTATGTAAAATACAAGCAGCCATAATTAAGAGAGGGATATAATCTGGTTTCACTCGCGTAGCAATCAGTGAAACATCCATGGTCATCACACACTGCTTGTAATAAAACTGAATGGATTTTTTGAAGGTTTATGTACGAGTTGGTAGTACGAAAATATTCTTTAGGAACTGGGTAAAAAGGCGAAAAAAAGATTTAAACTGGTAGTCATTTAATAGATAAACAATATTCTCAAAATTCCACAAGTTTTTAGGATTACATTTCTTTTCGTCATCTTCCGAATCACTTGAACAATCAAAAAATAATTGCCAAGCTATTTGGACACTTAAAACACACTTGATAATTTTTTTTCCTATATACCACTTTGTTTTGTATATTTAATTAATATTCACTTTAAAAACTTTACGATACAAATTGAATAAGTAAAATGCAACTAATCACAGCTGTCAAAATTGTATTCTATTTGTTCCAAGTTGTTGTTTATTACGTTTCGTTTGGAATATACCGAGGTCACTAGATCATCATACCTGTCTATTCCATTCCTTCTTTGGAATGAATATAAGAAAATCCCAACGTGTTCAAGCTGGTAAATTAGGTGGTGAATTTTCAGTGATTTCTCAGTCGACTGATAATTTTGAGGGAATTGGTTCTAAGGTCAATCCAGAAATTCATAATGCTGCTTTTATTGATTTTAAATTATGTACTATCTGAAGTTATTTCAACTCACTGAAAATTTTTTATCATAACAAATATTTGCGATTCAACCAAATGATTCACGTAACTAATGTTGAAGTATATTATTAATTAAAGACTGGTTGAAACTAGAATGAAAACTACTACGAGAGTAAATGAAATATTCATTAAATCGGCTATCTCTGAGATAGCCATTCGAGATCATCGTCGACATCAACCGACATAAAAAGAGATTATTTTAATAAACATTATTTTATAAACATTAAATAATGACAATCCGAAATTGTATTATTATATTATTGAATTATTCATTTCAATTTTTATATTTCAATCAATCGGAAATGAATTAACAGTAAATTAAAAATACATATATTAACAACAGAAAACTGTAACTAATAATATGTTCTGGATGGTGTTGGTCTAGGAGGCACTATCCCCGAACGCCCTGTATTTCTTGTAGAATTTCTTTGGCTAAAATTACGTGTCGATATTGTATTGGTAGAGCCGCTAGTACTTCGCCTTTTACAAGTTGGATAACTTCCACACTGCCGATTTTCTCGTTGACCCAAATTGCAAGCGTCTGCAACCATCACACATGTTTCACTGCTAGGACACCCAATATCAGCACAACCTCGACCATATTCTAAAACAAAATAATTTTATTGAAACTGTTTAATAAGATTTGTATGTTAATTAAAAAATTGGAATCATCTCACTAGTAAAAGGTTTTCCAGTTAATGGCACAACTATGAATATAACGCACAATAATCCAATCAAAACTATTTTACTACATGAAATCATTGTTGAATGTTTATTGATACACTTTCAATTATAAACTACACAATTGATATAGTTCTTTTAAAATCTTTGCGTTGCTTCGTAAATAACCCTAGATTCAATAAAGAGATAATTATATTAATCGTTTCGTATAAATAAACCACGTATGTATATTGAGGGATATTTAACGAATTACTAAGAAATAATTACAGAAACCCAAACAAAGACGTATATATGCATCATCAATAGTATATTGTATTTACTACATGCATACAATTCATTATCAATTAGAAACAACAGTCTAAAAATATACTGGTTTTTGGCGATAATAATTTTGCTAAAGATCTTGCGAAAAAACACTACAACATATGTTTCTTGTATGTATTTTACTTTATTTTTTATAAATGCGATAACCTAGAACATATATGTTTTGATTTAGTTCATGTGTTGTATTAAACAGAATATAAAAGTGACATTGAAATCAAAATCGCAATTTCTTCAAAATTTCAAAATGATTAAAAAATTTCAATAATTCATTTATTTGATTTCACGTTAAACTAACACTATTTAACTAACACTAGTATTTTTAAAGTAGTGTTTTAACAATAAATAATAAATAAACACTAGTATTTAATCAAAAATTATGGTGCCAAATTTATATTTCACTTAAACTGGTTTGACTAAATAGAGGTCTCGATGGAGTTCTATTAAAAAAACTATAAAATTCATTGTCTTCTGTGTTTGTTGTATTTAAAAGGCTTTCAATCGAACTTTCACTTGTTTCGAAGCAGGAGTTGTTACCATCCTGCCAAGTAGTTAAAGTCGGTGATGATGAAAATGGTCTATATTTCTGATTTTTAGGCGTTTCGTAAATATCATCATTATCTTTTTCTTGAGGAGATGGTGTATTTTTCATGGCGAGTTCATGTTTATTTGTTGATAAATATTGACCGCTTGCTTGTACAGAAGCAGTGTTACCCAATGAAATACAATTAGATTTGTTGCATGTATATTCATTAAATTTTGGTGAAATATTTCTTGCGCCGCTATTATCAATAAAATTGAATATACT
Source organism: Tipula lateralis (assembly GCA_963932295.1). Taxonomy (NCBI): domain Eukaryota; kingdom Metazoa; phylum Arthropoda; class Insecta; order Diptera; family Tipulidae; genus Tipula; species Tipula lateralis. The sequence continues at coordinate 134,084,178 of OZ010738.1, forward strand.
ACAATTAGGCTTATCAAGTTTTGGTTTTTTCGTTTTTTCATATTCATATGAGTTTAGTTTTTCCCGAAAGGATTCTGGCCGCTTATCGCTCTTCAAGCAATTTTGCCCAACGTTCAAATTAATATATTCTTTCGGGATCGTTAATGGTGACTTCTGTTCTGACATAAAGTTTTGTTGTGATAAGAAAAATTTATAATCGATTTTAGGATCCTCGTTCAGAGCAACATTATCTTCAGCTATAGCTTCATTTAATAACTCACTGAATGTAATGTTGGTACCTTCGGAAAAGGCATCCCTATCACAGATTGATCTAAGTAAATTTAAGTAGTTGGTTGGTTTGTTGGTTATTCCTCGTTGTTTCTTACAAATTTTTGGAGTTGTAGGAAATACTGCTCGATTTTTTATAGAATAACAATTGTAGATTTTTAGTTGTGGCGCTTCAGATGAATTATCAGTCAACTTGTTGTTACTGAAAAGATTACAAAAATATATATGTAAGTGGACGCTAAATTATAATTTTATATAACGCTAAAGCTTTATTTTACATAGTTTACACACGAATGTAAAGAATTCTGCAAATGATGGTTCATGTAGCGTTTGTAATTTTGACTACCGTTTGTTTTGAGTGTGATAAACTGATAAACTACTTTTGTTGAAAAATCATATTTTCCCACGAAGCTCATTTTCACCTTGAAAACTATGTGAACAAGCAAAATTGTCGCATTTGGAGTAAAAAAAATCCACACGTAATGATGAAGAAGCCTAATCATTAGGTTGGCAGCATGAGGTACTGTAAAGCCAGCTGTGGAAGTCATATGCTTGAAATTGTATTTCATACTTTGGTATTTCCATACTTAATCATTCTTTTAAAACAAACCGCTTTGAAAATATTCATTCGTTTTTAATTACCATAACCAATTAAATTGCAAACCTTATATGGGCCAACTTTTATAAGTAATGCACTTAGTTAAACTGTATAAATAATAAAGAAATAATAGATAAAGAAATAATAGATAAAGAAATAATAGATAAAGAAATAATAGATAAAGAAATAATAGATAAAGAAATAAGAAATAAATTCCTATTTCAATTTTAGTAGATTTTTAATTTATTTGAGTACATAGTAATTTTAAAAATTTAAAAATTTCTTAGAAAGTCGCTTTTAATTATTTTTTAATAATTAAGATTTACTCATAATAATGGCCGACATTACAAATTCAATCTGGCTTCATCGGTTTCGATCACGAGCCAGCTCTTCATACTGTTGCAACCAACCAGAAGATGCCAGATCATGCTCTACGCCGTGGAGCCATCGTCGCCTCTTCGTCTACCAAAAGGCGGCTCTCCCTTTCATAATTCTTTTCTCGAATGTTAGAAGCCATCTTTCGTACTCATCCGAGAAGGTCCAACTCTCAAATCCATACATGACAACGGGTCTGATCAACACTCTGTAAAATTTCAGCTTATCCGTATTTCCAAGATATTTTGATTTCTGAATTGGACGTGGAAGATATAAAGCTCAATTGCTAAAATCTACGAATACCTGGTGTACATCGCGAAATGTTTCAAAGTATGTATTTAGAAAGAATCGTCCGTAGCGAAAAAACTTGATCAGTGACTGACCGATTTGGACGTAATCCTCCTTCGTAGTCACCGATAATTTCCTCCGCCAGTGGAATAATTCTTCCCAAGATAATGTATGACAGTAGCTTGTGCGCTGTGCAAAGAAGAACTATACCGCGATAATTTTTGCACTTCAAGCGAACTCCCTTCTTGAATATTCGGCATAATGCGCCCACTTTTCATTCTTCAGCCATAACTTTATTTCGCCATGCCAATCAAACATGGATGAAAAAACAGTTCCACAAAGTTACCCCTTCAAGAGCTCTGAATTAATGCAATCAACTCCTGGTGGACGAATTTTCCTCAGTCTCTGCACGGCCATGAATTTCTCATAGATGAATCCTCCACGAACCTCTCTGTGGTCTGTTTTTGAGGGTATTCAAATACAGCTTGTGATACATGTGGAACATTAAGTAGGTCTGAAAAATGTTTACACCATGTATCGAGTAATTACGCATCAACGTTAACACAGAAGATTCCATCCTGGTCACGAATGGCAGTTGACCGAGATCTTCGCGCTTCTTCTGTCTACAAATGCATTTAGCTGCCCTCCTATCAAAAACTGCTTTATTTATTCTCACAATTGTAAACCGAGTCTGCGCGGCATTGTGTGATATATTTCGTTGCTCAACAGCCAGACGACACCCCTCATCAAACCAATCATTTTTGCGCTAGTTTTCGCTATATCGAGAATGTGATGGACAGCATTGACAACCAAGGTTTTCAATACTCTCCAGGCACTGTTCTCTTCATCTGATTTTCCTACCAATCTAAATCGTAAAATGCTGTTGTGCATTTTACGATTTAGATTGGTAGGAAAATCAGATGAAGACAAGATCTTGACATTTTAGTTGCGTTTCTTTATTTATCAAACCTTCACAGGAGAATTATTCCCCTGTGCTTCCTGACTTGTACGAACATTTTCATCGTAGCTTTGCAGTGACCAGGTAATGGTCACTGTCTATACGAATTTTGTTGTGTTGATTTCTATAGGCCGAGCCTGCCCTTTAGAAATCAACACATGGTCAATTTGGCATCGGGATGTTTTACGTGGATGTGTCCATGTTTCTAAATGGATGTTTTTATGAGGAAAGAACGATACCTCCCTCGCTACAGATGATTCTTTCCAAGTACTACGAAAGCTCTCGTGATGTACCCTAGCTATTCCTAGATTTCAAGCGAGTCTATGACTTGATCAATCGAGAGAGCATATGGTATGCACTTGAATATTTATGAATACCAAACAAATACGTACATCTGTGTAAAATGATAGTAACGCAGTCACAATGCTGAGTTAAAGTTGAGAAGAGGCTATCAAAAACTTTTGCAATTACTACTGGTGTTCGACAAGGAGATGCCCTGTCCCCGATACTTTTTAAGTGATGAGTGATGAGATTCAAGGAGTGATGAGATTCAAGTACCTTGGATCTCTCATTATACTCACGATAATAGTGTAGGAGAGGATATCAAGGTTGCCGCTGGCAATCGGGCTTTAAATTCTCTATCGCCACTTCTGAAATCAAAATATCTTGCTAATACGGATAAGCTGAAATTGTACAGAGTGTTGATCAGACCCGTTGTCATATATGGATGTTAGAGTTGGACCTTGACGGATGAGTACGAGAGAAAAGAATCATGCGTGTGATATTTGGCCCAGAACACGACATTGATGGCACATACCGAGTTCGTTTCAACCACGAGATCAGGTTTTTAATGTAAATTCCTTATATCGTGCTCCACGGCGTTGAGAGCATCTTCTGGTTGCTTGCAACAGTATGAAGAGCTAGCTCGTGGTCGAAACCAATGGAGTCAGATTGTTGACACGGTACGGGCCAACAATGGCCTGATAAAACCGTTAAAAAAAATGAGGAAAGAATGTACTTGTCACTTTGAGATCATGAGTGACCGCAAAGTACATAATTCTTTTCCCATTTTCGGTCGCAGATTCGTGTCGGGAGTACGGACCTATATTATTACATAATTCGGTCTGATTCTGATTTCATTAAAGTCACCAATCTGACATCGTGGTCAGGTATAGAGCCCATAAGATTTTCCAAATTATTGTAAAATCAGTCTTTATCTTAAGGGTTGGCCTACATCAGTGGGCGCATGTTGGCTAATCTCATGTACAAGCGAAGCTTACACATTCGATTATCGACTGCCTGAAAGTCCAGTAAAATATATTTTACGCCCAATGAGAAATCAGTGGGCGCATGTACACAGATAATTGACAGGTTGGCTAATCTCATGGGCAAGCGAAGCTTACACATTCGATTATCGACTGCCTGAATGTCCAGCACGACCTTTTTTACCTGAGGCCAAATAAGAAATCCAACTCCAAGATTTCCGAGGTCATCTCCACTGTGAAGCAACGTATTGCCCTGGGAAACATCTACGTCACATTTAAACCATCAAGTATCTTAGAGTGCTACGAGTTGCAGCTGATACTATTTCATACATGTGATTTGGCCGTCCAACGTGTCAGATTTTTTAGTGACTGCACGTTCCATGCAACCCGATTTAGTCGCCTCCTATGACAAGCTCTGGATACTGTGGTGGTATTCTATGGGTTTAAGGATTCGTTCGAAATATTTACGAAACATGGATGCCCCCACCCACAGGGCCCAATTCAAACAATTTAGTATTTGAAATATTTATATTTTCACAAGAACCAAAATAATCTGTTTTGGTAGTTTAAACAAAAATAACCAACAATCAATGAAAATATAAATGTGATTAGGTAGTTGTTTGTAGACATGGTTTCATAGTAAAATATCTAAACACTCAAACAATTTAATTTTTTGTATATATTATGATAATTCCAATATATATAATAAATAGAAGCTAGAGATGGCCGAATAGAGAATACAGATGGCCGATAATGGCCATAGATTTTGGAAAAATTGGCTATCATTCGTCATTTGTGGAAATAATTTTCTATGTAATTATTTCCAAATAACCCATATTATTCCAAATGAAAGTATTTATGTACGTGTGAAATGGGGACGTCGCAAGTGTTTGTGTGTCTGTGTGTGTGTGTTTACACAAACTTTTTCGTACGCAACAATGACATGAATATATCTATCTTAGAATGAGTTGATAAACTAAAAAGTTCATATAATAAAATTCAAAATTTTATTTTTTATTTCGTAAAATGAGGCACACTGAGCCGTCGGTAGTGTTACAGCATACATATTTATCAGTTGGCCTTAAAAGTAAAGGAGGTATTGGTCCAAAATTCCATATAATAAATTTCAAATTTTCTTGAAATTTTAGTCTTTTTTTCGAAAAATGACGCACACAGCCATCGCAACTATTTTGTGGAAACTACTTTGGTTTCAATACAGAATATATAGAATTGTCGCCGGTTGTAGCTTAATGGTTAGGAGAGTTTCTCATCACGCCGCGGTCTCGATTTCGATTCTCGCCGTTGGCCAACAAATAGCATGCGCCGGATGACATAAAAAGCGATTGTGTGTAAAAACATTCGTTGGGCTGACCAACTACAATGTGCACCAATCGTTAAAATGGTTCGTAATCATAAAATATTAATGATTACGAACCATTTTATATTAATAATAATCATAATTATTTCTATCTATATGGTATTTACTCACCAAACATCCAATTTATTTTCGTACTCCGATCCTGCCAATTCTGCATAACTGATATTTAAATTTTGTTCTTGATTAGAATCATTTTTTTCTTCATTAATATCAATTTTAATTGACTCTTCCGAACTATTTTCATCAGCAGTATTAATCTGTTTTTTGTGTGCATAATGAGTTAGAAGCAAATCATCTACAACATTCCGGGTATTAGAATTCAAGCATTTATTATTAAATTGAGAGCTTTGGTTTGAATCAATCCCGTTTTCCAAAATTTCTATGATACGATATGTACGATTATCGTCATTGGTTGGCACTGAAGTATTTTTAATTTCTTGTTGTGTGGATATTTCTTTTTGTGATTCTGATGGCACGATTATTGTGGTAAAATCATTTTTCGAAACTCTAGTTTTTTTAATAAATTTTCTACTTAATGACATTGCTGCTGATGATGTACTGTCATCATTTACCAACGTTATATTTGAATTATTCACAAAGTTAGAATTAATTAGATTTTTATTTTGATCGTGATCTATTCCTTGATCTCGACTTTTATTAAATATCATTTGATGTTGTGATATTTCAATATCAAAATAATCATCATGGTGTTGTCTCTCATTATTATGATTATCCTCGTACTTTGATGATGTGACATTTGGTTTAATCGATTGGAGAGGCGCCGGTTTTAGTACAACTAACGGTAATGTATTTTTGGTATCTGATTTTTTAAACATAGTGGGTTTAGATTTAAATGCTTCTTGACTCTCACTTGGAGAAACTTTTAATAATAACTGAACGCACTTATCAAGTCCAACTGTTGATTAGAAATATATGTATTTATTATTGAATTTTGAAATATTTGTAAACGTACTTAAATTGTTGAAATTCATATTTAGAATTTTTCGTATGTGTGACTTATTCCACTTTTAAATTCAATCAAATAAATTATTTGATATTTTAATTCAAAAATATTCCTTATAGTGGAATTATTTATTTTTATATATTAAATATATTTCGGCAATCAAGTTGCCACCTTCAAAAGTTATTATTATGACACAAAATAATAACTACTGAAGATGGCAACTTGATTGCCGACATATATTTAATACATAAAAATAAATAATTCCACTATAAGGAATATTTTTGAATTAAAATATCAAATATTTTATTTGATTGAAACGTACTTACCTAAATTAGAGTGTATTACATGGGCAGTTATTGTCTCTACATTCGGATCAATAATTTTTATATTTTGTTCGAATTCTTTATTGTTCAAAAGAAAAAAAAATCTAAAATTAAAAAAAAATAATTTGAAAATATGTAATGTAGACTACACTCTAAAATCATACATATTTTCTTTCAAATATAGCATATTGTTCATCGAATCACCAACTATGACTGCAATCTTTTCATAATAGTTTTGGTTCATTAAACAGTTCGTGTTTGTTTGTCGAATTTTTACACGGCAAAGTTGTGGATTAATTAATAACAAATCGATGTTAAAATATGGCAATTTACTAATGGCTTCATGAATTAAATTTCCAAAGGGTGGTGGTTTGTGTAAAATCTATAAATATAAATTTGCATGAAATATTGTGTTATTCATTGTGTTATGGTGATAAAATACCATCTCGAGTTCCCTTGCACTCGAATCATAGATACTTTCAAATGTTGTTTTTCCGGCCTGAACTAATAATTTTGAGTATGTGTTGCCAATTTTATTCAACTGTTTGCTAACGAATGGACTGTTTTCCCAAATTTTAGCAGTACAACATTTTGATAAAATCAAAGCACTATATACACTTTTGAATTGGTTTGATCTTAAATGATGCTCAGATAACGAGATGTATTGAACCATAGCTAGAAATAACAATTAATTTTCTTATTTCGGAGTATGTAATGTTACAGGTAAAGTTACCTTTTGCAATTTTTTCTGCTATTCGAATAATTTTTGTAGTCTCTTGGTAAAGCGATGCATCAGTACAACTTATATTACCTAGAACAGCTTGCAACAAGCTGTATCATATAAATTTTAAAATGTAATTATTTATATATTATATAAATAAGTAATTCCTTTAATACTTACATTAAAATTTTATCGGATATGGTTTTCACTTTACCTTTGATTGGGAAACGTAATGGTGTTGTTTTTGAGTTATTTAATTCATTTAAATACCGTTTATCACTCGTTCGCAGTTTATAATCACTAAATTCGTGACAATTGGATATCAATAAAATAAGATCATTCAACCCATCATACCCGGTCATTTTTTTAAATATCTTCATGGTATTAAAATTAAGATAACATCGTGCCATTAATTTGCCAGAAACAGTAGATGTTATTGTTAAACCATACAACTGATCTTTAATTATTAGTTCATGTTTTTCGAGTGAGTTGATCGCAATTAAGCATAACTCTGAAAAAATTAACAATATCAATATAATATATTTATAATACATATACATAAGAATTGTGTACATAATTCTTATGATATAATTAGACAATTTATTAACTAAATTTATACTTATAAAATTTAGAGTTTATTAAATTTATTTAATGCCATCAATAATATTTTTAAAGACAATATACATATTCAGTATAGTATATAATAATGTTAAACATTCAAGTTTTTAGAAATATTTTAACATATTCAAAAATAAAACAAATTCACAATCTTAGATTTATAGGCATGAAGAACGAATTGATACATAATAATTAAGTAACAGTTTACTAAAAATATTAAATTGCACGAGGTTGTAACGAGCAATATGGTGGAATTAAACTAAAATCTGTAAAAATTTTGATTTTATGTTTGCATTTTACTAATATAATTATGATAATAATAAGAATAATTTATTTTTAAAAAAACAAAGAAAACTATTAAAACGAATTCAGTAACCTGAAGTTGATCTTACTGTTTGTAAGATCAACTTGCCAATAGAACGCAGAGCTAATAGAACGCCGTTGGTTGGTCTCCGTCTTTTCATGCAGTAAATTTGTAAATACTTATATTTTTTGCTAGATGGTAACTTCTTTGTAGACGTGAAAACGAACATCTATCGTTTTTAACATTTGTTACTCCAAATGATGTCATTTGAAAGCATGTGTCACAGTTTTTAATGTTACGTAGAAACTGGTTGAATAACTTACTACTTCCATGTACGTAAAATAAAAGCAACGATTCATTCATGGGCAGAAAATTGATTTTTCAATTCGAACAATACACCATTCATATGAAACTTAAACGCATGACACTGCAGAATAATCCATTTGTCCAATTAAGACAATTTTGTACATGTTATAATTATAGTCTTTGACGTATTTGATAGTTTTAAATTGGACCTAAATATGACTATTGATAGAACATATCGTAAGCAATTAGTTTGGCATAGGATGTCGCATTGTTTAATTAGTTTAGCAGTGGTTAAAGTTATTTAATAAATAAAAAATAATAAACAGATTTTGAAGGAAAATCACTGGTGTAAGTATGATGAAAAGATTAATTCTACAAATAAAACAAAGAATAAAAATGCAAAAATGGCCATCAAAGGTTTGGTCTCCGTATTTACAGTTAAGCATTACAGTTAAGTACTTTATTCACACACTCTTGAGAATGAAAAGATCATCAACAACGAATATTGCTTGGAGTCCTTACGTTTCAAGGAAGATATTTCGGAAAAACAACAGGTATCGAAATGATAGAAAAGTGTTGGTTGTATCATATTTGAAGCAAACTATACATGTGTGTTCAAGACTATATTCGAATTTTGCAAAACAAACGATTTTTTAGTAGTTAGCCTCGGAATTTATTGAAAATAATATTATACTATTATAATACTAGCGGGCTACGCCCGCTACGCAGCGCGACGCCTCCAGGAAAATTTAATAAAAACTTCGTTTTACCATATACATTATTTCTAGGGATTGTTTAGGTAGAAAAAATGACTAATTTAATGAAAGTGTATGAGGATTTATACATGTGCTACCCCCATCATTATGAAATGAAATAAAAAGTGTTTATATAGTTAGAAATAAATAATTTTATTATAAATTAACTATTGTAACGCTCTAGGATATACAATATTTTTAGTTTGTCCATTCGGAGCATAAACAAACAAATCGTTTGGTTTCCCAACACGGGAGCATGTTACGTAAAGCTGTCCATGGGAAAAACATGAATTTGACAAATTTAAGCCAAAAACTTGCAGAGATTGACCTTGAGCTTTATTAATTGTCATCGCAAACGCTAAGCGAACAGAAAACTGTAATCTTTTGAAATCAAATGGCAAATCTGTTGGTATCATAGGAATGCGTGGCAACAGTATATTTGTTCCTTTATTTGCCCGTTATTATGGTCGCTTCGATTAAATTGTTTAGCATTTTTTATACTGCAAGTCGAGTGCCATTGCAAAGAGGTGGTGAGTCGATGTTCCGCAGTAAAATAATAGAAATTCGAATTTTGAGTTTCAGCAAATGTGGTGGAAAACCTGGGACATCAATTGAGTTTAAGAACGCAACAGGATGATTGACAGAATCCTCATCTCTCATAACGGTATCGATGGATTTGTATGTTGCTACTGTTTCGCTGATTTTATTTAGAATAACACTGTTTACTGAATTAACATCAATGTTTTTGGCAGCAAGTAACGCTCGTTCAGATAACCATTGCTCGTTTTTGAAATTACGTTCGATATTTGGAAATACACTATCGATTAACTCTTCAATGGATTGTGTCATTTTGCAAAAGTCAGGTGGAAACGTAATGCAATTTGTAGTTCGATCCGTTGGTATTTTTCCATTTCCAAGTTCCAATAAATGTTTTGTACATCGAGTAGCTAATGCATCGCGTTGCAGCTGCACTCGCATATTTGTTGTTAGTTTCAGTGTGCGAACGTGGTGCCAAAGAACATATGATTTAAGACACGAATTAAGCGCATTATGTTGTTACCAACTGGTTGTTGGCATGAAGCATTATTTGCAAATCGGCTACGATTAGCTGTTTTGTACTTGGATTGTAATGTTGACGCTGTTGCACTTGGTTGTTGTCATCCGCTTGTCCGATGAAATAAATTTGCAAGAATCTTAGGATCTTAGGATCTGGAATTGATGATATATTTGGCATTGAACTCGAAACGTTGGCATAAAGTTGGCTCGGACTACTTTAGTAGGACCAAACGACGTCATTTGGAAACATGAGTTATATTTTCGTATGTTGGTCAAAAAATGTTACGAATCTGGTGTTGTTCCTGTCAAGCCGAATATTATTGTTTTGAATAATCAAGAAGTGGAATATATTTGATTTGTCTTACCTGAAAGTAATGATAGCAGTGGTTCTGGTGGTGGAAGAAGTTCGGGCAAAACAAGTTTTCCATTTGCGCAGCACATTCCTGGTCTTTCGTTTTGATATTTATAAGCATTGCAGTATTGACAAACTTTATATTCATACTTCCAATTACAACTAATTCATCTTGAGTGTAATTGATTGCGGGTGTGTATTGGAATGCAATTCGCTCATATGATGCAGGGTTTCGGCGAAATTCGTTCTCGAATCGATTTTGTATACGGCGTGCATCATTTTTTCGGAAGCTCTTGATGATGAGGATCAAGATCATTCGGTTGTTTGGCATGTTTCGCGTTGAAGAATTGTTTCAGCTATTCTTGATGTTGATGGTCGCAATTGGGCGGTTCGTATAAGCGTATTTTACGTTCAAGAGATGTAAATTTCTAAGCGTGCATCGTGTTGCTCAAAAGTCTCTGCAGCTCTTAAGGTTGAAGTTAGAGGCGCTGAGTTGCTAAACGTGCATCGTGTTGCTCTGAAGTCTCTGCAGCTCTTGAGGTTGAGGCTCGAGATCGTTCAATTCTAAGGCGTATTTTGTGTTCTTCAGATGTTTCATTTTCTCTTTGGGATTTTATTTGATTAAATTTCTTAGTACGTTGCGTAAGTGATATTTTTTTTTTGAGGCATTTTATTATTTAATTTATAACAATAGTTTCTGGATTGCAAATTGTATCACTTCAAAACTTTTGCTATCACTTTTAAAACTTTTAATATTAGAAATTTATGGTAATTAAAACACGAACTTTTTAATAAGTTTTTTTACGAAATTTTGGTTTTGACCACTCACTGTATATTCAATTGTTAAAGCAAAAAACAAACGTATAACACTTTTTGTTTTTAATAAACTTTGCACTTATTTCTTTTTTAATTAAAATTTTTTTATTTAATAATATTCTTTTGCACTGTCTCAATTCAATTAAAAAATTAACACTTTTCACTATACACTTTTCACTATACGGCGTTGCAAGTAAATAAATTCAAGGCATGCAAACAAAGCTTCCGTTATTGTAATTGGTCAAATAGACGTGATCAAAGTTAAAAGTTTAATGGCTGCAAACATAGCTACCGTTTGGTGAAATAGTATTTATTCTTACGGCAGCCAATCAGAAGCGTTCTTAATTAGTAAAATGAGTTGCCATATACATAATTTTAATTGATAGTATGTAAATGATATGATAAGCTTTATAACACGCGTTGGCAATTGCACCTCATGTTACACTTGAAGGAAACCGCCCAGGTGGCGCAGTGGTTAAAGCTGCGGCAGTTGGAGCGGGAGGTACCGGGTTTGAATCCGAATCGAGGCAGGATGCAAAATGGGTTTTTCACCTTCGATCGTTTGGGCGGTGCGATCGGTGGTGAAAAATAAACATAATCTGGATCCTCTGTCGTGTTTAGAATCCTTGGGCCGACCCATCTTCCATGTCAGTACTATAGGACTGACATGGAGCTATGCAATGCGCAGATGGCTCTACGGAAAGACTCGGACCTATAGCCGTATAGAGTGGTATCACAACGGATCAACTTTGGTCTAAGTGTGCGATAGCAGCCACATCAACTTAACTTAACTTTTTTTACACTTGAAGGAAAAGTAGCGCAATATTAATATTCAAATATAATTGTGTTGATAATAATTTAAAAAAATAATAATAATAATAAAATTATTTCAGAATGTTTTTGTGCATCAAAACTTTTTAAAGACACCAAATATTGTATACCATATTCAACGAAGATTAATTATAATTTAAGGTAAAATGGGTCGAAAACGGGGGATTTGGTAATAAAAACATATATGGCTACCTTACCTGTAGATAAAAAGTATATAACATTTTAGGTAAATACATATTACAAAAAGTATTTTGTATAGCAAACATTGTTAGTGGTATAAGTAAGTATAAGTAAGTGGTATAAGGAATTAAAAAAAGGGGGCGGTGAAGTGGTTCATAGTTATATAGCGACGTTAGCAGTATTAAAAGCAATATACTACCAAACAAAAAAAAATCCGTTGGAAGGATCAAATTTGTACAGAGAACAAAAAGTTTAAAACTTTCAAACCAAATTTGGCGTGAAAAGGGACGTGAAAGGGAGCGTGGCTTAAGAAATGTTTATTTCTACCTCTCCTGGAGTATATAATGTGTATACAATTTGAATAAATCTGTTAAAAACTATATGGAAGCAATTACATAATTTTATAAAAGTGGGCGTGGTCGAAAAACATCCTATTAATCATGCCAGAGTCCCAGTTAAATGCTGTGAAAATTTCAGGAAGATCGGTCCAGAGGTTTGGTTTCCTATAAGGTACAAACAAACAAATAAAAAAACACACATTCCATTTTATATATATAAAATGCTTTAAAAATATTTGAAGCCGTACAACTACAGTAAATTTTTATCATAATGGTGGTTTAATTCCACGAGATTCAAGCAACCATAGTTTTGTAAACCATGACCTTAATGATGAAAATATAAAATTAATTTTATATTTAATAATCACTTCTAATAAGAATTATATGATGAATTGTCATAACTCTTAAACGAGATGAATTTTATTACATTTCGTAATGGTCTTGTTTTAAGTACTTTTACCTGTACAAATTAATTTAGTTATTTCAATTAAGGAGTTTAATTATGATAGTAAGAAAATCAATATACATAATATAAGTTATTTGAAAGTGATTATTATAAGTTTATTGTAGAAGTCTTAAATCCAACTCGATATAAAACATTTCAAGCATAAAACTTCTACATATATTATGTATCACAAAAGCACGATAGCGATTGAACACAGCAAAATATTATTTTCTCATCGAATTATGATAATTGTAATGCCTCTTAAAGCATTATATATTTCATCATTTCACCTTATAGTAATTCGACAAATAATTCACATAAATTAAAATCATTTTTAGTGCAGCTTAAATAACACATGTTGATTTGAAATGAAAATCTAGAAAAAATTAAATTATTTCGAGAATTACTCTACGTACATACACTTGTACACATATATTATCATTATGTATATGTACTATAAACACAATAAATCAAAATATTAAAATATATGCAGTTTTCTCTAAAAAAAAAATAATACAATGTTAATTGCAAAAAGTCAAGTATATTCAAATATCGCAAATATATTATACTGTATAAAACGAAACAATCTTATAATTTACCATGTACTGGAATAAAAGATTAACGAAGATGTTGTATTGATTTGTTGTCGCGGTTATTGACTGCGCATTTATAAAATGTGCAATCGTTTCGAGTTCTTAAAGGTGAAAACTTTTTTCATAATTTAAGTAATTAATCAAGTTATTTAGATTTAATGTGAATATTATAAGCCCCATAATGATATGGACCAAAATTAAATTAGAACCTCGCCTTTACTGTGTAATGTATGGAAAACGGTAGCTAATCCGTTAATGATGGTTATTATCAGTTCTAAATAAAGTTAGTTACGAATCATTATATATTATATAGACATAATAAGCAAACATAAGTTTATAAGTACATAAGCATTTTGTAAAGTTCAAGGTATTGGAAACTACTATATATAATATAATGAGATAATAACGAAGTAATACATTATTACGTACTGCAATCACCGCAGTGTTAACATTATATTTTATTGAATATGCAAGAAAAAACAGCTAAGCACTCGTTTACCCACATAATTATTTCAATGACAATTTCTGATCGAAAAGATATAACAAGATATATACGTGTATGTCTTCTTATCAACTCATCACTATCATAAAAATCTGATATAATCTGAAAACTTACAACTAACTTGAATGCTATATGTACCATCAAATATATATGAACTGAACATCATGATCATAAAGATAACTGAATTTATAATAAATTATACTGATGAAATACTTTGTTTAATTGATGTGAATATTATTATATTAATTTGACATAAAATATCAATATTTAATCGAGTTTATTGAATTTTAAGTTGAAACATTAAGATGGGATTTTGCCATTCAATACACCGTAAAGAAATTCAATATCAATTTTTTAAATATTATTTGATACTTGGATATAGAGGCTAACCGAGGTTCAAGGTTAAAGAAGCGCCTTAATAGTTTATAATAAAATACAATATTTATGAATATTGCAAAATATATAAGGAAATATATTTAACTAAAAATGTATCTTAAAATACATTCATTATCATGCAGCTAGCGCGAATTTAACAGTTACACATAAGTTACAAAATCAAATATTTTTAAATGAATCTAATCTAATCTATCTAATCTAATCTATCTAATCTAATCTAATATTATAATACGAGCAATAATTGTTTGTATATATATTTCAACGATATCGGAAACGGCACGTAGGATTTACATGAAAATTTGCAGAAGGGGGTTTTCTAACACCAGAAGTCGATTGCGATAGGTGTTGATTCCACCAAAACTCGTTAAAGGGGCGCTCCAGTGGGGCTCGGGCCCCATTTTCTAGTTATATTCTTTCCATATCAACCTAGATTGATGAAAATTACTAACGGGGGGTTTTCGAGTACTACGAAGCGATTGCGATCGGTTTTGGTTTCCGGAAAATTCGTTTAAGGTTGGCTCCAGTGGGGCCCGGGCCCCTTTTTTTAGGTATTTTCTTCAAATATCAACCTACATTGATGAAACTTATTGACGGGGGGTTTTCAAACACCAGAAATCGATTGGGATGGGTGTTGGTTCCAGAAGCACTCGTTTAAGGGGGGCTCCAGAGGGGCCCGGATATTTTTTACCATATCAACCTATATTAATGAAAATCACTGACGAGGGGTTTTCGAGCATTAGAAATCGATTGCGATGGGCATCAGTTCCAGGAAAACTCGTTTAAGGGGTCTCCTATGGGACCCGGGCCCCATTTTCTAGTTATTTTTTTCCATATCAACCTACATTGATAAAAGTTAATGACGGCGGGTTTTCGAGTATAAGAGATTGATTTGTATGAATTGCCGGTTGGGTTTTCGTCGTAAACTCATAAACGTTCTCCGATTTGTTTGAGAGCTATTAAATTCCAAATCTGCTCCCACACTGGTAATTAATCTTGCAGTATGAATTGGAATTATCAATGTTACGATACCACAGCGCAGTTCGCAATCCAACCGCTAATTGTAAATATTTAATGATTTGTATTAAAAAAACATTGTGAATAATTATAAGACTTTATTTTGTGATAAAATAAAGAAACACTTTACTAATACTTAACTTTACTAGAATAAAGTTTGACATTTAATTTTAATATTAATCTTCAATAACAAAACTACTGATAAAAATAATAGCACGTATCAGTGAGACAAATTCCACTTTTGAATTTGCATTTAAATGATCCAAAAGCCTATTATCTTGGACGTCAAAAAGGAACCAACATTTTGCTGAAAAATATACAAAATAGTGTAAAATGTTTATTTTATACTAAGGAATTTAGGTGCATACAATACCTTTAAGAGAAATAGCCAAATTGAAAAACGATTGGTTATCTTGTCCTATATAACCATACATAATCCGTTATATTTCGCGAATATTAAGTCCAGCATATCAGATTGTTTATAAATGGCTAGATTTATAATCTCGACATTATCGTAGTTTCTTAACTAAATAAAATACATTAAAATTCGTCGGCAGGGCGATGGATTTTCCCATCGGTAGAATTTCTTAACTAAATAAAATACAATACATTAAAAATTCCTTTGATAATGCGACTTTGTGAATTAGGCCTATTGGGGACACCACTTTAAAAAAAGCGCACCAAGTACTATTCCCCTTGGGAGGTGTGGAAATTAGTACACTTAATTTTATAAAATATTTTTTATTTCTAATGATACAATTAGAATTTAGATGAATAATAATTGAATACGAAATACAATCAAAAATAGAGGTTTTGTATTTTGCGAAACTTCTAGAGATACATATATTGTTTTTCCCTATATTCGCAAATAATTTGTCTTCTCAAATATATAATTTAATATTCATAACGTAGAAAAGTTCTATTCTCAACAAAAATAATAAATTAGAAAAGATTTTTTACCCTATCAAATGTATATAAATGTAGTTATATTTCTTTAAATTGAATATTAACCAACTTTGACCGAGCGACGCTCGGTGCTCCAGGGACTATATATATATATAAAAGGTCTTCTTTGTTTTTCCCTATGTATATTTACTTTAAGTTAAAATTATTTAGTTACAATAATTTTGTAAACTACACATCTCATTTTGAGCTTATAAGATCATTCGTAATGAGAATGTGCCATTCATTGATTTCAAAAATATATGGTATAAAAGAAGGTATAAACATTTGTAAAGTAATGTGACTCATTCAAAACCCGCCATCACATTGGAACATATCTTTTCGATTATTGTTCCAATTTGATTCACGGTTTTGAATGCGTCGCATTATTAAACATTCACTAGTTGAATCATTGGTATGCCTCAGCACAAGTTCACTTTTTTAATATACTTTTCAAGATTTTTTCCGGACCTATATCCGTACGTCCTCGATTTGGCCGTTAAGGCGTAAAGTAGGACGTAAATAAGCGAACCGCGAAAGAGCCTTGAGCCCCAAAAAAGATAGCATAGGATAAAATATAAAAAAAAAAAAAAAAAAAAGATTTTTTCATATGTACGATTTTTTCAATAGATGTTATGAAACAGTTCCGAGATTTATAACCCGAAAATCAATTAAATTTTTTATTTTTAATTAATTTTTAGGTGGATAAAATATTTAACACTTGACACGAAAGCCATGACAATACTTTTATAGAACTAATTTCTGAAAGTAATCTTTTCTATGTCATGTTTGATATATCTTTGTGAATTATGCAGATGTACATTTTAACTATGGATACTTACACACTAGAAAAACGCTATAAAATAATTCAAACTTATTATCAAAATCATCGGTCTTTATATATTACGTACTCTAAGATTCGTGATTTTTTTGGTGTGTCTAGTGAGTGACAGAAATAATTTGAAGAGACTGGATTTTTCGAGCATCGAAAAACAACCAAAAAGTGAATGCTCCAGTGAGAACTGTCGCCGAAAGTGTCGCGAAGGTACCTTCAACATCGACATCACGAAGATCCCTGAAATTAGGTATTCATCCATCGACCTTTTGTCGCATTTTACATAAACATTTGCCTTTGCATAGTTACAAAATTCAACTAACACAAAAATTAAAAACAAAACATTGTCAACGCAGAGCTATCGTCAATTGTTTGTTAATGTTTCACACAAAATCATCTTAGTGATGAAGCTCATTTCACGTTGGATGGTTTCGTCATTAGATTTTGAAAGTTATTGGTGAATAAATCAACAACAATTGCACGCAGCTGAAAACTGCATTCGGACCGAAAATTATGAACGTAAAGCGGCAATATATGAGTGAGTTCTTTAAAATTTAGATTTTCATATAGAGCCCTGTAGCCGTCGTGTCCATTACTCTGTAAACGAGCTTTTGGTGTGCATTAAATTGATGTCATTTCTCACATATAATTGTTGAAAGATATATTTCAACAATTAAAAAACATCAGAAAAATCTAAGTATTTCCATTCCTGAACTACTCCCAACTAATTCGCAGTTTCTTTTAAAAGTTCAACTTTATCTGTTAAAGGTAAAGTTGAACTTCATCCGGCTACAAAGCATTGACATGGATGATGCATCAACCATTAACTATATGTGTGCTATATGGCCGGTATGAATCTATGGCTGATGATCATGGATTGGTTTATCATTTTAAGTTGTTGATGCTTATTAAAGATGTAAGCGTATATAATTGTATATTAGGCTAAGCAAAGAATTAACAAAATATTTTCTGATAAGAAAGTACACATTATTACCTGTTTGAACTTGTCTCAAAATTATATCCCAAAACTATGATTTTTAATACTGGCAACACCAAATCTGTCCTGCGATATATGTATATTTGAACAAAATAATATTAATCTTCCAACTTAAAATCTATATTTTTAGCCCAAAACCTAATTAAATAGAATCTGAAATGAAACATTACAGTAAAATATACTGTTTTGGTCATCAATTTCTAAATTTTGGTCATAAGGATCTCATACCCACAATGGCCCATAGATACCTCAAAAACGGTTTACTTCATCGAATTGTGTGTGAAAGTTTCTAGTTTTAGCTACCCGCTATGATTTTGTTATATTTCTGGTCAAAATGATTAACAGTACAAAGAATTGAACAATAGTCGTGATAATGCCATAGTCACCCAACATGGAGCATTATTAAACTACTATTCATCGTTGCATCATTTTATGTCATTGATTATCATCACTGGAAGTTTAAATTGGTATTCTTATAGTCGATTCATGTAATGTGATACGACACCTATGGCAGCACTTAAAATTTCCTTACAATTGACATATTTGATATTTACATTTTAAATATCATCAACTGTTGTTAGTATAATTTTTATTTGTATAGTGGTTTTAATAAGTTATGTGCCGTGAATTATTTTATAAATAGTATTTAAAAATAATAAGATCAATGATAAATATGAGTTGTTTTAAGTTATTTGTGTGTTGCTTAGTCAGTTGTGTTGTTGAAGACCTATTCCGCTTGTTGGAAATGTGATAACCATTAGTTGCTTTCCACGCTAGTACCTGCCATAGTCAATTAGCGGCTCACTAGCGGTTATACTAGCGGTTGGTTGATTGAAAAGCAATTATTACAACGTTTAAAGTATAATGTAAGTTCATGATAGAAATTATATATGTATCCTTCTCTATACAGTACAGTTCGTTCTTTACATATCATTTACTTGAGAACCAGTTTTTCATTATACGAAAACCTCCTCTATTAAAACCCGGTCAATATCGTTATTGATTTGCATTTCATAATGTTTTTTTTTATATATTTTATTACTATGCAATCTGTTTTGGAGCTCAAGGCACCCCAACTCTAACTCTTTTGCGGTTCGCTAATTTACGTCCTTACTTTACACTTTGCAGCCAAAACGAGGACGTATGGCTATAGGTCCTATTTTACCTAACCATCTGCACATTGCATAGTTCCATGCCAGCTTATAGTACTGACATGGGAGATGGGTCCAGCCCATGGATTCTGCACTCCAAAAGGGGGCATAGTTGTGTTCATTCACACCACCGATCGAAATCAAGTGGTAATAAATCCCTTTAGCATCCGGCCCCTATCGGGATTCGAGCCCGGTACCTCCCGCTCCAACTGCCGTAGCTTTAAACAATGCGCCATCTGGGCGGTATTCATAATATTAGCTACTTACAAAAAAAACAATGTAAATTTAAGATAAAAATTTATTTTGCTCATTGACAAAATGTTTTTCGTATGTTCAAGTGATTATTTTATATTTACACAAAACTAAAATTTTCGCATCAATCGACTAAGAGTATATAAAAATAAGATTATCACATCATGTAATAGGAATCGCAAATATGAGAAACTATGATACCTATCACATGATGTGATAATCTAAATGTATGTGAAAGTTTTTAGGTTTTGATATCTTTGATTTAGCTATGATTTTTTAATATTTATGTTCTGCATTGTTTCCACTATTTAACGGTGACTACCAAGGAAGTATTCTGACCAAATCGGTCAGTCACTGATCAAGTTTTTTCGCTACGGTCAGTCACTGATTAAGTTTTATCTCGCGTAGTACAACAAGTATTCCTAGATTTCAAGCAAGCTTCAATATTTACGAATACCAAACGATTAGGTACATCTTTGTAAAATGATAGTCACAATGCTGTGTTAAAGTTGAGAACAAGCTATCGAGAACTTTTGCAATTGCTTTCAGTGTTCGACAAGGAGTTGCGCTCTCCCCGATGATTTTTACTTAATTTTTAGTGCAAAGCCTCAAGACACTATCTTATTCCGACAATCCAACCAACTTTTTACATATGAAGATGATATCTGTGTGATTGGATTAAATAGCAACGGAGTGAAAAAGATAATTGATCTCTGGTTTCCGATACCAAGACGCAATTGATTTCAGTAGTGGTGATCACAAGTTTCAACGAGTGATGAGATTCATGTATCGTGAATATCAAAATATCTCGCAACACTCTTTGTCATGTATGGATATGAGAGTTGAACCTTGACGAATGAGTACGAACGATGGCATATGGAGAAGAATTATGCGGGTGATATATGGCCCAAAACACGACGTTGATGGGACATATACCGATTATGTAATATATATATATATATATATATATATATATATATATATATATATATATATATATATATATATATATATATATATATATATATATATATATATATATACATATATATATATATATATATATATATATATATATATATATATATATATATATATATATATATATATATAATATATATATGAATGTGTATATATAATCAATAAGTGAATAAATAAACAATAAAATGTGTGCTCAAACATAAAATTTCAGATACATAATGTCATAAGCATGACCTTTTAAAGAAATATGTGTAGTATGTTGATGACATTGATTAGTATAGTATACTCGTTTAATTATTAATACAAAACACTTTACATGAATTAGGTTCTTATAATAGATGGATTTACAATTACGAAATACATATAATAATACTTTTGTACATATAATAAAAGTAAAACATCAGAAGCAAAAATCATTAGTTATTCTTAAAAGAAAAAAATTCTTATCGAGGTTAATAAGATGTATTACAACAATTGAAAATTCTGATATTGAAGTGAACTATAAAAATTACCAAACAAATTCTGAGCACGCTAATTAAAAACTAATAATAATTTTAAAAATGTATTTAATACTATTTAAATATTTAATAATAGTTTTTACCTTCTAATTTTTGTTCCACTCTTTCTTTATTTAGTTCAGCCGCGAAACCATAATGTGATGGATTTTTTATAGCACGAACATACAGGAAAGTTGATTTGATCCATTGCACAGCTATGCCTAAATCTGTTATGGTCCGTAGTACTATTTCGGCATTTAAATGTTCAGGCAAATGTTTGTGAAGATTGGATTCAATTGGTCGAACTCCACTAACCATATTTTCATAAGTTTTCTGTAAGATTTGAAAAGATAGATTGTCACCGATTATTTTTAATGTATTTGTTTTTTTTTATTAATGTAAATTGCTTTTAATTGATTTCGTACAAAAATGGTTTTGTATTTTTAAACTTAACTTTCGAACTGTTGCTAGAAATTCGTTATTTTATTGGCACGATATAAAATAACGAATAACAAGCAACAATACGAATCAAGAATTCCATTTCTATAATAACTATAATAAGCATCCTAACAATACAAAGTGTAGATGGTTTACATATATCGGACCAATAACCGTACGTCATAGATTTGCCTTCGGCGTAGAGGAAACTGAAAAGGAACTGCGAAAGAGCTAGAAGATATAAAAGGTATTGAATGCCGTTTATGATCTTTTTATATCGCTGATTACGTAATGCTAACGCTCTCTATAGGAAAACGATGGGAGATGGGATGATTTTCGGGCTTACTTCACATAAGTATTTCGAATTACATTGTAAAAAATTGCAGTTTCCCTGAATTGTGAAGAAATACAGCGATTGTTACTACATGCAATATGGCTTCCTTAACCGCGTCTCAATTGAGACCTTGCGAACTATTTTAACGTATTGGTGCACATTGTAGGCGGTCAACCCAACGAATGTTTTTACACACAGTCGCGTTTTTATGTGATCCGATGCATTTTAAGTTTTGGTCAACGGCCAGAATCGAACTCGAGACCGCGGCGTTTTGAGAAACTCTCTAAACCATTAAGATACAACCGGTAATATACATGTATATATATATATATATATATATATATATATATATATATATATATATATATACATATATATATATATATATATATATATATATATATATATATATATATATATATATATATATATATATATATATATATATATATATATATATATATATATATATATATATATATATATATATATATATATATATATATATATATATATATATATATATATGGTAACTCGTAACTCGACATATTCCGTGTACGATGTTGTAGGAAAAATGTTAAAATTCAACAAATCGAGCCACCAAATAGTTCTACCGAAAATCAGTAGATAATTTTAGCCGTTTAAAGCCTATTAAAAAAAGGCGATAATGGGTTAAAAGTTTTCAGGTAGAAATTATTAAAATAAGGTGTAGGGTAAATACCAAAATCATAAATTTCGACACTATCAGTTATACCTGATTTTCGACCTATTAGCATTTGTTTTAGGATTTCTGCTCAATATACAAGCGAATATTTAAACTAATTAAGTTTTAATGGTGATCCATTTTGGTTTTTAATGTGCTTATATTTTGTCACATATAATTATAAAAAACAAACTGTTTTTAAGCATTTAGATGAACTATATAAAAATTTTAAATTATATTCCTTTTAGTAACAATATTTATTTATTTATGTAGATCGAATACATCAAACGAATATTATTTATTAAATAAAATCAAAATATTATATCAATGTGAACTTAAAATACAAATTTTATGTACCTTATAACGATAATGATAAACTAAAATAATATTTTGTAAATACATGTTCGTAATTAAGACAAAGTTTATGATATCGAAAAATTAAGCTTTTAAATTCTTTATACTTATATCAGTTGATATAATACAATACAATAATTAATTTGTACAAAAACTTAATGAAGTACAACGATGATGTGTAAAATTACCGTGAGATTATAGCCTTGATTGTATAATTATTGGCCTTCATGCCGAAATTTAAACGGAAGTTGTCAAAACATGTTTGTTATTTTTAAATAAGCTTTATGCTATAATTTGTCGACAGTAAAATAATTAAAAATTAATAAACATTATATATCTTGGAATAAAAAGGAAATTATTAAATTTTTTTTTCCAAATATTAGGTTTAGCTTAGTTTTCGAAATTCATCATTATAAATGTTAATTAGTTAAATTTTATAGTTTAAATTTTTTCCATTTTTTCGTTTGTTTTATACTTTTATTACATCTCCAGTTCAACACAATTAAGTTGCGAATTAATGAATAATCAACAAGACGTAAAATATGGCCTTAAGACAAATCTAACATAACTTATATAATAAATTTATTTCAAAGATGTATATAATGCAACGCACTAACTTGGTTCATCTAACACGTATTAGTTTTGCTTCAAATTAACCATTTAACTAATTAGGGAACTTAGAAAATGACTATTACATAGATAATCGTCTGAATGTAAAACGTCATCATGTTCTAATTACTCGGCTACTACTTCCACTTCGATCATGGGCAAGATAATAATTAAACTACTTAGAAATATGGTATAATTATAGTCGGTTTCTTTAGTTAAATAAAATGCCTAAAATCTGTATGAAAATTCAGTGTTTCTATAATAGAAGATTTTTAATTTTGTAATTGAATTTATTCAGATAATAAAAAAATTATAAAATAAAAATAATTTATTTCTTTTGTAGAGACAGTTTTGACCCACAGAAAAATTTCGAGAAACTGAGAGTGTACGCCTGGGAAGAGATGTCACAATGGTCCAATCAAGACTGGGAGTGAAAATACGAATAAATTTTAACAGTAAATTTATTTAAAACAAGCTAAATATGAGTCTGGTTTTATTTAATATAAATATAGTCTTAAATATAAATATATCTAAGTTAAAAGAAATGTATTATGTAGTTCCCAAAGAAAACATGAAATGTTTACGTATGTCATGCAGGAATAATTTATTAATATGAAGTTTAATAATTGATAGTAATTAATAAATACCAAACCTCAAACAATACGGTATTCCTTATGCGATAATCATCTTAAAGACTATCTAATCTATTTGCAAAGAGTTATAATTACAAAAACCAGTAAACACCCATTTCTTACTGTTTTTAAGACATTATTCAATTTAGCGCTACTTTGTGTTGTCTAGACCATAAAATTTTATTCCAATTTCTGTTGCATTGCATACGAGTATTATAACAAATACAATACAATACGACACATAAACAGTCAAAGTAATATGTATATATAATATGTACAAACACATACATTATCTTAACAAGTTAATCCAATTAACAATACGATTTATATAATAATCAAACTTAAAAGTGATATAAATATATATATATATATATATATATATATATATATATATATATATATATATATATATATATATATATATATATATATGTGTGTATATATATATACATATATATATATATATATATATATATATATATATATATATATATATATATATATATATATATATATATATATATATCGGTAAACGAATCTATAGTAAAAATAGATTTAAGTTTTTATTGATGATTTCAGTTTCATAATTACTTTAAGTGAGATGTATTTAAAGATCAAACAATTTTTTTTTATTTCAATTTAATTGTTTTTCTATTACTTATAATACTTTAAATATTATTTCCTTAGCATTAATCGGTTTTATCATCATTCTATATACACAAATAAACTTTATGTTCATGCACATTTTCATTCTGTAACGATATTATAAAATTATGATTTTAAGGTTGAGAGTTTCAGTTTTATTTATAAAAAAAATATTTCTATTTAATATATTAATTATTAATTGTTTAATGAATTATAAAAAACACAATAATATATATAGTGTTGGTAATAACAATTAGTTGCTCGATAGGAAACGATTGAAAAATTTTAAAAGTAGTTTTATTCCATATGTGCATACTCGAAAACCAGGGTTAACTATTATTATTTTAAAAAATAATGATCGTCCTTATGTGAACTGAAATTTCTATCTTTTTAAACATAATACCTACTCATAGATTAAATAAATGTTTAATCTGTATGACATAAATAATTTATAATGGAAATGGTACACTTTTTCTTAGTATGATTGTGTGCATACGTACGAGTACTGTTTCTAGCAATCGAGATGAAGGTTTACGAATATAGTTATGTACTTGTGAATATTTTATATAGTTCAAATCGAACTACTAAAATTATTTTCGAACTATAGTAAGAATCGTGAATCTTCAGTTTTTCACCATTTTCTTCCAATAACAAGATTATTAAATAATTTATTATTAAAATAAAAATATTATTATAATATTTTGATTTTATTTGAAAAAATTCCTTATAGTGGAATTAATTACGTAAATTTAATTTCTTTATCTATAATTATTTCGGCAAAGAACTTGCCATCATCAGTATTATGTTATTCACTCAAATGTTATGTGAATAATATATACTGATGATGGCAAGATCGTTGCCGAAATAATTATACATAAATAAATAAAATTACCGCAATTAATTCTACTATAAGGAATATTTAAAATAAAAACAAAAATATTACAATAATATTTTTATTTTACTGTAAAAATCATACATAAGGAAATTTGAAATGAATTTACCCAATTTGTTATTACATATTTAAACGAAACTTCCGAAATGTTTAAAGCCGAAATGGTTACCTTTTAGTAATAAATTAAAATACAGAAATTTATGAAAATTACAGAATAAACTGATGATTTGGTCTTTGCGTGTATTAAAACGGAAACCGACTAATAAATTTAAATTCAACGTTTTAATATTTCAGCGAATAGTGAAATAAGTTAATTATGTATTATCCTATGTGTTAAACATGCAAGTTGTGAACGATGAGTCAAAAATAACGATTAATTTTTTAATGCAATAAAAAATAACCTCAAACTGTTAAGCAAGCCATTTATTATAATTATGTGAATATATAGAATAATAAAAAATCTGTAATGTTTTCAATAAAAAGTTCTGTCAAATTATAATTATCAGAACCTTTAAGTTTAGATACATTTTGTGGTAAAAAAAACATGAAAATGTATCTTACCAATTTATGGAATTTTAAACTACGGATTTATATTTATTCAAAAGATATTTTATTATATTTTACTTTGATTGAGATTTTTGTAAAATAAACGTGGACATTTTAATTATAAAAATAAAAATTGAAAGTTTTAACTATAAAAGATAATTTTATAGCACCTTATAAATTGGAAAAACATAATTTTTCATAATTCAAGATGTAAGTATTACGTGAAACGTTAAAATCAGTGAAATTCTGTTTAAAAACGAATACATGCTTGTATTCGTAATACTATTCGTTTATGAATTAATAAATTATGAGTTAATTCGAATAAACATTTGTTACAATATTCTGAAACTTTTATAGATATTAAAAAATAATTGCAATAAAATCTTTATAAAGCAATTTAAAGTAAAATTTCAAATAAAATTTTACAGATTCAAGTAACAAGTATTAATTTGTGGAACTAAGTAAATGTTTAACAAATAACAGAATTACATAAAATTAATTAAATTTCAGGATATGAAAATATGTATTATATCGATAATATTAAACAAACCAATTAATAATAAATCAATAATATATACACATAAACTGTATAGTCTAGACTCTAGACTATAAATCAAAATCAGACTATAGATTTCCATTATGAAAAAAATACTACCAGTATTTTTTACTGAAAAAACCAGAGCAAGAAAAAACTCAAAAATACCATTAGAGTGATAGAGATCATTTTTTACTTTTTCATTTTTTTGTTATTGAAAAAAAAGACAAAAAACACTTAAATCTATAACAATTAGTTTGAAAAAAAATAAACTTAACATATTTATTCATTATTTCAATTATTTCCACAATGAATTATTATGGATGACACAAAACGAAATGTTAAAATTATGAATTGACCATAAAAAAACTACTATAAAATGCTTTATATTTAAGAAATGACTTCACTTTTTAAATATGGCTTCACTGCATACAAACGTTTTCTCATCCATATAAATTTTTCCTATAAAATATTTTTCCAGTATCTTCTATTTTTCAGTATCAGTAGTATTTTCCAGTAATAAAAATACTGCTCTTGATATATTCAGTACTGAATAATTTTTTTATACTGGAAAGGTTTTTTATTTCTTTCGCACATTAAAAAAAATTATATTTTTATCCTACTTTGACTATTTTGTCAATATATTTTTCATAATGGAAATCCGGCTTATGGCTTAAGGCTGATTTCCAGTATGAAAAAAATTTTGTCAGTATTTTTTACTGAAACAACCAAAGAGAGAAAAAAAATTATAATGCCATTAAAGTAACTGAGATCGTTTTTTCCATTTTCTTTTTTTTATAGTGGATATATTTTGACAGATGCGTGTAACATAACCAATAAATTTCAAATTTTTTTTTGTGTTTGAAAAAAAAAGACAAAATACACTTTAAATCTACAACAATAAATTAAAAAAAATCAACTTAACATAATTATTCATTATTTCAATTATTTTCACAATGAATTAAGATGCATGGCACAAAACGAAATATTAAAATTATTAACTGACCATAAAAAATCATCCATCTTTATTTTTCCTTTAAAATATTTCTCCAGTACTGAATAAAAATACTTCTCTTCATATATTTTGTCAGTACTGCTATAATTATTTTCTCAGTAACCATAAAAATTTACTCAGTACTGAATAAATTTTTTGTACTGAAAATATTTTTTATTTCACTCGCACTTAAAGAAAAAGTATATTTTTTATCCCGCCTTGACTATTTTGTCAGTATTTTTTCATAATGAAAATCAGACTTTACTAGCTATATAATTTTTCAGTAAAACAAAAATTTGTTTTAATTCATTTACTATAGCTTTAAAATAAATATTGTATTATTTTACATAATTTTTTATCCTTATTCTGTGACAAAAAATTCTGGATCGCGTAGAATATTAACTATAATTATTTTATTTGAGTGATAAATTGGGAATTAATTGGGTGTACGACTAATATTGTTGCGGTGGTCAGCAGTGAAACTGTTTGGGGGAATCAAGTTGGCATTAGTCAGCTCCGTATCTAACAGCTTCCATAAGTGCTTGTGTTACCTCCTCGTGGTGACCATCTGGCAACTGCCTAATCACTTTAAGTTGGGAGCCAGGCCAAAACATAGCGCTAAACAACTGGGCCTAGTTAAGGTGTCAATCGTACCGTGTCGATAACCAACCTGGCTGGGAGCCCAGTCTAAAGCTCAGTATTGAACGGTGTATCCATATACCAGGCATCGGATCTCTGCGCAGATGGACACATTTTTTTCCACCACTCGTGGGAGCAACTATGGATTACAACAATCTTAATTTAGAGAAACCGACCAGTGCCAAGTCTAATAACTTGGAGGTGCTTTCGACCTCTCTAGAAAACATATCTCTGATGGCGTCAATGGAACCTTTAACATGCAACAATGATGCCTCAGCTTCTAAATTACACACTAAAGCACAATCGTCGGGGGTGCAAGTGGTTAAAAGAGCTTCAATTAAGAAGAAGATCTCGAGATGCTAGCGTCGGAAAAGACAAGAACTGAAAAGTTCAATTGTCGATTCTGACGGCAAACCCCCTTCTTCCCTTGGAATAAGAAACAGGACTTTAACGACCACGCCCTATCCAGTGAAACAGACTGTAAGACAGTGGGTATCATCTGGGTTTAAGTCACAGGAGAAACGGAAGAAGGGCGCAGGATCGAAAAAAATTCTGAAAATGATTTTAAAAGAAATTTGTACTCACGAGCGCCGTGTGCTTGTCACAGACAAGCTCATGGATTTTGATGAGAAACAACGTCCACCACTTTCGAGCAAATGGCTTGATGGTTGTGGTTTGTGCCATAGACCTACTCTTTTGACATCCTCAAGGCAAGAAGTAATTGATATTAGTCTTGTCTCACGGAGTCTTAGTTGAAAAGTCTCTTCCTGGATGGTCTTAGATGGCGTTACTTTTTCTGACAATCGTTTAATCTCCTTCTCTCTAACGAGCGATAAACTTCAAATTAGAGAATTTAGGAACTCAAGAAACACTGATTGGGAACTTTCTGAAGATTGAAGTGACTGGTTGAGACTTCATCTCAACCAGTCACTTCAATCTTCAGAAAGTGCGGAAAATAAGAAAGTGCGAAGGAATGGAAAGGGCAGCTGACAAACTTGAAGAAGGTCTAGTTAGCTCCTATGAGAAGAGCTGTCCTTTAAGTAAGCCTAAAAGAACTGGGACACCATGGTGGACTAGGGAATTGGGCAAACTGAGAACAGACAAGAAAACTTGTAAACAAAGCCATGAAAACCGGTTCAACGGTAGATTGGGACTTGTACAAATCTTCACAAAGAAAGTACAAGAAATGTATCCGAAGTGAAAAAACATCAAAATGTAGATCTTTCTGTGAGGAAGTGGATAGCCTTACGGCAACCGCTAAGCTGAAGAAAGTTCTCTGTGGAAACATGCAGGTCACAATCGGAACTCTAGAGAAACCTGATGGAACTCACACGAGTACAAATCAGGAAGCTTTAGATGTACTAATGAAAAATCATTTTAATGAATTCCTACAGAAGACTAAAAATTATCCTAGACCACCTTGAACATATCTTCAGATCCAGTTTGGCCCTGGGCCTAGGATGGAAAGGGTTTAGGGATTTAGAAATACCAGAAAGGTAGATCTATTGAAACTGCACTCCATGAAGTCGTTGGACGGATTGAAAGATCACTGGACAACAAAGAGAGCGTTTCTGGACATTAAAGGTGCGTTTGACAAAGCATTCTTCAATGCAATGATCTCTGCATCTGAAAGACATGACATGGACACCACACTTGTTCAGTGATTTAGCGCCATGCTTAGGTCAAGAAGAATTACTGCAGACTTAGGTAGTGATTCGTCGACGGTGACCACCCGAAAGGGATGTCCTCAGATTCTGTCTCCGTCCTTGTGATGTCTTGTGGTCAATTCACTCCTATTTCAACTAAAGTACAACGGATTTTTCTGCCAGGGTTATGCTGATGACATCGTTGTCTGGGTACTGTAGGAGCTATGCACACCACACCTACTGTAACTTTTAATATGACAGTAGGTCTGCTGTCTTGATCTTTGGATCATAAGGTGTGTAGCGCTACCCGCTGCTCTCCTACAAGACAAAGACAATCTATTTGGCCCTTCTGCGCACTATCAAATATTGAGGAAGGTGAGCCGGCACACAGCTGCCCACATGCCCTCGGACACTATGGTGACAATCCAAGTCTTTCTTAAATTATGATAGACGCAGTTTAAGGATCTTGCTGGGCATTCTCACGGGCCACTGCTCCTTGAATAATCATATGTTTCGAATGAAAATACTTGGACCAATATCTTTTACTTCATTAGAAGAACAAACAGATTCCGGGACTAAGAGTATGCATATGTGAAAAATGGGCCTTGGGCGCCTGAGTGGCTGGAAAAAGATTATTGGTTTCTTGTTATTAAATTCGTGGTTATATTAAAATGTTTGGTTTAGTCTATTTAATGTAATATTATATGTTAATGGAAACAAACCATATTAATACACCAGCCTTAACCAAACTTGATATATATATATATATATATATATATATATATATATATATATATACATATATATATATATATATATATATATATATATATATATATATATATATATATATATATATATATATATATATATATATATATATATATATATATTATTTCAGAATTATTGTGGCAATTAATCAGAAGAATACTAATTTGAACCCTAACTAAACATAATGCTTATTTTTCAGATTGTAAAAACTATAAATCTAAATTATAAAAATCAACTAGTGACCTTAGAAGTGAAAACAACTAGTGCTTAAAAAAAAATTTTTTTTTCCTTTAATTTTTGTAGTTAGAATTTTTACAAAATTAAAAAAGAAATTAAAATAACTAAAATCAATAATAAAACTATTAAAAATATAATACAATTAAAAAAGCAAATAGCAAAAAACAAAAATACAAAAATTAATCGTAAAATAATTAATTTAAATGGCGATTACCCAAACCAACTAAATGATTTAAAAATGAAAACTTCGGACGAAGAATTCAAAGGATATGATGAAGGAAATGAAATGAAATTGGTCAACAGAAAAAGAAAAATAATTAATAAAAGTAGTGTAACAAAAATAATACCATTAAATACAAAAATGTCTACACCAACTAATAAAAAACAGAACGTTGAAACATACGACGGTATAATGGTCTATGAAGAACAAATAAATACAAAACAAAATATGACGGAAAATAAATATATAATAAAAGACGAAGGACCTTTTTACGTCATAATCACTACAAAAACACCAACAAATATGATATCGATCATACTATCGAAAGTGTTTAAAGATAACAAAACAAAATTTAAAAATATAGTAGAAGTAAATAAAAGAACGGCTCGAGTAGAATTCGATACATATGATAAGGCAAATAAATGTATAAGATTAGATGACCCGGTTCACAAAATATTAAAAGAAAAAGGATATACATGTTTCATACCGAAAAACTATACACACGTAGAAGGAATTGTACGTGGAATAGTAGGAGAATTTTCAATAGAAGAAATAAAAATAAACCTAACCTGTGACTTTCCTATCACAAAAATGGAGGTTCTCCAGACTTGGGATAGAGAAAACAAATTATTAAAAGACACAAATATTTTGAAAGTAGAAATCAGAGCATCATAATATTTTATGACATCAAGGTACATACGAATATATTTATTCCAAAACTTAAATTCTGCACAGCCTGTTTGACATATGGACATATCAAAAAATATTGTCACTCGCAAATAAAACGATGTACAAAATGTGCAAAGCCAACGAAAATAGGTGAACTACATGAATGTCAAGAAAAACCACAATGTAGATTTTGCGTAGAGATGGAACATTATACAAATTCAAGGCAGTGTTTAGAAAAAAGAAAACAATATAAAATAAAAAGGCATACTATTATATATAAAACATCATTCAAGGAAGCAATATTAGCACTTTACCCAAGACAAAAACAATTAGACAGATAAAATGAACTGCACGATTTTCCAAAGTTAACTGAAACAATAGAACCAAATACCAATGCATGGATAGCAAAAATGACCCATAATAATGAACTATTTAAAGATCAACGTGAGAAAATTGATGAATTACAAAATATACTAAATAAATTTATCCAGTTAGCCAATAGAAATTATACAATGCCAGATCTACTTCTACTTGATCTAAAAGATTTGGTAAATAAAATATCAAAATAATGGCCGAGAGACAAATAAAAATGCTACAATCAAATATAAGAAGCCTTAAAAGTAATATCAACATATTAGAAGTATTTTTACACACAAACAATATAGACATCGCCATATTAAATGAGACTTGGACACGACCAGGAAAAGAACCTCAAATTTTAAACTATAAAACTATTACAAAGAATAGAGACGACGGATATGGAGGAGTAGGATTCATAGTTAATAATAGAATAGGAGTAAAAGAAATGAATTTAAATACAAACTTAACACACATTGAGGCAATATATATAAAAATAAAATATAAAAAAAATAATTTAAATATAATATCATTCTACAACCCGCCAAATGGTCAACGAAATATAGTAGTCGAAGAATTTAAAAAATTACTAGAAATAGCAAAAAATAATAAATCAACAATAATAGCCGGAGATATAAATGCTCACAGTGTTATGTGGGAAAATTCATCAAAAGAAGATAAATTAGGAAAAGAATTAGCAGAAATAATAACCAAAAGTAATATGCAAATACTAAATACGGGAAAACCTACCAGGCAAAATTTTAAAACCCATTCAAAATCAGCAATAGATATTACGTTGTGCAATGAAGAAATAAAAAATAAAATAACATGGAACTGCATAGATGACAACTTAGGATCTGACCACCTACCAATTACAATCAATATAGAAACAAACGAATATTTAAGAAAAACCATAACAAATTGGAAAAATATAATTGAAGAAATATCAAATTTAAATGAAATAGATTACACTACTAACATAAATATTGAAACAATCTTGGAAAAAATAATAGAAGAAAATACAAAACAAATTACAATATGCAATAAAACCACTCCAAAAAAATGGTGGAACGACAAAATACAAAGATTATGGAATATCAAAGAACAAAACAAAAATGCTACAACACATATAAAAACCTATATACAGCAACAGAATTAAAAAGATCTGTTGCTATATTAAAAAGAGAAATCAAAAAAGCAAAAAGAGAATCTTGGGAATCATTCATTACCAGTATAGACTCAACTTTAAATTCAAAACAACTTTGGAACAAAATAAATAAATTGAAAAATAAAAGAGAAAATAGATTTAACTTACTGGAGGACTACGATATGGCCATTAAATTTATAAACGAAAATTTCCCACAGTCCAGTGAAGAAATAAGATTGCCAGTAGATATATCACCTTTAAATAAGAGTAAATTCAACAACAAAGTAATAAATGAAGTGCTTAAAAGAAAACAAAATACGGCACCTGGAGAAAACAAAATTTCATATAAAATACTAAAATCAATAATAGAAATAAACCCGAAGATATGCAACTCAATAACAAAATATCTAAATACCATATATAATAACCAAATATATCCATATAAATGGAAGATAACGAAAATCATAGCAATAAAAAAACCAAACAAAGATGAAAATGCAACGGAAAGTTATAGACCGATATGCCTACAAAACACACTATCTAAAATATTTAATACAATAATACTGGAAGAGCTGAATCAACATGTCAACACAAAAAATATTTTATCAAAAAATTCATATGGTTTTAGAAAAGGTTACAGTATTATGGACTACTTTGTCAACTTATTTAGTGAAATATTAATAGGAAAAGCTAATAAAAAAGTGCAAGTATTAATCACCACTGACATATCTAAAGCATTCGATAATGTCAATAAAAATATAATGATAAATAAATTAGAACAAATAAAAACACCTAATCACATTACCAATTGGATATATCAGTTTTTAACTAATAGAATAATCATATATAATAATGGAACTAAAATAATAAAACAAACAACAAATAAAGGGATTCCACAAGGCAGTTGCCTCAGTCCCTGTTTATTCAACATATACACGCAAGAAATACATAAACTAGCTAAAGAAATATATCAGTATATCAATTTGCCGATGATATCGCCATTTTAGTAAAAGGTACAAATGAAAAAACAGTACATCGAACAACAAACAATGTATTAAACTTATTAAGTCAAGAGTTACACAAACTTAAACTTAACCTAAATGAAGCAAAATGCTCGTATATGAGACTTTATAAAAACAAAACAACGAACCTCATAGTAAAATTAAACAACACAAGATTAAAAGAGGAAAAAGTAATAAAACTTATTGGTATTACAATAAATAATAAATTATCACTCCTGCCACATTATAAAAAACTGGAAAAAGACATCATAAGTGCAACAAATCTTTTAAAAAATATCACACACACAAACGGAGGTGCACATCCTTATATAATGTTAAACTTATATAAAGCATTAATTCAAACTAGAACAAAATTCGCAGATATCATAACACCAACAAATATAAAAAATTGCACAAAAATTAAACAGAAAATAATCAACAGTAATCTAAGAATATGCAGCGGAATGCTTAAAACTACCCCTATACCAACATTACTAGCAGAAACAGTTACCCTACCAGCAGAACTAGATAACAAACTATCAACAATAAAATATATTGCTAATCAAATAAATAAAAACAACGAAACAGGAAAAATGATCAAAAATAAGAAAACTATGGAAAAACTACAAAAACTCTATAACGAACATAACTTTTTAACACTAATCGCTCAAAATAATATAAACGAAATGACAAGACCAGGAAATATTATTATAAACGATGAACTAAGACAATACAAAAAGGATCACTATAATCAGGAGGAAGTTAAGAAGCTATATATAGAAATATTAAATAAATATAAAGGATACCAAGAAATACATACAGATGGATCATTGAAACATAATAAAGGAGGGATAGGTATTTTTTTCAAAAATATAAACACTGAAAAAACAATCATGCTAAAAAATTATGCTAGTATAAAAACAATAGCAATTAAACTAGCCATAGATAAAGCAATAGAAATTGAACTTAACAAAATCATAATATTTACTGACTTTAAAAGTACATGTACTTCAATTAAAAATATAAATAAAGAAGGAAAATACAAATTCCATGAAAGAGAAATTATAGAAAAAATCATAAATATAAATATGAAAATAGTAATCCAATGGATTCCAGGACACATGGGAATATTAGGAAACGAAAAAGCCGACATTTTAGCAAAAAAAGCAATAGAAGAAGCAGATGAGACATATAACAATTTCATTACAATTAAAGATGCACACCACTTAATACAAAACATAATATGGCAAGAATGGGAAGCGAAATACGACACATGGACACGAGAGATAGGAAAATATTATAAACAAATCAATAATATCCCACCCAAAAAACCATGGTATCATAAAGTAAAATTGAAAACGTATAACATAAGACAAATAAACCGCCTAAGAGCAGGACATGCAAAGAATAAAAAATTTAAAAACACTGTTGGAATTGAAAGAAATAACCTATGTGACATATGCCAAACTATAGAAGATAATGAACACATAATAGAAAAATGTATAAAATACGATAATGCGAGAAAAAAATATGATTTAATCAAAAATACAAAACTTATATGTAGATATACTTAAATCAAACAACATAAATAACTACAAAATATTATGTAAATATTTAAAGGAAATAGGTTATGAATTATAACTTATTAAAAATTTTATGACAATTATATATAAATAAAATAATATATTGATAGGTCATGTGGATATAAAATATCTGACCAGAGCAAATATAAAAATAAAAAAAAAAAAAAAAAAAAAAATTATAAAAATGATGATGAACTTAACTTTAAAAAATGAACTAATTGTGTGAATCACACCTATTTATAGGTTTCAGGTCAGCGTCAATTGCTTGCTGTTACACCAATATTGTTACAGCAACAGCCGATTCTATTGATACAGGGTATTGAAAGCTACAATATTTTAAGCTTTTATATTGTTCTTAAATATAACAATGTTAATATAATATTTTATTAATTCTATGATAATAAAGAAGAGCTTGAAATTTACTGTTTAAGTAAACAAA
This sequence comes from Tipula lateralis, assembly GCA_963932295.1. NCBI lineage: Eukaryota > Metazoa > Arthropoda > Insecta > Diptera > Tipulidae > Tipula > Tipula lateralis. Next base: position 134,120,867 of record OZ010738.1, read on the forward strand.
TGGTGATATCAGTTTTAAGTTAACCGCTAAAATTTGTTTTATTTATAGAAATCATCCCGGAAATCCACCATATTACTAAAGTTAATTGTATTAATATAATGATGGTATAACATCAAACGGTGAATCAACTAAAGCAGCTTGAAAACAGTAATTAAGTAGATTAGAAATTGTTTTGTAGATTAGAATCGTATTGGCGTACGATCATTAGGTGTTAATTCCTAACTAAATAAAAATACGTTTCTTATCCTTACCTATTGTTATGTACATAATGGTGTAAGATTTGACTTTGCTTAATCCAGGAATCTTGCCTAGTGATTGGCCTAGTTATACTTTGATATGGGAATGATTGTAACATGAAAGCAACAAATCCTATATGCTGGTAAAGCATCATTTTAAAATATAATTTTAAAAGATTTGGTTCAGTAAAGTTTAGTATACATTGGTACTAGACACGTAACAATACATAATGAATTGAGAAAATATTAATATTATAAACTAACATTTAGAATTAATATATTTTCAATGTCGTTTTGAAGTAGTTCTCAAGAAAAGAATTTTTATACTCATATATGTATATGAACAGAATAAAGAATGACTTAATCAAAATGTATGTGTTTTAATGATAATTGAAATAAAATGAACGAAAATAAATGAAGAATCCAAAAGTTTTAACATTAAAGTATTTATATGATTAAAGTTCACTATCGAATATCGTTACAAAATAAAGTGAAATAAGAATAGGATTATATTACCTATGGTATAATATTGAATAATATGTTCGTCAATTATCACTTTATTAAACTATAAAATAAATTGCACATAAGAATTAATTCAAAATTTTTAAAAATAAATATGATAAACAATTTTATAGAAACATATTTTTACTAACTTAAATGGTTGTTATAGGTACATTACATGATGTATTACATATATTAACAAACGCGCCATAATTATATATCCGACGAAAACACATACTTAAAATAATGTTTTAAAGCGACATTTATAAATATTTTATCATTTCGATAATACAACAAAGTTATAAACAAAAAGCAAAAAATAAACATGAACAACAATTACATGTACGAGAATCATACAAAGATCTTTCGAATAAAACCAAAATAGATTCCCCACTATTTTCAAAACTTCTCATACATGATATTCATCCCCTTCCTTAATTATATACAAAAAAAGAAAAATCAAATTCATTGACTCATCTTCAGTAAGTAAATAAAACAAAAACTACAAAAACGAAGAAAAATTTATAACTACCTTTGACCTAAAATAACAATATATAAAAGCAGCAACTATTATTTAATTTTAGTATACAAAAAGCAAAACTTAAGAGATCAACAACGAATATATTTATTATTCATACATATATACGTTTTCAATTTAATTGTAATATTACAGTGTCAAAAATAGATAAACAAAATGATAAAATCAGTGAATATAATAGTTTTGTGCTTAGTGTTAGCTGTATATTCTGCACCACAAGGAGACGCTCCAGAAAAACCAATGCCGGTAAACCCCTAAATTTTTGGAGATTTTTATGTTAAATTATTTGAATTAAAAATTATTTTCTTTATATAGTACAACTATGAATATACCGTGAAGGATGCAGAAGTAAAATTATTCCATGACAAAACCGAATCAGGTGATGAAAGTGGAAAGGTAAGAAACGATTTAAAATATGTATAGATAAAATTATGTTAAACGTATATAGTTGTTTTGTATTTACAAAGTAATTAAAAAAATTGCTAACAACCTATTTTGGTCAATTTCAAAATATAACACAACCATAACCAAAATTTAATTATATTTACAACTTAAGTTTTAAAATATGCTAATAATCTGCGGTGTCTATTTATTTAATTTTTTCAGGTTATTGGTAGATATTCAGTATTACTTCCTGATGACCGTCTTATGACAGTAGAATATACAGTAGAAGGTGAAAGCGGGTTCGTGCCTAAAATCACATTTGCTGATAATGCAAATCCGTTCTAGATGGCACTAATAACTACATATACATCATAAATTCAAGACCCATTCAGAATTGCAAGACCACAATTTCCACTTTTGACTATCAAGCAACAAAAACTAATTATATACATGTTTTAAATTTATTCAATGAAAAATCAAAAAAAATTGTACAAAACCAATTATTTATAAAAAGATAATTAAAAAAAACTTTATTGAATTTTGAACTTACCACTTTATTAGTTTGTGTCATAATTATTGCAATTCCACTGTTATCATATTGTGGTCTTCCTGCGCGACCAATCATTTGGAAAATTAAATTTTCAGGATATTCATTGGTTCCAGTTTGACAGTACGTCTAAAATATAATATATCAATTTAAATTAATAATATATAATAATACATAATAAATAATTATATTACGTCAGCTTTCAAATGTTGCTTCAAGAACATGTTCTGTATGAGTATGTATATATTCATAATCAAATTCTATAAAAATTATGTTTTTGACACGTTTCTAAGGTCCTAAATTAATGTGTACTAATTTATTTTCGAAACATAAAATATATTAATACGAGAAGAAGGAACTAGCACCATTTTACACAATCATGTTAAGCTTAAATTAGTGAAAGTTGAGTGCCCCAAATGTTGATGATGGAACAAAATTTGTCGGGAGCGATACTTTAATAAAGTATTCAAGAAACGGGTGAAGACCATCCAGTTAAATGTACATATAAACAAATAAACTAGATAGTCAAACATGATGCAATGCAAAGGATAGTGAAAGTAAAACGACCACCGAAAAATTGTATCGTTAACCCATCTGCGGATAAAATAATATCAGTAATTTTTTGAGATGTTCAGGCAATTTTAATTGTTTCTCGATGAATCTCGATTTAAAAGAAACTCGATGGCCTAAAAGTGGAGACCATTTGTCTCAAGGCAATACATTGCTACACGCAGTGAAGATGACTATGGAAATCTTAGAGTTGGATTTCTTATGCCACAGGTAAAAAAGGTTGTGTTTGGCCTTCCAAGCAATCGATAATCGAATGTGTAAGCCAACCGTGAGATTAGCCAATCTGTCAATTGTATGCGTACATGCAACAACTGATGTAAGCCAACCCGAAAATGGAGAAAAAATGATGTACAATTGGGGGAAAAATGATGTACTCAAAGTGGCAAGTACATTCTTTTCTCATAAAAACATCTATTTGGAAACATCCACGTAAAACATCCCGGAGCCAAATTGACCATGTGTTGATTTCTAAAGACCAGGCTCGGGATGTTCAAGACGTGAGATCTTATCGGTTGTCAACCAAATTCGTAGACAGTGACCATTATCTGATCACTGCACAGCTACGATGGAAATTTTCGTACAAGTCAAGGAGGAATTGAGAATATAAAAATGATTGGTTTGATGAGGAGTGTCGTCTTGCTATTGAGCAACGAAATGCAGCCCACAATGAAGCACAGACTCGGTTTACAATTGCAAGAAACAAAGTAGTTCATGCTAGAAGGACAGTTAACGCATTTGTAGACAGAAAAAGGCGCAAATGGTGGAAGGCTAGTACAACTCAGCCATGAGCGTAATTCGCGTGATTTAATTAAAAGAATCATTATTAAAAGAATCATTATTTCTTTAAAGGAATTACACCATACCTTAAGATCTCGGTCAACTGCCATTCGGGACCAGGATGGAAACTTCTGTGCGTTAACGTTGATGCGGTACTCGATACATGGCGTGAACATTTTTCTGACTTACTTAATGTTCCACATGTATCACAAGTTTGAATTCCCTCAAATACAGATAGCAGAGATGTTCATTGAGGATCCATCCTATGAGAAATTCACCATGGCCATGCAGAGATTAAAGAAAATTGATTGCATTAATTTCAGAGCTCTTGATAATCGAAGAGCTAACTTTGTGGAACTGTCTTTTCAACCTTATTCGATTGGTATGGTGAAATAAAGTTATGCCTGAAGAATGAAAAGTGCCCGCGTTATGCCCAATATTCAAGAAGGGTTATCACCTTCTTGATATGCGAGAACTATCACGGTATAGCTCTCCTTTGTACAGCATACAAGTTACTGTCATATATTATCTTGGAAAGAATTATTCCACTGGTGGAGGAAATTATCGGTGACTACCAAGGAGGATTCCGTCTAAATCGGTCAGTCTCTAATCAAGTATTTTCGCTACGGATGATTCTTTCCAAGTACTACGAAACATCTCGCGATTTACACCAGGTATTCCTAGATTTCAAGCAAGCCTATGACTCGAGCAATCGAGAGAGGCTATGCTATGCGCTTGAATATTTAGGAATACCAAATAAATATCTGTATAAAATGGCAGTAACGCTATCGAAAACTTTTGCAATTACTTCTGGTGTTCGACAAGGAGATGCGCTGTCTCAGATTCATTTTAATCTCATGTTAGAATACATCTTTCGTAGAAGTAAAATAAAAGTCAAGCCAATATCTTATTCCGACAACCCCTCAATTTTTTGCATATCCAGATAATATCTGTGTGATTGGCTAAATGGCAGCGGAGTGAAAGAGATACTTGATAAACTGGAACACTTTTGAGCTTCTGTTGGTCTCAAAATCAACTAGTCCAAAACCAAATATTTGATCTCGGGTTTTCGAAACCAACATTGAATTGATTTCAATAGTGGTACAAACACGTTTGAAGGAGTGATGAATGTTGATCAAACCCGTTGTCATGTATGGATGTGAGAGTTGGACCTTGACAGATGAGTACGAAAGATGGCTTCTAACATTCGAGGGAAGAATCATGCGTGTGATATATGGCTGATTTTAGATGTTGGAATGCCTTCAACATAACCTTAACAGACTTCGAGGTATGTTAAGTTTATGTTTACGTTCTTTGAATGACGATTTTATTGGTGAATTCTCCCCCGCGTAAGGTTCGTCAAAGGTTTTGCCACCTTTGCGAAATATTTTATGAATCACATGTAGTATACTATTAGTCCAAACAAAATCAGTTCTTTTGAAACTATGGTTGTTGTTTCTGCTGCACAGCCACTACCTTTTTGGGAAACGTTCCTCTTTTATTTGTTTAAGAAATTTGGTTTTGTTTATCTAGAATTTTGACTATTTTTAGGTGACTCTCCTCGTTTTCTTCTCAAAGATGATTATGAAGTCGATGTACATATATAACATATTTTGTCGATGTATTGCTTTAAAATGTCATCAATTATCCTCTGAAAAATCGTTGGCAGTCCGAATGGTAGCATAATAAATCTCGTTAATTATCGATAATACCGCCCTAGGTATATACTTTTCCATTATCTTAATATTAAGGTATCCGTATGTAGGATCTACAATTTTTTATTTTTTTTTTATTTGCTCTGTTCAGATATTTTATATCCACATGACCTATCAATATATTATTTCATTTATATATAATTGTCATAAAAAACTTATTTTAATAAGTTATAATTCATAATCTATTTCCTTTAAATATTTACATAATATTTTGTAGTTATTTATGTTGTTTGATTTAAGTATATCTATAAGTTTTGTATTTTTAATTAAATCATATTTTTTTCTCGCATTATCGTATTTTATACATTTTTCTATTATGTGTTCATTATCTTCTATTGTTTGGCATAAGTCACATAGGTTATTTCTTTCAATTCCAACAGTGTTTTTAAATTTTTTATTTTGTACATGTCCTGCTCTTAGGCGGTTTATTTGTCTTATGTTTAACGTTTTCAATTTTACTTTATGATACCATGGTTTTTTGGGTGGGATATTGATTTGTTTATAATATTTTCCTATCTCTCTATTGTCCATGTGTCGTATTTCGCTTCTCATTCTTGCCATATTATGTTTTGTATTAAGTGGTGTGCATCTTTAATTGGAATGAAATTGTTATATGCCTCATCTGCTTCTTCTATTGCTGTTTTTGCTAGAATGTCGGCTTTTTCGTTTCCTAATATTCCCATGTGCCCTGGAATCCATTGGATTACTATTTTAATATTTATATTTATGATTTTTTCTATAATTTGTCTTTCATGGAATTTGTATTTTTCTTCTTTATTTATATTTTTAATTGAAGTACATGTACTTTTAGAGTCAGTAAATATTATGATTTTGTTAAGTCCAATTTCTATTGCTTTATCTATGGCTAGTTTAATTGCTATTGTTTCTATTGTTTTTATACTAGCATAATTTTTTAGCATGATTGTTTTTTCAGTGTTTATATTTTTAAAAAAGATACCTATCCCTCCTTTATTATGTTTCAATGATCCATCTGTATGTATTTTTTGGTATCCTTTATATTTATTTAATATTTCTATGGTTTCTTAACTTCTTCCTGATGATGAACTGCCCTATATGAAACATATCTGTGTTAGATATGTTTGATATAGGGCAGTTTTCCGACACGGTAACTGCGTTTAATCTATGACCATTCGATATTTTCTTACCCCCGAGCATCCATCTTTTTTTTCACAGTCCAAATGAAGTTATATGAACTTTTAGATGGTGTTTAATGCCGTAACTGAGCCGTAATTATCTGCTGGATCAGTTCCACTCTCATGTTGATTATGATTCCTTTATTAAGAGTGTCATCTCAGATTATTCGGTCAAATGTTTTTAGTTTTAGTATAATATACAATTTTAGCAGGATTTCATTGCCAATCATCAAATTGTTTATCGATCAGTGGAACATTTAGTAAATGTTTGCTTCGGTGTCCACAAGGAATCTTAGAATATATATATATATATATATATATATATATATATATATATATATATATATATATATATATATATCTATATATATATATATATATATATATATATATATCGTCTCAGACAAAACTAAAAAAACAGAGTGTAGTCCAACTTATTACTTGTGAAGATTGGTCGCTTGCCACTAATCTTGTGCACGTAACTTATAACACTACTTCACTTTCACTATTTCACTTGTTATACTATCCGCTTGCCACTGTGCGGCTATGATACTTTCCTTATCTCACATATAGTAAGCTCTCTCCAAGATTTGGGTAAAGTTCTATGGAGAATATTATTCATTTATTATAAATAATATATGACTTAGAGGCCGTAAACGGCCCTTACCGCGTCTCAACTGAGACCTTACGAACCAGTTTTTTAACGATTGATGCACACTGTAGGTGGTCAGCCCAACGAATGTTTTTACACTCAAACGCGTTTTTATGTCATCCGGTTGCATGTTAATTTTTGGTCAACGGCGGGAATCGAACTTGAGACCGCGGTGTGATGAGATATTCTCTTAACCATTAAGCTACATCCGGTGATCCATATATTATACAACTATTATATTATACAACTTGGTCCACAAACGACGATAGGAAGTAAGTTTTAATAGCACTTTTTCTTTTGTAGATTTTTGATAATTGTTTTAATTTTATCAGTTTATGTCGACTAACAGCTCTGTCAAAAATTTGAACAATATTTGGCAATATAATCGAAATGTACCTATCTATGGAAAATGTTATGCATATAAATAGATGATAAACATGATGAATTGGAGACTTTACATTTGCTAGATGCAACAATCATATAATTGGTTAGTTTTTCTTTGATCAACCGTCATTTACTATTTGAAGTCCAATTTTTTTTTCTCCAATAAAATGTAATAAAAAATTATTAACATTAATTTTATACATCGATATAAATATAATTAATGTTAATGATTTTTTATTAGAAACAATTTTTTTTTGTTAAAAACGTTTATATAGAACAAAACAGTACAAAATTATCATAAGTTTAGCCAAGATTTATAACACTTTAAATCTTTAGTGAGACTAATAAATTGTATCTACAGATTTTAACTTTAAATCTGTAAATACAATTTTCTAGTATCACTAAACTTATGAAAATCGACTCATTTTACTGAAATATTTTATATTTAGTACGTGTAGACATGCTACGTCTAAATTGTTTAGTGAGCACATAATGTAATGACTATACGGCCAATATTAATAAACCAAAAATATATACCTGCGTAGATTTTAAAATAACTAAATGAGCAGGAAGATTTACTCCAGTTGCTAATGTACTAGTACATAATAAAACTTGAATGTTTCCACTTCGGAATGAATCTTCAATTAACACACGATCAGTTGTTGACATACCACCGTGATGATACGCAATGCCTTTGGATAATAATTTTACTAGTTTACTATCACTAATCCTGTAAATAATTACTTCAATAATAAAGTCTTATGTATATTTAAAATCAAAATATGGTATATACCTTTCTACCATTTCGCTAATATTGCAAGAATTCCTGGATGTAATAAATGAATACGTGGAAGCTAAAACATTGGCCGCCATTTCAACTCCTTTGCGTGTACTACAAAAAACCTATAAAAAATTATATTACTACTTATTTCTTTTATAAGTTGCATTGCAGTACCAATGTTGGTTTCCCACCAGAATATTGTTGAATTAGTTGACCTAATTTATAATTTAAGCTCATGTCAAACCGAAAATATGATATAAAAGAATTAGATGGATACCCAAAAACTAATTTTTCCAATTGAATTGGCCGCATCTCTTCGGGCATTCTAAATTAAAATAAATGGAAAGTAACTATGAGGTGAGGATAAAAATTAATGTGTCATTTATTCTTCATTTAAATTCCTAGTATGTATACTTATAAAATTTTGCTTGTACTCCTCCAATCCATACAGCCACATCTTCAATATTTGGCAGAGTTGCAGAAACTGCCACAAAACGTAAGCTAATATTACAGTTACTTAAACTGCTAGATGTTATTGTCGACGATATAGTTTTCATTCGTGATAAAATAACTTCTAATGTGGCACCACGTTCGTTTTCATTTACCAAGTGTATCTCATCGATTAAAAATAATTTTATTTCACTCACGAAATCCTGAAAATCTTTCCACCTACGTGTTAGTGTATCCCATTTTTCTGGGGTAGTAATAATTATTTTATATTTGACTAATTCAGATAAATCACAAACGTCATGATCGCCAGTTGCTTCAATGCACGAGACACCTAAGTGATTAAATTTCATTTGCCAGTCTACAAGACGCTCATGGCATAAAGATTTTGTTGGTGCCACTAAAAATGAATATTTATTAAATTAATAAATTGTATCTGATCAAATAAATATTATTTATTTCATGTTTATTACGATAAATTATTTTAAAATGTTTTATCTTCCAATCTTCCAAAATCATTAAGGAACGGATTATTGCTAATTCAAAAATAACAGTTTTTCCCGAACCAGTTGGTGCGCTCACAATTAATGGAACATCTAAAAAAAAAAATTTATTAAATCTGTATATTTACTGAGAAAAATGCCAATTAAAATAAATTCGGGTATGACCAAATTAACAACGAGCATCCGTTATGTACCCAAACACAATATTAATAATTAAGTAAAACGTATAACAGTCACTTTAGAAATCTGGCGTGATTGATGAAATTATCAAATTTGTAAAAGACCAAATAAAAAATTGTTTCCGGTGATGAGAGCCATACCAGATTTGTTATTCATGGCTTCTATTCGACGCTTGGCTTAGATCAGAAATCTTATTGCATAAAGATAATAAGATCTCTTATAATATAATAAGATCTCTGCTTAAATATAATATAATAATATATAATAAGATCTCTGCTTAGACTGATCATTTAAACATCTAGCATCATCATAGCAGAAATTGAATAAAATTAAATACAAATTGCAGTTAGGTTTATTGAAGAACTATACAAATCCCATCGAGGAAGTAAATAAATATTTAATTCCTGGAGTTTAACTCATTAATTCTATTAATTAACATTAGAACTTATTAATTAACATTGGAGGGTGATATTAATATTTGTTCAGCTATCTCTTTTAGATCTTATTGATAAAGATGGTCAAACGCAGTTATAAGTCAAAGGTTATTGCAAATATAATACAATGAAGTTATAAAGTTAATAATCCACAATCGAGAACTTATCGTTATATTCTAACTAATTATATCTCTCTTATACAATAAAATATTTCAATATACTTTTTAATCTCTTATATTTAGTCAATTTGTTAATCTGAAAATCAAATGCTGCCAAAATCAATACTAAATTTTTAATTTTAAAGAAAAAGACACATATGGTACATGTTATCTATACTGATCGCTCACTTAAAACCAAACATAGTTTATAACTGTAAGGT